>JACEEZ010000135.1:47500-137500 GCA_016584305.1 Chionoecetes opilio | reverse complement strand
AAAAAATAGATAGAATAGAATGACTAGAAATAGAATAGAATGACTAGAAATAGAATAGAAATAGAATAGAATGACTAGAAATAGAATAGAATGACTAGAAATAGAATAGAATTAATAGAAATATAATAGAATGACTAGAAATATAATTTTATAAAATTAATAGAAAATAGAACAGAATGACTAGAAATAGAATAGAATGACTAGAAATAGAATAGAATGACTAGAAAATAGAATCGAATGAATAGAAATAGAATAGAATGACTAGAAATAGAACATAATGACTAGAAATAGAATAGAATGAATATAAATATCTACTAAATATACTGAAATAGCGTATACATGAGTTAATTACCATATTACACACAATATAGGTAAGGTACGTACGCAGCCCTCGCAAATTACTTCATAATATATACAGTTCTGGATAAATTATAATGTCAGAAGTTTGGCCCAATTTAGGTAGCTCCGTTAATTACGCTATCCAAACTCACACCACCTATTACTACATCATTCTCTTAACCTCCTCAATCACCAGCCCTTTCATAGCCTCTCGATCACTCCTCTTCAAGCCCTCTTCATTAACTCAATCAACAGCAACAGTAACCCCTTGAGACCCAGAACGTAATTTCCATTGTAATTTGAGTACCCTTACACGCTTTTTAGTGAATAGAAGGAATATTTTATAGATATAACCTGTTTAGTATCCTTACCCACTAACTAATTAGGTATATTAACTAGATCATTTCGTATATTTGAAATTTGCTACTAATTTATATATACAAAGGAAAGTTGATGGTGAAGTATAAATATAAGGTGAGAATAACGGCTAACTCGCTATACACTATCCAAATCACTCATTCAGATAATGCAAGTTTCTCACAATCTAGCTGCTAGATAAATATAGGTGAAGGAAGGTGAGACACGTGAAAGGAAGAAGTAAAAGGATAGATGGGAAGGAAAAAGGGAGGGAAGGTAAGGAGGGAAGGGGGAATGATGGAGACGAAGAGGAGGGAAGGAAAGATTGAAGGAAAGGGAGGGAAGGAATGAGGGAAGAGGGAAGAGAGGGAAGGAAGGGAGGGAAGAGGAGGAAAGGAATGGGAGACAAGGAGGGAGGGAAGGAAGGATTGAAGGAAGGGAGGGAATGGGGGGGAGGGAAGGAAGGGAGGGAAGGTAGGAGGAAAGGAAGGGAGACAAGTGAGGGAGGGAAGGAAGGAATGAAGGAAGGGAGGGATGGGAGGGAGGGAGGGAAGGAGGGAAGGTAGGAGGGAGGTAAGGGAGGGATGGGAAGAAGGAAGGAAGGAGGGGAAGGGAAGGGAGTGGAAGGAAGGAAGGAAGGAGGGAAGAAGAAGGGAAGGAAGGATTGAAGGAAGGAGGGAGAGAAGGGAAGGAAGGATTGAAGGAAGGGAGGGAAGGTTAAATTGAAGGAAGGGAGGGAAGGAAGGAGGGATAGATAGATAGATATTATAGTTTTAAGAGGAAGGAGGGAGGTAAGGGAGGGATGGGAAGGAGGGAAGGAAGGGAGGGAAGGGAAAGAAGGGAGGGAAGAAGGGATGGAAGGAAGGAGGGAGAGAAGGAAGGGAGGGAGGGAAGAAAGGAGGGCAGGAGGGAAGGAGGGAAGGGAGGGAGAGCAGCTGACGTCAATAAATCAATAATGGGAGTAACTAGTGGCTCTCCCTCCCTTCTCTCTGGCCCTCACCCATGACAGTGCCTCATGACCCCGCCCTGCCCCGCCTCGCCCCCGCCCCGCCCCGCCCCACCCCGCCCCGCTCCAGAGAGAGAGAGAGAGAGAGAGAGAGACTGCACAGTTGCTATGAATTGGTGTTAGGAGGAGAAAGATGACTGTAGCAGGAAGAGGAGGAGGAGGTTGTGATAGGGGACGAGGAGGAAGAACAGTGGGTTGTTCAAGTTTTTCCTACGCACCACGTCTCTCTCTCTCTCTCTCTCTCTCTCCTCTCTGCTCTCCCTCGCATCGACAAACTCCTTACTCCTCGTTCCCCCTTATTCTAGCTCTCTCTCTCTCTCTCTCTCTCTCTCTCTCTCTCTCTCTCTCTCTCTCTCTCTCTCTCTCCTCCTCTCTCTCTCTCTCTCTCTCTCTTTTTGATGTGTGTGTGTGCCTTTTTGGATGGATTTAGTGGACAAACACATTATTCCTATACTTCCCCTAAATCTCTCTCTCTCTCTCTCTCTCTCTCTCTCTCCTCTCTCTCTCTCTCTCTCTCTCTCTCTCTCTCTCTCTCTCTCTTTCAAACTGTACCTGTGAAAACGAAGGTGAACAACAGTAACTAGTTTTGTCTCAACGCTCCTCTACAGTTATAATCATTTCTCTCTCTCTCTCTCTTTCTCTTTTTCTCTTTCTCTCTCTCTCTCTCTCTCTCACCATCACTTCCCCACAATCCATACGCGCACTATAGATTGCTTATCACCATACATTATGCACCATATTGCGTTCTACTCGTACCCATGATATCTCCTTTGTCTGAGTTTCTTTTTCTATTATTTTTTTATTTAAACTGTATCAAAATATTATAAGTAGGATGAAGCCGTGATTGCAGTGATTATCTCCGTCATAAAGGATAGTTGAGGTAATTAGATATATAACCTACTGTGGGTGATGATCTTTAAATGTTCACTTTTTCTATAGTTATGCTTACGCTACACTCTTAGAAAAGAAGGGTAGGAAAAGGGTAGAAAAAGGATATTTGTAGTGATGAAATACTGCTACCCTTTTTCTACCCTTACAATATACCCTTTTGCAACCCTAAATATACCCTTTTCCAACCCCAAATGTACCCTTTCTCATCCCTCTCGTCTAAAAAGGGTAGATAAAGGGTAGATGAAGGGTATATCAGCAGCATCTACCCTCCAGCCTGGACATAGGGTATAAAAAGGGTACTGATGGTGTGATGTAACAATTCTACCCTTAAAATACCCCCATTTCTGAGTGTGTAGGTAAGTTAGTCTAGTACATATAAATAGCCTTGTAAGAACCAGTGATTAATTGCTTATGGAAACTACCTAAGTATTCCTTTATCCTGCATATGTATAGATGTGTGTGTGTGTGTGTGTGTGTGTGTGTGTGTGTGTGTGTGTGTGTGTGTGCTACGTTCATAAATAATTAATGCTTCGTACGTGAGTTTGTATAGGTATGTTTTTTCTCTCTATCTAGATTTATAAATGTATCATAGCGGCACTTTAAGATCACTGATGATAATTGTTAAGGCATATTTTACTTATTCATTTTTTTTCATTCATAGATTTACAGCCGTGTGCTAGCCATCGCCAATCAGAAAGGCTAGGTAGTAATGCATGGATCTTATGGGGGGTGTACTGTGTAGCATGAAAAAGTCCATTACAGCACGCTTAGCTATACATGAAGTAGTACAGCTAGCAGACATATACTTACGTTGTACAGTAGGGGAGAGCGGGGCAGGTTGCATCGAGGGTAGGTTGCATCATTGCCTCTAACTCGCATTAACTTTTTTTATTATTATTATTGTTGTAGTTGTAGTAGTAGTAGTTTATTGTAGTAGTAGTAGTAGTAGTAGTAGTAGTAGTAGTAGTAGTAGTAGTAAGACGATGTACGTGTGATAACATGCGAGTTAGGGGCAATGATGCAACCTACCCTCGATGCAACCTGCCCCGCTCTCCCCTACAGTAACTGTTCATCGAGATTCTAGGTAGTGAGTCAATATCGCAAACAGAAAACAGGAACACCCGTGAACGCTTTTTATTAGCCATCTCTGTAAGGCGATAAGTTATTTTGAGTCAGACGGTTTTTTTTCATCAAGAAGACGCCTTAATGAAATAATAGTGGTATATCTATAAAAAAAAAAAAAAAAAAAAAAAAAAAAAAACATTAGCCTTTGTGTCGCATGTCAGGAAGAAATAGACAGACACGCAAAAAGTCATTCAAACGCCAATCCCGCAGTGGTCCCGCGTGAGAGCGACCACCTACCCCTCGAATAATGGACGTAATTTCAATAATGTTTCTGCAGTAAGCAATGATAGTCTGGTGTTTTGAAATACTAAAACAAATTGATTCATAGAGCACGCGGCAGAGGATTGCACTGTTTACTTTACATTGCACTGTTTGCTGGATCTTGTCCATAGTCAGACATTGCTAGACACGCGTACACCCGTCAAGGCCATAATGGCAAGACATCATGATTAACGTGATGGGTTTTGTAATAATGGACGAGAACTTCGCGGTCGTTTTCAGAGACGCTTTTTCCTGGCCTACAATAGGTGCTTTTTCTAATGGAGATAGTTTTATTTTCCGGAAACCCATACAAAAATTAAAAAATCCTCACCGAATTTTATGCATGGTTAAGGTTAGGTTAGGTATACTAGTGGTTAAGGTTAGGTTAGGTTTCATTAAAACCTATAAGGTTAGGTTAGGTATACTTAGTGGTTAAGGTTAGGTTAGGTTTCATTAAAGCCTATAAGGTTAGGTTAGGTATACTTAGTGGTTAAGGTTAGGTTAGGTATACTTAGTGGTTAAGGTTAGGTTAGGTATACTTAGTGGTTAAGGTTAGGTTAGTTTTCATTAAAACCTATAAGGTTAGGTTAGATATACTTAGTGGTTAAGGTTAGGTTAGTTTTCATTAAAACCTATAAGGTTAGGTTAGGTATGTTCTATTCAATTACTTCCCTGTTATCTGAGACCCTGACTAATTTCTCCCGGCCAAGTTTTAGTGCTTTTTTCTGATGGAGATTCAGTGTTTTTAATGGAAACGGCGACCATAAAATTCGGTAATGAATTATTATAATTTTTTTTTAATATGGGTTTTCGGAAAATAAAACTATCTCCATTAGAAAAAGCACCTATTGTAGGCCAGGAAAAATTAGTCGGTGTCTCTGAAAACGACCGCGAAGTCCTCGTCCATTATTACCACGTGATGATATTCCTCTCAGGCTACCAGCATTAAATTGTTGCTCTCTAGAATATGCAACGACACTACCGCTATCGTTACTTAATCATTGCCTGTATTGTGTATGTATCGTATCATCGTGGCGTATATATATCAGTGTGGCCTGACAAGCGTTACGCCATGGCCATGCGTGTCAAAACGTGATACAAAGATGCGTGACGGGCAGGATCGGCCATTGGTGGATCTTTGCTCGTCCCACCAAGGGAATGCTGCAACGGAAGATGATAGTTAAGTGGGGACAGGGAGCGTGTCATTGTCCCTTTGTAGTTTGTACTTACCTTCATGGTGCCGTGGGTGGTGATACAGGTGATGTAACACTGTTGTACCGCACACCGCAACACTCACGCAACGATATATGACGCCACACTCTGAAACACACGTGGATGCACTGAGCTGATTGAGGCACTGTAGTAGTATCAACCGTTACCTACATATAATTGATATCATGATAACAAGCGAATTGTCTATAATGACTTCAATACGAAACATTACACTAGAAAAGAAACACAATATATGTAATACGAAACCATGAGATTAATAAAAAAGACATACGCTTCAGTAATATATTATGTAATTATATCCTTCCTATGAAAAACATCCTCTGCATAACTCTACTGGAGGAATGGGAGTGTGCGGATTCGTCGCCTTCAATTTTTTTCGATGTAGAAGAAGCATGACAGGCCACACAGCACACATAGATGCATAGGTGTTTCAGGATAGATACTGCAGCTACCCAAGGAACAATGTGCCGGATAGAAGAAGAAAATGGAGACCGCAGAAGGGGGGAGTTAGCAAGATGTGTGCGCTACCTGGAAACAGTCATAGATTGGTTTGAAAGAGGTTAACCCTATCGAAGCAGCTCAGTCAAGACAAACTATACCCCGCCTAGGTATAACACAGTATACCTCCATATGGTCTTAAGGGTTCAAATGAAATGTTCTGATCCCCGGGCGTTTTTGAAGAGTTTTTATAATTTGTGAAGTTCAGTTCCTAGCTGTTACATTTGTAGATAGGTTTACCGAATAGCTTGGCTGGCTCTGTATCGGATTATTGGTGGTTAAATAATTATATATTACCTGTGTATCAGAGTGTGTGTATGGACCACAGAGTTAAAGACAGGTATGTAACTCTGTGGTATGGACGTAACCGCAGACAGTAAATTTGGAGCTAGTGCAGACTTTGCAGCGGTATACATAGCTACTTAATCTTCTGACTGATCTTTCTACTGACTTCTTTTCCTTTATTTATTAGTCCACATCTCATAGAACATTCCTCAGTTTCTTTCTAATTCTAAAATCTTGTGGGTGTGAGTGGCGTTTACCTGTCTGTTGGATTAGAGTCAGCTCGCAATGTTTCGTTTAAATGTGTGTGTGTGTCATTCACCCATGGTCTTGTCCACGCGAGCTATAGCTCGCGATCGCCAGTTTTCACCCTCTCAGTGCAAGCTTGGAGCTCATTATTACTGATCTTTGGGCAATGCTGGGACCTCACACACCACACACACCCATCCCCTTGCTCAAGGGGGATAGTAACCGGCCTAATTTGTCAAGTGAAAATATCCCCGGGAACACGAGGATTCGAACCCCGTGTGTGTGTGTGTGTGTGTGTGTTGGCTATAATGTATCCATACTAATCATCTAATCATATAAGCATTAACAATTCATTACTTGTAACACACTGAAAATTTGTCAGAAAAATTTGAGATTGTCCCCCTAAAAAATATCAGCTGTCAAACTCCTTCCGGCCCGAATCCCATCATGAGGAGACTCCGGAGATAAGGCAATACATGACTGTAAACCGGACATTAACCATTATGTATTAGTATTACAGTGTGAAATAATAAGTGGGGAGTTAACAAGAAAGATAAAGAGACGAAAGGAACAATAGGAGGCTGATAGAGTTACGAAGCGTGTAATAAAGCGTCTGTCTCTGAGTCAAAGAAGAAGAAGAGGAGGAGTGGAGACAGCAGACGACCGAAGCTGCTCCGCCCCACCTGTCTGTGTGTGTGTGTGTGTGTGTACCTGCTGTCTGGCGCACCTGTACCCCTGCTGCACACCATGGCTCCTGCTGTCTGAAGCAAGCAAGCCACACCACCTCCTGCCACGGTCGCTACCCAGATTTCGCCCCGACTTCGTGAGTTTGTGACAGTTTTATACTACGAGGTGAGTATTTTCCTACTATGCACAGACTGTTTACATCCCGTGACAGGCTTGCATCATGTGTCTGCCTGTCCTGTCATAGGCCTTGCGTTAATCTCTGTGTTGATATGAGATCTTATGTGATAATAATGATCGTTTAGGTAAAGATTTATAAGATTAATCAACCGATATCTCCTAAACTAAACACTTCCCTGGTAATCTTACCTTGGAAAAGGGTTCAGGCCGCCTCATGCCCTCTTGGAAATTGGCTGGGATGGTAGGCCCTGGAGGTTCACTTGAGGGCTGTGATGGTAGGCCCTGGAGGTTCACTTGAGGGCTGTGATGGTAGGCCCTGGAGGTTCACTTGAGGGCTGTGATGGTAGGCCCTGGAGGTTCACTTGAGGGCTGTGATGGTAGACCCTGGAGGTTCACTTGAGGGCTGGGATGGTAGGCCCTGGAGGTTCACTTGAGGGCTGTGATGGTAGGCCCTGGAGGTTCACTTGAGGGCTGTGATGGTAGGCCCTGGAGGTTCACTTGAGGGCTGTGATGGTAGGCCCTGGAGGTTCACTTGAGGGCTGGGATGGTAGGCCCTGGAGGTTCACTTGAGGGATGTGATGGTTGACCCTGGAGGTTCACTTGAGGGCTGTGATGGCAAGCCCTGGAGGTTCACTTGAGGGCTGTGATGGTTGGCCCTCGCCCGTGGTTGTGCAGGCAGAATATTTGTAGTGGCGCCTATAATTAGAGGCTCATGCCGACCCCCTGTGTCCTCCGATGCACTCGCCGTCGAAGGTAGAATTATTGGGCAGCATGTGGGTGTTCTCAGGCCATTCGACAATTGCCGAAAGATTTTGACACCTGGTGAGATTCGAACTCTACACCGAGCTTGCCACTTCCAGATGCTAACCACTCAGCCATCGCATCCCCATTTAGTGTTAAACCCTAACCCCAGCTGTTACTGAGTCAGCCAATGAATGATCACTAATAGACCGAGCAGAATATGTTGTCTTATGTAATTGTTGCATACATGATTTATTCTATGCCATAAAGCCCTGGGATATGACTAGGGACTAGGATAGATGTGTGATAGCTAACATTGTCCTAATTTTTCCTAATTATTGACGGTAAAACTTGCTTCTCCTGTCCAGGGTTGTGAGTGGCAGGATGAATGATTGCGGCAGTGTGGAAAGCAACAGTGCGAGTGACACGTCTCCTTCAAGCAATGGCCTTAAACTGGACGGAGCTAATTCCCTCGAGGAAAATGGAACAAATACTGACACCGACAAAAGTAGTAACACCAATGTGGAGCAGAAAAGTAACACCGAAGTGGAGCAGAAAAGTAACATCAATGTGGAGCTGAAAAGTAACACCGAAGTGGAGCAGAAAAGTAACACCGAAGTGGAGCAGAATAGTAACATCAATGTGGAGCTGAAAAGTAACACCGATGTGGAGCAGAAAAGTAACACCGATGTGGAGCAGAAAAGTAACGCCGATATGGAGGAGGTCAGCCTAGAGGAGGAGAGGAAGAGTGGCCCTGACGCCTACCCCCTCCACTACCTAGTGTGGCATAACTACTACAGGAAACTGGAGAAGGAACTCACGGAAAACAAGGTGAGACGAGAGAGAGAGAGAGAGAAAAAAGAAAAAGAAAGAAAGAAAGAAAGAAAGAAAGAGAGAGAGAGAGAGACCATATTCATATACATACTTGAAAAATAGTAATAAAAAGTGATTTGCGACAGAAACAGTTAGCAGATTAATTCAAAACACATCAAAACTTACCAGAAGAAAATAGTTTCGTCCACTAAAGGAGGTTTAACAATAATTACTGAATTGAAACATAGTATATTTTCTAAGTGTCAAAATTACCACATATTCCTGAAATCAAACTTGCAAAATAATTATGTATTTTGGACATCAAATTAATGTTTTTATAGACCCATGAGGGATGACTGATGAGTTGGTGGCCTGAGGTACAAGATGAGCTAGCTATAGAGTTCTTAGTAGATTCGGTATTATTTCAGATGAACACCGAATTCACTTTGGTGGACGAAACTATTTTTTTCGGGTGAGTTTTGATGTGTTTTAAATGAAACTCCTAACCATTTTTTTAATTTTTTTAAATTTTTTTTTAATTTAAGAGTTAGGTATAGGTTCGGTTAGGTTCAATTTGTTTTTCTATCATTTTTGTTGCAAATCACAAAAAAAAAGTGATTTGCGACAGAAACAGTTAGCAGATTAATTTAAAGCACATCAAAACTTACCAGAAGAAAATAGTTTCGTCCACTAAAGGAGGTTCGGTGTTCATCTGGAAATTTACCGTAGATTCACATACAGTTCACCTCTTTGAATGTTGCAATGTCCAACGTCCAATTATTGCACGTAATATAATGATTGGGAAAAATTAGCCTCAAGAAAGATAGTATATATGGACTGCTATAATGTTTCTTGCCAACATAAATTGTAAATACACAAATGAAAACCTGGTAATTACCCCCCAGTAGTCAAGACATGATTTGATGGAAATAACAAGTTAGGATAAGCTCAAAAAAATACAAAGGAAATGAAATATATTGGTCCGATGCGTTGAGACTTATACGGACCTCAAGCCAGAAAAGAAAAAGTATCACATTTGGAGAAGTCGTCGATCATAATCAATATTATAGGATTGCTATTTGTTATGTTAACCACACATACCTGACATTAATTTCCACACCATTCAATTTTTTTTTTGCTCCCCTCCCTTCCATACACTGAAAAAACCTCACCACTCACCACCACTTATCACACTCACCAAGGCAAGAGAGAGAGAGAGAGAGAGAGAGAGAGGAGAGAGCGAGTTAGAGAGAGAGAGAGAGAAAAAGAAAAGAAAGAGTGAGAGTGTTAGAGAGAGGAGGTGAACAATGAGGTGTGAAGGACATGCAAATTTCGTCCAGTATATTTTAAGTTGAAAAAGTCTCGTGCTTAAAAACTACAGTGACTATTTTACTTCTCCCCCCCCCTTGCAGCAGCACAACAAGGAGTTACGTGACCCCCGCAACCGCACGCCCCTCATGCTGGCCGTCACGCTGGGTCACCTGGAGGCCTCCCGGGTGCTCCTGCGTCACACCTGCAATATCAACGTGGAGAGCTCGGACGGGTGGACAGGTGAGAGGTGGACCCTACTTCTGTGTTATGCTCATGGCTCACTTTGCATTCTTTATTAGTAACTATAACGATAACTATAACTTTAACTAACTACTGTACTATTACTTATTTGTAGAAAAATATACATGTATCCCTCTATGATTGTAGTATCTGTTGAGTTAGTATAGGTGAATAATACGCACATTCACACATATTTATTCTAGTGTTCAGTACAGTAAAACCTCTCGTATTCGGACCCTCATTATTCGGACTTTGACATTATTCGGACCTCCTCTTTTCTTTTTTTCTTTTTTTTTGGGGTCAAAATTTCCTAGCTATATATACACCTAGAATTTTTTTTTTTTTTTTTTTTTTTTTTTTTTTTTAGTAGTCGAAATTTCCTAGCTATATTACGTTTTTTTTTTTTTTTTTTTTTTTTTTTTTCCCAAAATGTCCTAGCGTCCTATGCGTACACGATTTTTTTCTTTTTTTTTCCAAAATGTCCTAGCGTCCTATGCGTACACGATTTTTTTTTTTTTTCCAAAATGTCCTAGCGTCCTATACGTACACGATTTTTTTTTTTTTTTTTTTTTTTTTTTTTTTTTTCTCTCTTTTCTCCCAAATGTCCTAGCGTACACGATTTTTTTTTTTTTTTTTTTTTTTTTTTTTTTTTTTTTTTTTTTTTTTATATCCCCCCATTATTCCTTGCATTGCTCGGACTACTCCTTTGCCCAATTAGTCCGAATATGAGCAGTTTTACTGTACTTCATTAAGAGCAAGGGAGTTGATGCTTATTGAAATGGGTGGACAGGTGAGGCCATACTTGTGTGTGTGTTATGCGTGTGGACTTAAAACATTTTCTGCTATGGTGCCCAGCCTACAGTAATGAAAGAAAGAAAATGTGAGGCTACAACAACCTTACCTAGAGGAGGAAGAGGATATAGTGGGGGAGTATTTGTTCGGAGAGGGGAATGTGGAGGAAACAAAAAGAACAATCAACAGTTTTTGGATGACCAGAGAAAATAAGAAGAAAGAAAAAGAAAGAAACTAATAAGATAGGATAAGAGAAGAAAACTAATTAAAGACCCAGACAGCAAGAAGAAACACGTCAGGGAGCGCCGTAAAAAAGGCCTGACTCCCGACCCACAACTGTACTGAACTGCTCCGTGCCTACCTTGTATTGGGGCTGACTTTATGCTCTGGGATGGCTGGGAACTTTTTAGTCTTACTCTTCTCTTACTTCTTACTCTTCTCTTACTTCTTACTCTTACTTCTTACTCTTCTCTTACTTCTTTTACTTACTCTCTCTTACTTCTTACTCTTCTCTTACTTCTCTTACTTATAGCGCATTTTCGTGACGTTCACCGCCCTGGTTCAGTCCAGTCCGGACCGGGTCAGGGTGGACTGATGGTCGCGAAAATACATCGAGACTAGCCCCGTCCCATTCGTCGTTCCTATTGGCTGGGGGATCGAGTGGGCGGTACTGAACTGAACTGTGGAGGCGGCAGGCGTCCATCTTGTCAATATCCTTTTTGTGGTCCGCCTTTTAACCTGTGCTGAAGACTTTACAACTACCACGCCTGTAATACTTTAGTCTTATGGTCGGCCATCATGGTGTTTCATGTCTTATCAGGAGCACGAGAAGCTCCTGGTCGCCTTCCCCGCTGACTGTAGTGCGCATGCGCCAGTTCTCCCCACACTGGTCCAAGGTGGTCCTGGTATGTGGGCCGGACCGGACTGGACTGGGCTGAACCGTTCTAGACTGCCTCGCAAAAACAGTGACCGCCCGGGACTAGCCCAGTCCAGACCGGGCCAGAGCGGTCGCGAAAATACGCTATTACTCTCTCTTACTTCTTACTCTTCTCTTACTTCTTTTACTTACTCTCTCTTACTTCTTACTCTTCTCTTACTTCTCTTACTTACTCTCTCTTACTTCTTACTCTTCTCTTACTTCTCTTACTTACTCTCTCTTACTTCTTACTCTTCTCTTACTTCTCTTACTTACTCTCTCTTACTTCTTACTCTTCTCTTACTTCTCTTACTTACTCTCTCTTACTTCTTACTCTTCTCTTACTTCTCTTACTTACTCTCTCTTACTTCTTACTCTTCTCTTACTTCTCTTACTTACTCTCTCTTACTTCTTACTCTTAGTCTTTTAGTCTTTACTCTTAGTTCTCTTCTCGTTCAGAAAGATGCGGATGGAGTTTTAGTTGACCTTTCTTGGTAGGCGAGGGAAGGAGATCCTAGCACCAGGAAGATGGGGTCATACTCATCTCCCCACTCACAGCCTAGCTTATAAAGTTAGAGGAGGACATACAGCTTTATAGACAGTAGCTGTTAACAGAAAATCAGTTACCCTAATTTTATAAATGTAATTGTATTTCCTTCTTTTGTTTTCTCTTGTTTATTCTTCAACACAAAATCTCTTGACCTATTTTTTTTTATTATCGTAATTAATTATCTTTTTACTGCTAGTCCTAGTTTTTTAAGTGCATTTATTTAAGCTCATGTAATACCCATTGGCTTGAACATAGCATCATATTGGTTTATTTCTGTATTTTCCTTCATAGATTAGATAGATAGATATTTAGATATTTATTGACCACAAAAAATACAAATATACGATGCGGCAATGTTGTCATGGCCCGTGGTCCATATATAAACCATAAAAAACAACATTTGCAAAACAAGAAGACTTAACATAACAAAACAAAGAAAAAAACACCTTACCCATAATACTAAAATAATGTATATAGATACAAATCCCACTTGCGCAATAAAAGGGGATAAAATACAAACATTTCAAGTAAAAAGTAAAAAAGACATACATTGACATGATAAGCTCCAGCCTACTCCTCATTGATTGACCTTAATGCCTTGCCTCGACCCTCGGTGTGTGTGGCGTGTGTGTTCTAGTGGTGCAGGAGGCCACCGCCACAGGGGACCCCGAGCTGCTGGGTCTGGTGCTGGAGGGGCGGGACATGCAGCGCTACTCCTCCAGGGTGGCCGGCATCCCCACCCTGCTGGCCAAGCTCAAGGAGGTGAGGGGAGCAGTATTTAGAACATAAGAAAATAAGGAAGCCACAAGAGGCCGTGAGACCTACACGTGGTAGTTCCTGTTACTTAATACTATGTACCTACATCCACCTTTCATCCCCATCCATGAATTTATCCAGCCTCCTTTTAAAGCTCCCTATTGACTCCGCACTAACTACCTGACGACTGAGTTCATTCCAATCATTTACCACCCTATTTGTGAACCAGTTTTTCCCTATTTCTTTTTTAAATCTACGCTTTTCTAGTTTGAATCTGTTACTTCTTGTTCTACCCTGATTACTAGTATAGTGTAGGGACCGTGTGCCCTGTAGAGACTCACCCCTAGAAGGACATACAAATCATTTAGCATTTCCAAAGAATGTGCTGAGCGATGCCAAGATGTTCTGTCTCCATATCTTTGTTTATCAAGTTTTACTTTAAATTGATGCACACTTTTTGCTGCTATCACCTTTTCGTTGAGTCAATTTTTGTCATCTATGCTTCTATAAAGAAAACTATTATATGTTATTCAAATATCTTCCTTATCTCAAATTTTCCTAGTCTAAATGTTGAAGGAATATCATAATGTCTTAGTGTTGAGGATATCAATGAGTGCCTTCAAATGTTGATAAGTACTACCTATTCATTGAACAGTGATGGAGGACTTCAAAGATTAAGTTTTGATTTATTTTCTTGTAACGTGGAATGAAATGTTTGTGTCCTCTTTGCACCAGCCATTGACACTAAATTATAACTCACACAAAATGATAATTAATGAGTTAGTCCTAGGAAGTAAGCTTGTTGTATGTTTATTGAAGTGTATTTTCTTCTGCACAGGCTCCTGATTTCTTTGTGGAGATGAAGTGGGAGTTCACAAGTTGGGGTAAGAAATCCTGCATTTCTGTAGCTTTTAATGTTATCTTATTAAAGTAGACTATTTTTCTTGGTCTGTTTGTTGGTGTGTAGACAGGCAGGGTGGAAAAAAAGTTGCAGTAAAAATGTGGCTAGCATTGTGCTTCCCTAAGGCGGGGTTCACACTACACGTTTTTGCTGTCCGTGTCTCCGTGGGCGTGGCGATCAGTGACGTCGCCCCGCCACTCCCGCAGCCACGTAGAAAGAATTGGGAGCTCCGAATAATGTGAGCTGAGACTTGCGTTCAAGGTCAGTGACGTCATCACTGCTCCAGCAATGTGGTGGTCGCGGGGAGCCTGTGTTCACATTACACCGGCAGGAAGTGACGTCACTGTGAGTCGCTGATGACAAGATGCACGTAGACTACGTCCAGCAAAAACATGAAGTGTGAACCGGGCCTAAGATCGTGTTTGTGTGTGTGCGTTGCAGTGCCCCTTGTGTCGCGCATGTGCCCCAGCGACACTTACCGGGTGTACAAGAGTGGCTCCAACGTGCGTATTGACACCACCCTCATCGGCTTTGATCAGACCAGCTGGCAGCGGGGGAACAGGAGCTACATCTTCAAGGGACAAAGTAAGTAAAACCTCTCACTGTAATTTTGGGACTTTAGGACGAAAAGCCAGAAAATACGGTACATTAGATTCAACTGTCAAGATATCTTCGTTACCTCACTTATTTTTCTTTCTGGCTTCAGTTCCTGTTCATTTTACATATCACCAGTGTTTATGCAGTGAAGCCTACAGTGTGAGGTTTATATTCAGCCCAATACTCTGTGGCTGTTTGATGAATGTGAATGATGAAAATAGTGTATAATCCATCGTCTGTCCTCAGCTGACGGCGCCACCATGATGGAGGTGGACCATGAGACAGGCCAGGTGAGGGACAGTGTCTTTCTGTTCACAAATAGATGTATGATTTGCGTTATAATGTAAGTATAATGAACGTTATAATGTATGGGGAGGCGGTAGCAGAGTGGTTAGCGTCACGGGTGGCATTCTCGAAGACCCGAGTTCGATCCCGAGTGAGACCCATAAATCCACTTAAAATATTTTTGCACCGTCGAGTGGCATAAGAACACCCACATGACCTGCCCATCAACTCTACCTGCGATTGAAAAAAAAAAAAATATCCTTATTTGGAAAAAATTGCACTGTATAAAAACTACATTTTCAACCTATAAGGCATGTTCAACAGAGCGTCTTATAGAAGTTCTACAAAAAATTGAACAATGAACCGCAAGCAGACTGTGCATGCGTGGCAGTGGCTGTGAGGATATTTTTCGCAGTATTTTCAGCTAAAAACATAACTACGTATAGATCAATTTACGGTAACTCACATAACTAACAATCGGGTCGAACGAATGGGGCTGCGGAATGGATTATGTCCGTCTATGGAGACCCAGTGTATGATGGGAGTGAAAACCTCATTTAACCCCTTGAGGCCCAGAACATAATTTCCATTGTAATTTGGCTACTATTATAATATTTAAATATATATAAGCAATATTCTATAGATATGACCTGTTTAGTTACTTTGTCCACAAGGTAATTTGGTATAAGTTACTTTTCGTAATGGCTAACAGACAATTTTATATAAGAACATAAGAAAATATAGAATCTACAAGAGGCCGTGAGACCTACACGTAGTAGTTCCTGTAACCACGTGTAAGTCTCACGGCCTCTTCTAGCTCCCTTATTTTCTTATGTTATTCTTATATAAAATTGTCTAAAGGAAATACAGTAAAACCTCTCGTATTCGGACCCTCATTATTCGGACTTTGACCTTATTCGGACCTCCTACTTTTTGTTTTTATTTATATATATATATATTTTTTTTTTTTTTTTTTTTTTTTTTTTTTTTTTTTTTTAGGGGTCGAACTTTCCTAGCTATATGTACACCTAGATTATTATTATATTATTTTTTTTTTTTTTTTTTTTTTTTTTTTTTTTTTTTTTTTTTTTTTTTTTTTTTTTTTAGGGGTCGAAATTTCCTAGCAGACCTAGATTTTTTTTTTTTTTATTTTTTTTTTTTATTATACATATCCCCCCCATATATAATCACCCCATTATTCGGATCCTTGCATTACTCGGACCACTCCTTGGCCCAATTAGTCCGAATATGAGAGGTTTTACTGTATAGCCAAGGAAAGATCTGGGCGTGAAAGGGTTAACACTGATATGTTGCCTAAATGTGTCTTGCCTCCCTGCAGGTGTACGTGGAGAACATGCGGACGCTGCCCCCGGACCAGGCGCAGGCGTACATGAAGCCCCACCCCGGCATGCTGTCCCAGAGGCTCACCACGCCCGTCGCCATCACCTACGTCGACACGGAGAAAATCAGCTTTGAAAGGTGTGGCACTATAGACTGGGTTTTTTTAATAAGGCGAAAATTCCATTCTATTTTAACCGCTTGAAACCCAAAACGTAATTTCCATTGTACCTTGACTACCATAACACAATTTTAATTCATATAAGGAATATTTTATAGCTGTGACCTGTTTAGTATCCTTGTCTACTAGCTAATGGGGTATATGAAGTTACTTTTTGTAATTTTATAGCTAACAGCAGACTATTTTATATATTAATGGAAAGATCTGGGCGTTAAAGGGTTAAGGTCTCATGCTTCAAATTATGCCTGTTTACCTGATTATAGGGTTAACTATGATAAAATACAACTGAAATTAAGAAGAAGCGTAGTATTCCCTTCGCCCGGCATCAAATATCAGTCAGTTAGCAGCAAGGGGTCACAATTTTTTACCTCTTTAAAGAATCCCAGAGTCTAGTAGTAGTACTTATGTCTTGCTGCTGGAGGGACGTGGATCTTTTACTCCCTCATTGCCATTATTGTCAACTTAGGTTTCTGAATTAGTAATGCGGTACTGTACATATAGGCTTTTATTTATTAAAGAAAATGACAGCAATGTTTCTAGTAATACATGTGTGTTTAGTTTGATCTGCCTTAGATTTTCAGCTCACACCTGCACATTTTGAATGAGAAATATCTGATATAGCTGTTTTATTCTTTAACCCCTTGAGGCCCAGAACGTAATTTCCATTGTAATTTGGGTACCATTAGACGATTTTTAGTGAATATAAGCAATATTTAATAGATATGACCTGTTTAGTATCCTTGTCCACTAACTAAATTGGTATATTCAGTTACTTTTCTTAATTTTATGACTCGACAATATACAATTTTTTATAGTAAAGGAAATATCTGGGTGTGAAGGGGTTAATAGCACTAAGGCATTTTCTGCGGGGATCCTGATTGCAACCGAAAAAGTTTTGGTTGCTCAAATTTTGATCCCTGTTCAACCATCCAGGGAAGATGATTGGCCCGACCCGCAATCATTTGTTGTTGTTGTTGTGACCGTTTGCAACCGAAAATTTTCCGATTGCAACCAAAAATCCCCCGCAGAAAACGCCTCTACATTTGTTCTTAAGAAATACTTTATTCTATTGTTTTCTCTGCAGGGATAAAGCAGGCATATGGGGCTGGCGGAGCGATAGGAGTGAAAATGTCAACGGGCACGACTGTAAAGTAAGTCTCTTTTTTTTCCCTTTCTTTTACAGATATAAGGCATTTTTATAAATAATTGAGAATGAGGCAATGATGAATATTTACAGGTAATATGTTTAGTTAGGCTACAAGGAAAAACAGCACATGAATGATTGGCCTGGGGGCATCAGGATTATAATTGAACTTTAGTAGAATGGAACCGTTGTATTAGTGACACTGAGAAACGAAACTTTAAAAAATACCATCACTTTTTAAGATGACTAAATACTAAATAGTGATGACATAAGACATCAAAGACAAAAAATTACCCACCCCATAAAAAAGTAATTTGAAATAGAAGAAAAAACCCACATTCACTAACGAGCCATCGCGATTACTAGAAGGTTTAATGGGAGTGCCGATGGGTAAGCTGAAGGGCATACGAACTACAGTCACACACACACTCGCGCACTCACACACTCGCACACTCACACACACACACACACACACACACACGCACGTAAGGATGAATGATAAAAATGTTGATATGAAGACGGGGCTATACTAGTGCAGCTCAGGCCCTGTAAAATACAACTAGAACTAGATGAATACACACACACACACACACACACACGTAAGGATGAAGATAAAAATGTTGATATGAAGACGGGGCTATACTAGTGCAGCTCAGGCCCTGTAAAATACAACTAGAACTAAAATACAACTAGAACTAGATGAATACACACACACACACACACACACACACAGATTGAGGTGGTTTAGGCGTGGGGATAGACTGCATGAGGAGGACTGGATAAAAAGGAAAAGAAGTGTGAATTTTTATTGTACAACTGTAGATACTTGCCGTAAAGAAGACATTGGTGGAAGGTTTGGGGCTTGGATGGAAAAGCTGCCCAAAATAGCGCTGCATTAAGAACCTTCATGAGGCTCACATACGAGCATATAGGAGTCTTTCTGAACAGTTTTAAAATTAATAATGGGGAATACATACACGGTAATGCATAAAGGAAAGCTGTCTTTTCAACTGCCAATCATTAGAAAGGGATTAGATAGAGATTAGATAGTTAGAAAGGATTAGATAGTTAGAAAGGGATTATATAGTTAGAAAGGGATTATATAGTTAGAAGGATTAGATAGTTAGAAAGGGATTAGATAGTTAGAAAGGGATTATATAGTTAGAAGGATTAGATAGTTAGAAAGGGATTAGATAGTTAGAAAGGGATTAGATAGTTAGAAAGGGATTAGATAGTTAGAAGGATTAGATAGTTAGAAAGGGATTAGATAGAAGGATTAGATAGAGATTAGATAGTTAGAAAGGGATTAGATAGTTAGAAAGGGATTAGATAGAGATTAGATAGTTAGAAAGGGATTAGATAGTTAGAAAGGGATTATATAGTTAGAAGGATTAGATAGTTAGAAAGGGATTAGATAGTTAGAAGGATTAGATAGAGATTAGATAGTTAGAAAGGGATTATATAGTTAGAAGGATTAGATAGAGATTAGATAGTTAGAAAGGGATTAGATAGTTAGAAAGGGATTATATAGTTAGAAGGATTAGATAGAGATTAGATAGTTAGAAAGGGATTAGATAGAGATTAGATAGTTAGAAAGGGATTATATAGTTAGAAGGATTAGATAGAGATTAGATAGTTAGAAAGGGATTAGATAGTTAGAAAGGGATTATATAGTTAGAAGGATTAGATAGAGATTAGATAGTTAGAAAGGGATTAGATAGTTAGAAAGGGATTAGATAGTTAGAAGGATTAGATAGAGATTAGATAGTTAGAAAGGGACTAGATAGAGATTAGATGGTTAGAAAGGGATTAGATAGAGATTAGATAGTTAGAAAGGGATTAGATAGTTAGAAAGGGATTAGATAGATTAGATAGTTAGAAAGGGATTATATAGTTAGAAAGGGATTAGATAGAGATTAGATAGTTAGAAAGGGATTAGATAGTTAGAAAGGGATTAGATAGAGATTAGATAGTTAGAAAGGGATTAGATAGTTAGAAAGGGATTAGATAGAGATTAGATAGTTAGAAAGGGATTAGATAGAGATTAGATAGTTAGAAAGGGATTAGATAGTTAGAAAGGGATTAGATAGTTAGAAAGGGATTAGATAGTTAGAAAGAGATTAGATAGTTAGAAAGGGATTAGATAGTTAGAAAGGATTAGATAGTTAGAAAGGGATGAGATAGGTATGGATGGATGAACTCACCAGAATTGAACACTCAATTCAAAATTTTTGATAGGTCTTTTCTGCCACCAACGTAGAACTTGTGACCAAGACCCGCACCGAACACCTCACCGACGCCGACAAGGAAAAGACTTCACCCAGGAGTCCCATTCAGTCTTTCCTAAACATTGCCGAGGTGGAAGAGAAGCAAACCTCTCCGTCGTCTTCAGAGGAGGTAACTGAACATGGTTATTCACTCTTTGTCAGAGCTTAAAGGTGCAGGTCATGAACTTGTCAATTATTCTGTTACCAAAGTGTTTATTGAGGTTCATAGTAGTAATGCCCGTATTCGTGCTCATCCCTCGCTCCTGGTGCTGAGTAAGGACAACCAAAAGTGAACCAATACCTTACTGAATGATAAAAAAGTGAAATTAGCGAGACACCTGAAGGAAGCAATCAGTGTGTTGTGTGTTTATCATTGAGCTGAAGGGCAAACCAGGCTCTTTTGGAGATATATACTAAATAGTCAGGCTCATCCCTCGCTCTTATGCCCGTATTCGTAGTCACATACCATCATTGTACGTGGTCATTGTTCACTTTTTGTCTTGTCCTAATTAAATCAATATGTCATGCCAGCTCTGTTGTGATTGCAATAGGAGTACTGTATGATTGCTCTAGTACTTTCCATGGCAGCTACAAGATCAAGTGAATAATTTTGACTGAGTAGAAATGGAACAAAATCATAGCAATTACCACGAGCAATGATGGTATGTGACTACGAATACGAGCCTTAGTGATACAGCTGAGTGCAGTTATGAATGCTTGGTGCCAGTAGTTCAAACCATTACCAGCCTGTTTCTGTTAGGACACAAAGGCTTTATCAATGGAGTAAGAAAAACCTCTTGACTAGCAGCAATCATCTTTGGAAAGCTGACACCATTTGGTCAGGTATTTCATTTAAATCATGATGTTTCAGAGTGAATCCATCAACCTCAACAACCCCACCAACATTACTCCCGAGGAATACTTCGACCCCGAGATGGACCTGCAGGGCCGCGACATTGGCCGGCCCAAGGAAGTGACTAAGAAACTACAAAATTTTAAGGTGAATTAATTGATTTTTATTATACTCTGTTGAAGCCAAGTGAAAGGTTAGTTAAGAGGCAAAGGATTGAAAAAGGTCAATGCTTCTCATTTGAATGACTAAACACAAAGAGATAAAAGAATAACAATTTCATGTTTTGCAAAGGGACCAGAAATAATTCACTGAAGGAAGTTAGCAAAGAAGATTATTATCCTGAGTCATCATGACTGCAGGGATGGAACAGGCAAAGCCATCCATGCTCTTCTCCACCTCAATCTTAACTCATTGGCTAGAAATGTTTAGTTGAGATACAGTTTTGCAAAAAGTTTTTATTAAAAGATAACAACACTGTTTAAGCTTTGTGAGAGTAATGACTTGTGAGCATGAGGAGTGAATGAGTTACCCGTCTGTTATTCGGAGTTAAGAAAATAAGGAAGCTACAAGAGGCTGTGAGACCTACACGAGGTAGTTCCTGTTACTTAACACTACCTACATCCATCTTTCATCCCCATCCATGAATTTATCTATCCTCCCTTTAAAGTAGTCGTCCAGACCCAATTTTTTTTTGCCGAATTATATTGAATGTACATTCAAAACACCTAATCCACCAAAAATAATTGATTTCCAGGCCATATTTCTGTAAAAACACGACTTTTGTAAAAAGCGCGCGAAAAAAAAAATCTTCCCTCCAACAGGGCTACGACTGTTATTGATGACGTCAGAACAGGGACGCCCGCAGACACTCTGTCTGACACCTGTCGGCAAATGTTATGATGAGCGATTGTACTTCGGTGTCAGACAGTGAATCTGTCGCTGTGACAGATCTAGAGTACGATGCTCAATCTGACACCGAAAGAAATGACGCTGGTCGCGTATACTATGAGGAAAACGAACCTCAGATTGTCATGGGATCCTATATGTTTGAGCCCGAGTACGAGGTGGATGAACAGGTGTTAGCAGAGCCTGAGGTTCAGCAGGAGGACCTGGCACTTCTCCAAAACATGGATTGGTAAATAAGGTTAAACCATGTGTGTGTGGGAATCACAATGAAGGTACTTTCGAGAAAATCCTATGGTTAGTTTTGGAGCTACAGTCAAACGTAATTCCTCGGAAACCACATACTAGCATTAACTACAGCAAAGAGTTGGAAAATATGCGGGCGGGAAGGCAGAAAGTGTGACAGCCACACCACCACAGGGCACGCCCACGCCCACTCCACAACTGGTTTACTTGGTTTACTTGGTCTTGTTAAGAGGCAAAGCCTCACAGTCGTGGTGGTCCATCGCTACCCTCACTACACACCGTTTCTCAACACAACTGTTCGCCCCAACACACTATAGGCGTGAATCACCACACGCTACTCCGCCACTCCACTCCTACACACGCCACTCCTTTCCGTGTGCAAACTTTTCTCGAAAGGCACAGCTGTCTTGCTGCACCCATAAAGGATGCATGCATGTGGCATATAGCAAAACAAATCTATCAGAAACACCCAAATATCTTCAAGTAGTACTACTATATTTATCTCTGTGTTTACGTACCTCTCTGATCAAGCGCGGGAAGATGAGCCTCCCTGATGCTGCGTCACCGAGCCTGAGCATGAGCGTCTGCAAACCTTGAGTGTGTTTTGAAAACTCGGGGAATTTGCAGATTTTGATTGCGGATTATTTAAAAACGGCTGACTGGATACAAAAAGTGACGACGTATTGTTGATATACTCGTTAATGGCTATGATTTGATTGCATTAAATCAGGAATGATGAAATGGTCTGGACGATTACTTTAAAGCTCTCTAATGACTCCGCATTAACTACCTGTCTACTGAGTCCATTCCAATCATTTACCACCCTATTTGTGAACCAGTTTTTCCCTATTTGTTTTAAAATCTTTAAATAGTTATTCAAATACTGCAATCCTACTCCCAGTACTGAATGGTAATGCTTTGTTTGTCTGTAGGCCCACCTGTGGCTGGCGGAGGAGTACCCCCTCAAGCTGCAGGACCAGGTGATGCCCATCGTGGACCTCATGGCCATCAGCTCTTCACACTTCGCCAAACTAAAACACTTCATTCAGATGCAACTGCCAAGTGGATTCCCAGTGAAGATTGGTAGGTATCATTTTTGGGTACACTTAAGAACATAAGAAAATAAGGAAGCTACAAGAGGCTGTGAGACCTACACGAGGTAGTTCCTGTTACTTAACACTACCTACATCCACCTTTCATCCCCATCCATGAATTTATCCAGCCTCTCTTTAAAGCTCTCTAATGACTCTGCACTAACTACCTGTCTACGGAGTCCATTCCAATCATTTACCACCCTATTTGTGAACCAGTTTTTCCCTATTTCTTTTTTAAATCTACGCTTTTCCAGCTTGAATCCATTACTTCACTTTTACCTTTTGGACTGACAGAAGTCTTATGTTTGGGTACAGGGGTACACACACACACCCTTGAGCAAGGGGATGGGGATGTGTGAGTGTGGTCCCAGCATTACCCAAAGATCATTTACTAGGAGCTCATAACTCTTTCTGGGAGGGTAAACCTGCCAATCGTGAGTCCAGTTTGCGTCGATAGGGAGGATATGTTTTTGTGGGACGCAAGAGATAAGTCATAAACATAAAAATAAGGAAGCTACAAGAGGCCGTGAGACCTACACAAGGTAGTTCCTGTTACTTAATCTACCTATATCCACCTCTCTTCCCCATCCATGAATTTATCCAGACTCCTTTTAAAGACTCCAAGACTCCTTTTAAAGACTCCAAGACTCCTTTTAAAGACCCCAAAGTACTTTAAAGAGTCAAGCACTTCCTTTAAGTGTCTGTTTTATTTTCAGAAATCCCACTCTTCCATGTCTTAACAGCAAGAATAACTTTTGGCAACATTTTTGGCGTTGACGTTCCCATCAACAAAGTGTCCACCGTCACTGAGGAGGACGGGCTGTGTTGCGTCATTGAGGAGGACGCATTTGACCCCCCGGCAAGTTATACTGTTATAGGTAAGTCTTCTGCAAATAATGGAACATATTCATTATTGAACTTTTTTTTTTTTTTAAAGTATTAAAACAAACTTTAAACACCATATTCCTTTATTTAAGTTATTGTCAAGAATCTTTCAGTGAATAATATTGTCTTAAAGCTTTAGAAAAGAATGCCTGGCTAAAAATTGTCAGCACTTTTATCATTTCCTTATTCACCAAAATTTTACCACTTAGAAAATCTAGCCTAACCATCACTAAATAGTTTAAAATTTTAATTATTGTAAAAAATTTATCATAGTTTTACTATATTATGTTATGTAGGTACTTTAAAAATCCTTGAATGGTCGAGATGCAGAAATAAACATCACTCAGGATGACACTGTTGGGAACAAAAGTGTAGCATAAGAACATAAGGAAGCTACAAGAGACATTGAGACCTACACGTGATAGTTCCTGTCACTTAATACTACCTACATCCACCTTTCATCCCCATCCATGAAATGGTCTAGCCTCATTTTAAAACTCCCTATTGACTCCGAACTATACTCAGTTTTTTTTAACGAGGTGAAAAATCCTGACCCCTTGCTGCTTAACTGATATTTGATGCCATGAGAAGGGAATACAACGCTTCTTCAAAATTATAACTGTATTTTATCATAGTTAACCATATATTATCAGGTAAACATAGGCATCATTTTAAGCATGAGACCTTAAGATAGAATGGAAATTTCGCCTCGTTAAAAAAATAGACTAGTTTCCGTCAATATAATTTTTTCTTATCTATATTCAATCGCCTTTTCCGGTCATTTATATCTATAAATGCCCCATGACTGAGTAGCGCATGTTTGTTTGTTCGTGTGTGTGCAGGTCACTCGGATCAGCAGCACGTGCAGATGAGCCTGGACGAGGACGACGCGCTGCTGCAGTACGCCATCCAGCAGTCCCTGGTGGAGGCCGGCACGGAGCAGGAGCAGGTGGACATCTGGGAGGCACTGCAGGCCGACCACCGCCCAACACCACCTAAACAAGGGTCAGTGGTGGGGTGTTTTACAGGGCAATGATGTGAGGCAATCCTTGTAGCTAAAACATTGGATTTTCCCATAATGTTTTATGAGGTTAGACGGTTGATGATACACTTCCATCTATCTCTTATCCATTGCTTCAACCACTTCAATGCCCAATGCTGCCAGATCCTCTTCAACACCATTATCATTTAGCATCATGCATGTAGCCAGGAAACACTCCATAGCACTTCTGGGATAGCATGACGTGATCAGACAAGTATGCATCATAGCACTCGTGTGTTTACCTAGTTGTGTTTTACAGGGCCTGAGCTACACTCGTTTGGTCCCGTCTCCATATCTACATTTATCCAGTCTTTCTTTCAACTGGTGCACATTCTTTGCCGATATCACCTCGTTTAGTCCATTCCAAACTTCTACATTTTTAGGAGGGAAGCTGTACTTCTTTATGTTGGATCAGGCATCTCCCTTTTCCTAGTTGTTTTGTATGTCCTTTTGTGTAGCAACCTTCTCTTTGCTTCCGAGTCAGTAGTCTCTCATTGTGCGTGACTTATTGACCGTCCTCACAGGCAGCCAATGTCCTGTTATTTCCATTGATTTTCTTCATAAAGCAAGGCAAAGATGGAACAAGCCTCTGTATAATATTTTCCTAATAGAAAAATAATTAACTTTAAGTGTTCTGTGGATTACATTTTCTGCTTTTCATCATTTATGTATTTTCACTTTCATTTTCACCGATGCCTTGGTAATAATGCCGTGGTGTCATAACTGTCTTGGTTCACACAGATCAAACTCCAAGCCGGGATCTCGCCCCAACACGCCCGCCCACCTGGGACTGCAGACCGTGGAGGACACACAGCTGCAAAGGTGAGAAAAGTGTTGATCAAGGTGACTTACAACAAAAGCTAACTTGATGCCTGAATCCTGCTCTCTCCACACAGTGATCTAGTGATCTATTCTAGTGACTTTCCTACACAATAAAGAACTTGGCTGTTCGAAGACCAAGCTGGGTTCTAGATAAAAGTGCTTACTCTGTGTTGGAATTATTTGTAGGATATCCCGGGGGCCTTGGCATCCGCCGCCCTCAAGGGGAACCCAACACAACTGTCCTTCTAAGGCCCGTTGGCCAAGGGTTCGAAGGCCGCGCTTGTATTAGAGAACGATAAACTGGGCAAAACACATGTGTGATGATTTTTAATGTTTATATATAACATACTGAATAGTTCAGGTTTGGCAGATGTGTGCAGTCTTGAACTGCTCTTGTTATTATCCTGTATCAGTATTTCTAGGATGACGACCCCAGCAGGTAATGCAACCTGCCTTGATGGACAAGGTTTGTGGTGCCATCCGCTACAGTACATTATTTTTCTCTTTGCAGAGCCATCGAGGAGTCCTTGGCACTAAACAGCAAGGGCGGTGGAGTACAGCCGTCCTCCCAGCCGGCCCCTCTGAGCCAGCTGCGCCTGGAGCCCGAGGGCGACGTGGCCGTGCCGGGGGGCGTGGCCGTGACCCCGGGCGGCAGCATCCTGGACTCTGAGATGGCCATGGCCTTGTCTCTGTCACAGCGGCACCAGGAAGAGGAGGAGGCAAGGCGGAAACAGGAAGAAGAGACTTTGAAGCGCATCCTCGAGTTGTCGCTCACGGAAAAATAATGTCTACAAGATCACAGTAGCTCTGAATACTGCCATAGAACATTTTGTATGATGACAGTTGAACTGTTTGGTACTGGTGGGAGATAAGAATGCTGGACTACAGGGACGTTACTTGAGTTAAGGATGTGAAGGTTTAATTTGCTGCTATTACATACAACTGACAATACTCATTGTTATATGATGGTGTATTTTCTTACAAAACTATTACTTGGAAATTTATGAATCAGGTACCAAGTTTGTCTGGTAATATAACTTTGTTTTGTGGAAAATAGAAGCTGTTGTAACTTGTTAATAGTTTTTTTTTTTTTACACCTAGTGCCTCTTTTTAGCCATTTTTTACATTTTATTGGAGCCAAAGTGTTTTGTGTAGTGACATGAGCACAGAGTAATGCTTTTATCTGATTATCTGACGCTGTCACTTCAGTGGCAAGAATGAAATCCTAAATACACTACTTTACTTTAAGAATGTATGGACAGATTCTTAAGAAATGAGGTGTCTTACTTGTATATGATAACTTATTTCACTTTGTTAACTGTTACTTTGATGATTTTTAGCAATGCCATTATTTTCCTGATGAATGTGAAGTATGACTGTTTGCTCATATGCTATAATAATAATTAAAACTGAGCTTTACTTTTCAAGTCTTTCAAGGTATTTTATAAATATTTTAAGTCAGAACAATATGAATCTAAATATTAAGAATTGTAAGATATGATCAGTTGATTCTAGCTCCAAGAAATCTAACTCTGTTGCAATACCATTTCTTCCTTACTGAATATAAGATTTTTTCAAAAGTTACAATTAATGTCAAATCATTAAAAAATTACTCATAACCCCCGACTGTTTCCCTGTAGCGGGTGACTCCACCGGTCTGCCTCAGTTACCACATAGCCGTACAAGGCAACCAACACCAGTACTGTTGCTCTGTTCCCTGTAAGTCAAGGCACAAGACCCGCCACGGCCGGTGCCGCCACCACCACCACCACCACCACCACCACCATGCATGGCTGGACTTCTTGACTCGTACACCTCAATACACCACCGCTAGCATCATTCTGTACGCTAACATTCACTCACTTCCCGTCACACTGGTACTGAGTGGCAAAGGCTGCACAACTTGAGGTTGTCATAGCGGTTTGTTAAATAATACATGATTATGAATTATGAATGAAGACTACATCATTGTATGAACAAAATTGTCATGCTTTAAAACAGTTTTTGTTAAATGTACAAAATTGTTAAACCTTCAGGCTGAACTGAAAGTGTGGAACCAACAATAGTGATGTGTAGAATACCACATTATTTTCATGTACATTTGGTAGAAAATGTGAGCACACTGTCAAATGCAACTTTGAAACATGGTACAGCCAACAGTGGCTGCTTGAAATGATGTATCCACTGTAGCAGTACTCGTTACACAAGCTCTGCTACAGTGGACAAATATGGTGGAGGCATTCCGTGTGTGAGCCACAGAGATTGGAATGAATTGTAGAGTGGAAAACTGGTGTACATTTCTCTGCACAATAAAACAACATTTCTTGGATTATGGGAAGTGTAGTGTCACGAGGATGCATTCTGTTCAGTTGACAAGGGGCACAATGAACGCCAGGATCTACAAGACAACAGCCGTGGAGTGCATTCTGGTGATACATTTGATCTGTCTCCTGGCTGTACGCTGTACCATGACAACTCTCACTGTGACTCAGAACGTTATTCTGCTCAGTGCTCTGCCGGCAGGGAACTAGATGTGAAGACTTATTTAAACAGAGGATTTGTATATGTAGTTATTTTGTAAACAAAATATTTTTTTCTTCTTGAATATAACTTTGTAAAAATTTACATTTTTATAGAATCATTTTGCTACGGATGTGCAAATCACAAATTTATTTAGTATTTTTTGTGAGCAAACTGCTGTGTTAGTGCCCCCCCACATGTTTGGGAGAAGGCCTCGTGTATAAATTGGGAGAAGGAAATATATTAAAATTAAATGATAAGTGATGGGGAGGAATATGCTCTTTGGAAAGTAGTAAATGGACACGTTTGCAATCCATAAATGAATAATATATAGCAAAAGGCGATAAAAGAAATATGTGCACTCCTCTTCCCTGTGAAGTCAAGATATCCAAGAACATACGGCAGGCTCAAAACATTTTGGCACGTAATTCGCAGGGCATCTTAGGGTTGTGAGCGATCCTGTGCCTGTACACTAGGTGAGGGAAAAGTATCCTCTCTGTGGTGGCAAATAATACACACATTTGCAGTGTGCCATTTGACCTGTGGTTTACAGCGTTTGTATCAAGCAGTGTTTTCTTTGTTTTGCTGCTGTCCCACACTTCTTTGATAAGTGTGCCACATGGTGCTAGTGCCAACCTATTCCTTTCTCCTACTGTACTGTACCCTTGATGACAGTAGTGTTAAGAGGCAGGGTGGGCGGCAATAGAAATGACGACCCTGGTCTATGAGTAACGTTATCAAGGCTCGCCACAAGGGCTATGCAAATGTTCAAATTGACGACATGGCATCATATAAAAGTTGCTGACAAGGATTATTTATATAGGCATTATTTTAGGTTTACTCTACTATATAGGCATAGCAGACTACAAGCAATGCCTATACTCGCCGCACGTTAACTTTGCAAAAATGGGGCCCCCTCACTCCCCCTTCCGAACGTACGGGATTGGCCGAGGTGTTTGGTTGTATCTTTAGGGCGGAATTTGAAGTAAGGCATTCTAACCCAACACCCATCATCTCGGCCAATCCCGTGCGTTCGGAAGGGGGGAGTGAAGGGGCCCTGACATAGCGTGCAGCCAGTACAAGTAGTTATATATTTTTTTAGAAACGCATCTATATTCGCTGCTAATGTCCAACAAATTGGATACACTCTTACGTATATTCATATGGGTTTTGATTTATCTAATGATCTGCTACAGCTAACACAGCTTTATTTGCAGTAAGTTGAGCTTTTTTTCGTAAGGAATTTATATTTGTGTAATATGTGATAATGGCCTGACTCGCTGTAACAAAATAAAGCAAGATTTATACCAGGATATCTCGGGCACAATAACACTGATTACTGTACCACAAACCAACTATCAGATTTTTTCTCCAAGAGGAATTCATCAACTTTAAATTTTAACTAAAGCAAGTTTGATTCAAAGCAAAGCTAACCGTATCACTTTGCTATCTACGTATAAGTCGTATAAGCTGTAATGCAATGCAGTTCCCTGTATAAAAGTATATTTTTTATAGTAGTGTGCTGATTGTATACAACGGCATTGACTTATCTAGACCAGAAATAGTGACACTGGTGATTGTAAAGAAGCATAAAATGTCAGGATGGACCCTTGTAGAATTTCCTTATATCTGTAAAGCCTATTTTTGCTATAACTGTCTTTCTATGTATTTTGGAAAACCTAACTCCTAAATGAGCCTTCGTGTTCCCTGTGTCCACTGTTACGACCTTATGGCAGGACAGCAGCAATGTATGTTACATGTATAGCACACGTACTACTGCTTCTCATGTGTAGAATGTAAAAGGTAATTAGTCAAGCATGTGTACTTAACTAAAATGTGACAAAGTTGATGATGAGGAAATGCTGGAATGGTTGTGACTGTGATGGTTAGGTAAGATATTCAGCTGTAACCCCTTCAGACCCAGAACGTAATTTTCATTGTTATTTGGCTACCATTAGACGATTTTTAGTGATTATAAGCAATATTTTATAGATATGACCTGTTTAGTATCCTTGCCACTACCTAATTTGGTATATTCAGTTACTTTTCATGATTTTATGGCTCGACAACATACAATTTATTTATAGCAAAGGAAAGATCTGGGCGTGAAGGGGTTAATGAGAGAATTGGTTCATGCTATGACAATATAAAGTATGATTTATGAGTATAAGTAAATGTTTTATGGAATACTTTAGAAGGGAGGCAAGGCGAGTAGGTGCAGGGACAACAAACATATTTTGCTGTTGCTGCTTTGTGGTCATTTCACTATGAAAGTACTGTAAGTCACTAAGAGACTTTATATCTATAGCAATGATTTTATAGATTTACTTAGGCTGTTAATGCCACCTCGAGTTAAATTAATCAATCTTTGGTAAATTTCCAGATGAACACCGAACTGCCTTTGGTGGACGAAACTATTTTTTTCTGGTATGTTCTGATGTGTTTTGAATTAATCTGTTTTCTGTCACAAATCACTTTTCTTTTCTTTCTTTGCAACAGAAATAAAAAAAAAAAAAAAAAACTAACCTAACTCAACTTAACCTCTGCCTTAAAAAAAAGATATAATAATAAATTACGACGGAAACGGTTAGCAGATTAATTCAAAACACATCAAAACGCACCAGAAAAAAATAGTTTCGTCCACCAAAGTGAATTCGGTGTTCATCTGGAATACCACCCAATCTTTTTCAGAGGAACTAACACCTTGCATTACTTTTATGAGCCTTCTAGTGCTGAGCTTTTCATATGCTGTGCTATGTGAGAAGTCAAGGCATCGGGACTTCCAACAGTCATATCTTAGTTAGAAATGTGTGTGAAAGTTGTGAGGAAAATATGAATGTGTGGGATTTACAGATTACTGCAGTTGCCTTTAAGTAAAACAACTACTGCCAAATAAAATCCATCTTCTTTACTGAAACACTTTTGCTAACCTTGTATGAAGTGGGAGTGTCATTCTATCTTCTAATTCTACACATGTGAGTAAAAAAACGGGCTACTGTTCACACAACTACTGAGAAGCTGCTGAAATATAGTGACACCGTTAAATACCTTAGAAATTATATTATAGTTTAGTAGCGTGAAGGCATTTAGTAGCCATATTTGTTATCTTTTATGAAGTGGGAGTGTCATTCTATCTTCCATTATAATTCTACACATGTGAGTAAAAAATGGGCTACTGTTCACACAACTACTGAGAAGCTGGTGAAATATAGTGAGAAAGTTAAATACCTGGAAATTATATTATAGTTTAGTAGCCTATAGCCATTTTGTTACCTATAATTGAGTGAGACTGCCTCTAAATACCTTGAAATTATATTATACTTTAGTAGCCTGAAGCCATTTAGTAGCCATTTTTGTTACCTTTGATCAAGTGGGACTGCCTCTAAGCCCGCCCGTTTAGTAGCCTGACGCCATCTTCTTCTTGGCCGCGGCAATGATGCGCGAGTGGTTCAGGGCCGTCGAGTTGCGCATCTTGAAGCAGTTGATGCAAAATCGCTCGTTTTCGTACATAGTTGAACAAGCTGTGAAATTAAGAAAAATATTAGTTAATCTCATTTAATATATAATCACATCTACAGCAACAATCTAGTACTTATATATAACAAATGAAGCAGACAAAATCAGAGAAAGAATTAAGTTACGTTCATACTCTTGTCTTTCCACTTTAATGGAGTAATTCTCTATTAGTCTCTACACTCTATCCCTCTATCTGCCTTGACTGATACCCTACTGCTAGCTGATGACACTAACTACTAACTGCTGACTAAAACCACACCTTCAGGTATTAAAAAACAACAACAACCACACCTTCAGGTATTAAAAAAAAAAAAAAAAACGCCTTCAGGTAGTAAAAAAAAAAGAACCCACCACACCTTTAGGTATAAAAAAAAAAAAAAACCCACCACCACCACAACAGCAGCAGGTAATTTCAGAGTACTTACTGCCTTCTCGGTGGATATACTTGGGACAGTTAGAGCAGCGCACCATGCCATCTTCCGGGATGCTCCTGTACACCCTGAGACACACGTAGCAGAACTGCCGCCTCTTCCAGTACTTGTCGCAGGGAACACACAGCGTGGTGGCGTACCGCAGCTGCTTGTTGTCCTTGTCCTTCTTGAACTGTGGGAGAGGGTGAATCATTAATGCCCACTCTAGATGGCTTCCTATATCTGTGTCTTTGTGCTCTATACTAACCCTGGTTTTTTTTACGAGGTGAAAAATCCTGCCCCCTTGCTGCTTACTGACTGATATTTGATGCCAAGAGAAGGGAATACTACACTTCTTCTAAATTTCAGCTGGATTTTTGATCATAGTCAACCATTTTATCAGGTAAACATAGACAAAATTTTAAACACGAGACCTTATGATAGAATGGAATTTTCACCTCGTTAAAAAAAATAGACTATACAGCATTCTTTGATCCATGAGGTGTGACAACCCCTCAAGCCCCTCCACTAACACTTCCTTACTGATAAGACATGACACCCCTTGAAGCACACTCTGCCCTGCCACTCACCTCATGCTGCCACTCTGCATTCTTGAGGTGCTCGCTGCCGGCCGGTGACTTGGAGCCGCACGAGGAGCACATGGCACACTCCTTGCAGTGCCACCGCCCATTGGGAACCCGCCGCAGACCCACACAGTATATGTGGTACCTGAGGGTGAGGAGGTGAAGATATACCACTCCGATATCTATCTGTTAATCCATCTATTGAATTTTATCTAGTTAGAAATGTATCCAGAAAATGTCAACAACACAAAGCCAATGATGCTGTTCCCTATATACACTTTTTGGTGTTTGTATTTTGTTATTTTGAGTGTGTGTGTGTGTTGGTGTGTGTGTGTGTGTGTGTGTGTGTGTGTCTGTGTGTGTGTGTGTGTGTGTGTGGTGTGTGTGTGTACTTACCCTCGGTCGCACATGTCACAAAAGATCATCTTGTCCTCGTCGTCGGGGTCGTTGCAGGTCACGCAGGTCTTGCAGTCCATGCACTGCCAGTTGTAGGACTCAATCTTGGGCACCATCACCAGGGTCAGGTCGATGCAGGTCGGGTGGCCTGACGGAACAAGAAAATGTCTGTACAGGGAGGTCCCAAAGATACGAGCAGTTAGGTTCCACCTGGCACACTCGTAAAGCGAAATCTCGTATAACGAAACACATAACTAATGGTAAAATATAGGTTTGGTTCCAGGACCCCATCAATAAAAAAAATAAAAAAAATAATGTTTTTCAAGCTAAAATAAACTATAGCAAACACAACAAACACACAGCGTCTATATTACCCACACTGTACTACCTATTCTGTAGAAAAAGCATTCTGAAAGAGAAAATAGCACACAAAATAACATAACTGCACATTAATTAAACATAAAACATGCATAACAAGCAAAAAAGACGTTGTACTGTAGGGGACGCCGCGTGATACAAGAGAGGGTAGTGTAGAGGTCCCAAGGCTGGGGCCGCACACCTGGCTAATTACCCCTAAAGGTCAGGCCGTGCCATAAGCTTAATTACCCTTCAGGTCATGCCTTGCTAGGGGTGACCTGACTGCGGTCCCAAGGTTGGGGCTGCACACCTGCTAATTACCCCTAAATGTCAGGCCCGCACCATATGCTTAATTACCCTTCAGGTCACGGCTTGCTAGGGGTGACCTCACTGGGTCAACCAAATCCCCCTTTGTCCAGCCAGGGAGTGGTAGGGCACGCATTTTGAACTTGATAATTTTACTCACCCCAGTTTGAATGTCGTATCATTGAATTTTCGATCTCGTATATTGAAAATAGACCCTAATTAACACATCTCGTATCATCAGATTCTCGTATACCGAATGCTCGTATAACAGGACCTCCCTGTATAACACATGCAGGAGATTCATAAAACATTTTCAACGAAATGTTAACAGCACGGGCTGGGTTGCCATGAAATATTATCTGTCTATTTATCTCTGAAGTCCATTCCTAACAGCTCCCTCCAGGGGAAGGCCAGGGCAAAATAGTCTCCATTAATTCTGTCCGTGCAAGCCCTCCTTGCATGCTCTAACCCTCTCATACTTCTCTCGACCCTTTCTCACACATACATACTTCAGCACTATTCTCCCATTTTACTGGGGGTCGATAATTTTCATCGACCGGTTTCACTGGGGGAGAGTAAATAATTGTTTGGCTACATCCATGTCTCCAAGTTGTCCCAAGCTGCCCCTCCAACAATGGAAGACACATACAGTAGCACTTGTAGGACAGTAGGAGGGAAAGATTAACAAGACTCTTGAAAACACCTCCATCCCCCCCATGACTTACTTGCTGACTTGCAGCTGCCACAGATGATCAGAGGTTCTGGCTTGCCGCCCTTGTTGCGGTTCTTGGTGCCGCTGCAGACCTTGCAGCGCGGCACAGCCTCGGCGCCCTTCTCCTCCTTCACAACAATCTCTTCTGCTGGTACGGGTCTAGAAAGATACAGATTATTTTACAACATCCCAATCTTCAGCCTTTCACTGCTCCTAAGGTGCTGTACTGCTTATTTCATATCAAGAGTCTTAGTTCAGACCAAACGCACAGCCAGCGCACTTTTGAGTGGTCTGGGGTTCCTCTTCAGAGTCTGAGCCACCGCCGTCGGAGCCCAGCTGGTCTGGGTTTTCAGGGGCGGCCAGGACGGTGCCCAGGGGCATGGTCTTGAGGGCCTGGGGGGAAAATCTGCACACACAACGCAAACATTAATTAAGAAAAAGAAGAGAATGGGGAGAAAGTCTATTTGTGAGAGTAGAAAACTATGTTGGCTTACAATATCCTGCCTAGAAATAAGAGGAACTATCCAGCCTTGAAGGCTATCAGGAGTAAACTGATTCAACTATTATTAAGTGTTCTGAACGACATGTAAAGCTGTTTCATATGGACCATTCTTGTTTTGGGCTGCTTCCCACCAACTGCTGCTGCTGTCTAAGGGTTACACTATCAGTAGTGTCCCAGTGCCTCCTATCTGCCTACTACATCATCTACACCTTCAACGCCTATTTGAGTATTCATATCCTCATCATTACCACCTTCCCTCCTCTTGGTATTATTCTAAACACTCATTCTAGAGCTCCGATCATCCAGTCTTCCCTTTTATAGGACTGCTGTCAAACATATGTATTTGTAGGGCAACAAGGAGGCCAGTACATACTCTCTGTAGTGGCTGGTGTACTGGCCGGGAAGCACAGCCACGGGGTAGAAGCCAATCTTAGTGAGCTCTGGAGGAAGCTTCTTTCCTCGGCCTATTGGCATCTGCAGCGTGAAGGTCTGAAGATCAAAGCTGTACCTGCAAAGTAAATGCTTCCTTACAATCACTTCAAGGGAAATAGCCACTGTTGAAATACTTGACAGAGATGGGAAAAGAGAATGCTAGGGATGAGAGGAATGGGAAGTCTACGGCCAGGAGCAAAGGGAAACTCTTGTGGCCGCGCCCTTGAAGGAGTTCCAAGGAACAGGTGTCAGAGTATACAAAAGTAGAATCTACTAAATCCTCTCAGTGACTGTCACACCCCTCAGTGTATTCAGGTATAGCGGCAGAAAGGTTCCTCAGTGTATTCAGGTATAGCGGCAGAAAGGTTCCTCAGTGTATTCAGGTATAGCGGCAGAAAGGTTCCTCAGTGTATTCAGGTATAGCGGCAGAAAGGTTCCTCGGTGTATTCAGGTATGACGGCAGCAAGCTTCCAGCAATCTTACCTGCGGTCCTCCCTTTTCTCTTTGTTAAAGTTTGCATTCCAGCGAGCAGCATCGGCTGCAGCTTTCCTTCCGTACTCCTGCATCTTTGACTTGTCAATGTTGGCCATGGAATAGTTCACTGTGAAAAATAAATTTCTAGCATTACAACTGTGAGAACAATGAGGGTCAACCGTGTATCAGAATCTTCATTGTGAAATAAAATGTTCATGGTGAGGGCCCTGAGGGGCCAGGGCCACATGTTCCCACTTAGTAAAGTGTTGGAAAAGAAAAAAAAAAAAAAAAAAAAAAAAAATTATATATATACATATATAAAACCTTGCAGCCAAGGACCCACTGCTGGAATTTCTTACCTTTCCCTCTTTCCCTCATTTCGTTCTCCTTGCGCTCCCGCAACAGACGCTGCAATTCTTCAAACTTTGCCGGGAAGTCATTGAACATAACGTCCAAGACATCTTCACTCCTTACTGCCGTCAGCCCTGAAGACATCATACACTCCATCAAGGAAACGGTACAATTAATTTTCACAATGCCACGTGAATAAAAAAATATGCTTCCTTGAAAACCATACTTCATCTCAAAGTCAAAGATGTGTGAGAGTTGAGTTGAGGGAATTCCATTAGCATGCACGACTGTACACATTCACAAGGCAGGCCGCCAACTGTTTAAAAGAACTCACAACTTATTTCATCAATGAATGAGTTCTGCTCAGTGCTACCTTCCTGCATGGCCATGGCAGTTCAGTTCATCCCGACACAGGGTCAACAAGACATAGGTTGACATGAACACCGTGAGTGGCACAGCAAGGCCCTGCACTCACCACCCACCTAGCTCACAGGCCATGTCTGACACCACAGCAAGGCCCTGCACTCACCACCCACCTAGCTCACAGGCCATGTCTGACACCACAGCAAGGCCCTGCACTCCTCCACCCACCTAGCTCACAGGCCATGTCTGACACCACAGCAAGGCCCTGCACTCACCACCCACCTAGCTCACAGGCCATGTCTGACACCACAGCAAGGCCCTGCACTCCTCCCCACCACCTAGCTCACAGGCCATGTCTGACACCACAGCAAGGCCCTGCACTCACCACCACCTAGCTCACAGGCCATGTCTGACACCACAGCAAGGCCCTGCACTCACCACCCACCTAGGTCACAGGCCATGTCTGACACCACAGCAAGGCCCTGCACTCACCACCTACCTAGCTCACAGGCCATGTCTGACACCACAGCAAGGCCCTGCACTCACCACCTACCTAGCTCACAGGCCATGTCTGACACCACAGCAAGGCCCTGCACTCACCACCCACCTAGCTCACAGGCCATGTCTGACACCACAGCAAGGCACCACACTCACCACCTACCTAGCTCACAGGCCATGTCTGACACCACAGCAAGGCACCACACTCCTCCACCCACCTAGGTCACAGGCCATGTCTGACACCACAGCAAGGCACCACACTCCTCCACCACCTAGGTCACAGGCCATGTCTGACACCACAGCAAGGCCCTGCACTCACCACCTACCTAGCTCACAGGCCATGTCTGACACCACAGCAAGGCACCACACTCCTCCACCCACCTAGGTCACAGGCCATGTCTGACACCACAGCAAGGCACCACACTCACCACCCACCTAGGTCACAGGCCATGTCTGACACCACAGCAAGGCACCACACTCACCACCCACCCAAGTCACAGGCCATGTCTGACACCACAGCAAGGCACCACACTCCTCCACCCACCTAGGTCACAGGCCATGTCTGACACCACACTCACCACCCACCTAGGTCACAGGCCATGTCTGACACCACAGCAAGGCACCACACTCCTCCACCCACCTAGGTCACAGGCCATGTCTGACACCACAGCAAGGCACCACACTCCTCCACCCACCTAGGTCACAGGCCATGTCTGACACCAGGCCCTTCTCCTTGAGGTAGTCCCGCTCCTGCATGTCGATGGTGCGGCGCCGCAGGTCAGGGTAGCGCCGCTTGAAGGACATGATGACCAGGTACTGTGAGATCTGCTCCTGGATGAAGTAGTGCTCCCCCACACCCTCCAGCGGCCACACATACTCCACCACCTTCTCTGCCGTGAACACTTCCGTGCTGCAATGACACCAAGCTCTTTAATACTTCCAAACCAATCTGTACATACTGTACTTCATTTGCATGTTTACATTTCTAGCTATTCATCAATACACATTTCTAACTGAATAGTTTCTAAACTCAGAGAACGCAGAGAACATTTAGAAGATTGAAATATAATCCTGCTTTGCATAAACAAACCAAGCATATGATAAGTGAATTAAAAGTTAATAAAGAAGTGAGACAGGACAGGACACTCCAGCCAGGCGACGCACCTCTCCGGCACGATGACTTCGCAGCGGAACCGTCGCACTTCCTTCTTGCAGGCCGAGCCCTGAGAGTCCTCGTCCTGCATCAGACTGTACTCCATCCGGGTCTCCTCGTCCATCATGGAAGGGTCTGGGTGGCATTTCAAAAAGCATTACAGTACTTATTTCAGACTAAATTTCTGGTAATGCAACAGGCATAGGAAGATAATTTTCAGCTGATAAAAATGAGAAAGAATACAGCATTGAATATATAGATAGCACAGACAGTTAATTATTTAGCACTATACTTTGTGGCTGTTCCTTACGTAACACAACTACTGTACCTGGTTTCTCCTTCATGAACTTTCCTCCTTCTCCCCTTGGTCTTTCGTAATACCTCTTCTTCTTCTTTCTCCTTCTTGGAGTGTTTGGATCGTCGTCATCTTTGCCATCGTCTTTGTCTTTGTCATCATCTTTGTCGTCGCCGTCGTCTCCTTCGCCTTCCGGGCTGCCGTCGTCACCCTTGCTACTGTCTGCACGCTCATATCCCTCCTGGGCTTTGCTGCTTTCTGGGTCCCCGTCCTGCATACCCTCTGTTTCCATTGCCTCTGCCTCCTCCTCTTGTGTGTTGCGTTCCTCCTCCTGCTCCTCCCTCTCCCCCTCAGGCGGCGGAGAGGCATTACTCTGTCCCGGCTTGCTCTGCTTTGGTTTCTTCTCCTTCCCCTCTGGCACGTCTTGGCTTGCCACGGCTTCTTCTGTACCCTCCTCAAGCATTCTCTTTATATCTTTCCCCTTATTCGTGTCTTTTTCATGAGACTTCTTTCCTGCTTCTGTAGCCTCTTCAAGACATCGCTTTACACCCTTACCCTTATTTGTGTCTTTTTCATGAGACTTCTGTCCTTCTTCTTTACCCAACTCAAGACATCGCTTTATATCTTTCCCCTTATGCGTGTGAGACTTCTTTCCCTCTTCTGTAGCCTCCTCAAGACATCTTTTTATACCTTTACCTTTATGCATGTCTTTTTCATGAGACTTTTGTCCTTCTGTAGCCTCTTCAAGACATCTCTTTATATCTTTCCCCTTACTTGAGCCCTTCTCATGAGACTTCTTTCCTTCTTCTGTAGCCTCTTCAAGACATCGCTTTATATCTTTACCCTTATGCGTGTGAGACTTCTTTCCCTCTTCTGTACCCAACGCAAGACATCTCTTTATATCTTTACCTTTATGTGTGTCTTTTTTATGAGACTTCTTTCCTTCTTCTGTAGCCTCTTCAAGACATCGCTTTATATCTTTACCCTTACTTGTGTGAGACTTCTTTCCCTCTTCTGTGCCCTCCTCAAGAGATTTCTTTATACCTTTACCTTTATGTGTGTCTTTTTCATGCGACATCTTTCCTTCTTCTTTACCCTCCTCAAGACATCTCGTTATATCTTTACCCTTACGTGTGTCCTTTTTATGAGACGTCTTTCCTTCTTCTGTAGCCTCCTCAAGAGATCGCTTTATACCCTTACCCTTATTCGTATCTTTTTCATCAGACTTCTGTACTTCTTCTGTAGCATCCATATCTATATTACTAGTTGATGGTTTGGCTGGCAGGCTGGAATCTATTTTAGTGGCAGCATCAGTTTGAGGCTTCACCACAGTTTCAGTGGTATGTTTTTTTGGCTGGCTGGAATCTATTTTGGTGGCAGTATCAGTTGGAGGCTTCACCACAGCTTCAGTGGTATGTTTTTTTGGCTGGCTGGGATCTATTTTAGTGGCAGTATCAGTTGGAGGCTTCACCACAGCTTCAGCGGTATGTTTTTTTGGCTGGCTGGAATCTACTTTAGTGGCAGTATCAGTTTGAGGCTTCACCACAGCTTCAGCGGTATGTTTTTTTGGCCGACTGGAATCTATTTTAGTGGCAGCATCAGTTTGAGGCTTCACCACAGCTTCAGCGGTATGTTTTTTTGGCTGGCTGGAATCTATTTTGGTGGCAGTATCAGTTTGAGGCTTCACCACAGCTTCAGCGGTATGTTTTTTTGGCTGGCTGGAATCTATTTTGGTGGCAGTATCAGTAGTAGGCTTCACCACAGCTTCAGCGGTATGTTTTTTTGTATCTAGTAAGTTTTTATCATGAACAGAAGTTTGCACCTTTTCTGTAATGGTTTCCTGTTCTGTGCCTTGGGGAGATTTTGGTTTGCTTGAATCTTTTACAATTTTAAGAGTACTTTGTGCCTCTGCAAAATCACCTTTCTTAAAGTCGACTTCATCTATTTTCTCGTCAACAGCTTGGGTCTTCTCGTCAACAGCAGCTACTAGTTTCTCCTGGACCGCCTCCTCTACTAATTTCAGTGAGCTTTCCAGTTCACCTGAAAACGAGGTTATCATTAAATTTCTTGTGTAAAGCCACGCAAGACTCCAGAAGTATGGGATGCACTTGAATCTCACTGTTTCCCTATTCATCAAGTTAATTATGCGCATCTTCCTTTCCTCTCATCATTGAAACAAATTTTTTAGAAAACAACTCTATAAGAAAAAAAAATGAGAGAGAGAGAGAGAGAGAGAGAGAGAGAGAGAGAGAGAGAGAGAGAGAGAGAGAGAGAGAGAGAGAGAGAGAGAGAGAGAGAGAGAGAGTAAAACTGTATATAGTTACCTTTTGTCTCCTGAGCAGCCCCTTCATCACTCCCCTGCTCTTCCTCTGCAGGTGTAGCAGGAGTAGGTGTGCTTTCCTCGGTCAACACTGAACTCTGGACCTCAGCTTTCTCTTCTTGGTCATCATCTGTTATCTCTGGAATGCCCGGTTCATCCACATCCATAGTGACTAGATCACTATCAAGACCCATATCTAAAGTGGCCTTGACAAATGCTTCTGCCATGCTGTCAGCCGCTGCTGCTTCCTCTACATGCAGCTGCTCCATGTCTGCTGTGTCAGCGAGGGCGTCGGCAGCAGCGGCCAACACCTCCCCTGGTGACACATGAAAAGCCTCTTCCTGCACCTCCTCGGCTGCTGTCTCTGGTCCTGACTTCACTGCTTCAACATACTGGACAGTCGTTTTACGGTGAGCTGCGACTCCATCCAAATAGCTGTTTTCTGGCTCATCTTGGACATTATCTTCTGAGGCTGATGCTTCAGCTGAGGATGAAGAGTAAGACACCAAGATGAGATTCCCTCTGTAGTTAATTTCACAGTAGCTTCACCTGCTGCTGCATGAAGCCTCGCCTCCCCATCTTGTGGCGACGTCCTTGATGAAGTTTCCTTGACAGGGAAGTCCTCAGAGTCTCCTGTGTCAGAGTAGGGTTCAGAGACGGTGAGCATGGATTGACCTTCATCTAGGGGGTCATCATAATCAGCCTCAGATGCTAGAAGAGACATGACAGCAGCTTCAGTTTCTTCCACTTTCATAATATCTGTTTCATCTGTTTCGTCAGTTTCATCCTGAGACGCGGCAGACTCCTCCCCAAATGATAGCGGTGGCGGTGGTTCTGACGACGCCATACTTGCGGCACCGGCAGGCTGAGGGACACAGGAACACTTGCTACATTATCACTCCCAATGGTTTTTGACATACATAACTGGAGACATATCAATTAATTATGTACGTACTTTGATCTTAGGGGAAATTTAACAAAATGGAAAAGCTCATCTAAAACTGTGCTAATCTGAAGATGTAAAATCATCCTTTGAATAGTATTGCAGTTACACCCAAAACGAAGGTACATTTTCCAGTTTGACGCCGAGTTCACTTTGGTGGATGAAGCTATTTTTTTGTGGTGAGTTTTGATGTGTTTTGAATGAATCTGCTAACCGTTTCTGTCGCAAATCATAATTTACTTCTTTTTAGTGTGTGTGTGTGTGTGATTTGCGACTAAAATTATTGAGAAACAAATTGAACCTAACCGAACCTATAACTACCCAACCTAACCTTTTCCTAATTAAAAAAGTGATTTGCGACAGAAACGGTTCGCAGTTTATTTCAAAACACATCAAAACTCACCAGAAAAAAATTGTTTCGTCCACCAAAGTGAACTCGGTGTCAAACTGGAATAATACCAAAAAGGAGTGCCAGATTAACTCATAACAAATCATAACAAATCAAGAAACAAATTTTCAGCCTCGAAATCAGTGGTGCCCAATAACGAAAATTTACCTTGCAATCTACGGTAGGTAGTACAGAGCCAACCATCGGAGCCATGGAGCTATAAAGGGTATATACAGCTCCCTTTATAGCTCCATGATCACAGCCCATTCAGGAACAAAAAGAGGCTACAGGCGCTATAGGCTCACATGAAAAACAAAGAAGTGAAGTCAAGACGCTCACAAGACACCTGCGGGCCGCCCACCAAGACAACCCACGTAGCTACAAACACACACCAATACGCACAACACTGGACAACAAAACAATAACCAAGTAGAATGCCTAGTATAGCACTGTCTAAAACCTTAACACCAAGCCTGTGTGTACTCACCACAACACAGGCGAGGGTGGGGCAGGGCGGTGACAGTGACAGAACACACACACACACACCGGCGGAGACCAGCGTTTGTTTACAAGCCAACCATCAGCGTCACCATCAGCCACCCACACGACACCACGGAACTATTAATTTTTAAATAGAATAAAATTACATTAACCTAAAGTACTAGATGAAAATCAAACACCAGCACACAACATAAGTGATATCAAGGTCAGGGGATATAAGTCGGCTATCTGAGGTCACTATATTTAGGCTATACCTCATACATTGTGGATGACCTTGAGAATGTTATGAGTCTGAAACCAAAGATCTGTATGATTTTAAACATATATATCAGGCTTATACATACAGGAATACATGATTAGCTTAAACCCCTGACCCAAAACTATGAATATTACTGAAGCGAACTGTCATAAGGAGGCTATATTAAACGTCATTATTTTAGCTAAGTCTACCCTAAAAATTTTTTTAAGGGGAAACTACTGTAATTCAATATATTCTAAAAACTACAATAGCATCTCACAGCTTTAACATACAAGGACTAAACCACATATATTACCATCGCACGCTATATTTTTGTATGAAACTTAACTAATCCCTGAAACTAACTGATTAACTACCTAACTAACGAACTGAAATTCAGAAATAGTAAGCTCCGTGATACTCAACAGGTCAGCCGCAAAGGTGAAGTTTCCTGAGTCCCCCCCTATTACCTACTTCCTGCCGCCTTCTCAACACCCACGCCTCACTCCTACATCTATCCTTTGTCCTCCCCTATCCATCTATCCTTTGTCCTTCCTTATCCATCTATCCTTTTATCCTTGCTTATCATCTATCCTTTTATCCTTCCTTATCCATCTATCCTTTTATCCTTCCTTATCCATCTATCCTTTTATCCTTGCTTATCATCTATCCTTTTATCCTTCCTTATCCATCTATCCTTTTATCCTTCTTTATCCATCTATCCTTTTATCCTTCCTTGTCCATCTATCCTTTTATCCTTCCTTCCTTATCCATCTATCCTTTTATCCTTTTATCCTTCCTTATTCATCTATCCATATCCTTCCTTATCCATCTATCCTTTTATCCTTCCTTATCATCTATCCTTCCTTATCCATCTATCCTTTTATCCTTCCTTATCCATCTATCTTTTTATCCTTCCTTATCCATCTATCCTTTTATCCTTCCTTATCATTTATCCTCGTCCTACCTTTGACAATACCTAGCCATCCACTTTCCTACAATTTACAAGTTACAAGTTTATTGAGAAAGGGGGGGGGGTAAATTGCAAAGAGGGGGGGGGGGGCAAAAAAACAAAAGATATAGATAAATAGAAAGACATAAAAGAATAAAAAGGTTGACTCATATATATCCCATCACACCACCCATATACCTTTACCATTAGTTATTTTAATGGTAGGACAAGAACGCAAACCTAACTCCTGATACACCCTTGCCTGATTAACTCATTTATTCCTCTATGTGTGCAATAAATAGTGGTGGAAACATAACACATTCTCGCCTTGCCTAACTCCTATATTAGTTCCTTTCAGTATTAAGTGATGGAGGAGCTAGACAGGATATACTTCCAGACTCCTATATGAAGTTCCTTTCAGTATGTCAGTATTAAGTGATGGAGAGGACATGACACATACTTCCAGACTCCTACATTCCAGTCCCCCAACAGAAATGCCTCTTTAAATACATTCCACATCATTCCCTTCATTCTAAACCCACACACACAATGAAAAAATCGAGTCTGCTATCGTAATCCTTTCAGTATTAAGTGATAAGGGAGACATAAAAACATACTTCCTGACTCCTACATTCCAGTCCCCCAACACTAACACCTCTCTAAGTAAATCTCACATCATTCCCTTCATTCTAAACCCACACACAGGTAAAAAATAATCGAGTCTGCTAGTAGGTAAAAGACATAACTTTTTTAATACATATATTCAACCCTCCAAACTCTATAGTGGGGTTATTTAAAGGGTTCAGAAGAGGTTATAAGGGTGCGTGAACCTCCTTTGTTGACATCGGTGAGGTTGGATTCTCCCTCCAGATGGCTGAGCGACCCGTGTAAACAAGGTAGGGTGTGTGTTGCTCGGGGTGTGTGTGTGTGTGTGTGTGTGTGTTCCTAGGTCGACACAGGGGACACAGGGGACACTGGCCGAGGTCATAGGGTCAGGTAAGGGCAGGTGACCACTTGTACCTGTGTGACTTGTACCTGTGGAAGTGACATTGGCTGTGTGGGGAGGACAAGGAGGCTGTCAGGATTACATTACAAGGCCAGGATTAATCGCATCTAAATCGCACGTCAGAAGTCTTGTTAAATTGTTTATCGTGAGCCTGGAAAAGTGAGTGTAATTACTGTAAGTTGCATGTTTAGAGCCTTGTCAATTGTGTGTCTTTAGCCTTAAGGTACATCTCGTAAGTCTTGTAAATTGTACCTGAAAAGCTTTGTAACTTGTATGTCGCAAAATCCTTCTAAATTTGTTCTATGTCAGAATCCTTCTAAAATTGTATCTCAGAATCCTTCTAAAATTGTATATCGAAATCTTTCTAAAATTGTATCTCAAAATCCTTCTAAAATTGTATCTCAAAATCCTTCTAAGTTGTATTAATCTTCTAAAATCTGTTCTAAAATCTTCAAGTATCAATCCTTCTAGGTGTATCTCAAAATCCTTCTAAAATTGTATCTCAAAATCCTTCTAAAATTGTATCTCAAAATCCTTCTGAGTTGTATCTCAAAATCCTTCTAAAATTGTACTAGGTATCTCAAAATCCTTCTAAAATTGTATCTCAAAATCCTTCCAAAGTTGTATTTCAAAATCCTTCTAAAATTGTATCTCAAAATCCTTCTAAAGTTGTATTTCAAAATCCTTCTAAAATTGTATCTCAAAATCCTTCTAAAATTGTATCTCAAAATCCTTCTAAAATTGTATCTCAAAATCCTTCTAAAATTGTATCTCAAAATCCTTCTAAAATTGTATCTCAAAATCCTTCTAAAATTGTATCTCAAAATCCATCTAAAATTGTATCTCAAAATCCTTCTAAAATTGTATCTCAAAATCCTTCTAAAGTTGTATCTCAAAATCCTTCTAAAATTGTATCTCAAAATCCTTTTAAAGTTGTATCTCAAAATCCTTCTAAAGTTGTATCTCAAAATCCTTCTAAAATTTTATCTCAAAATTCTTCTAAAGTTGTATCTCAAAATCCTTCTAAAATTGCACCTCATAAACCTTCTAAAATTGCCTCTCTTAAGAATGAACAAGGAATACTGTAGTTGCCATTAGAGATATGGTACAGACTGAGGAATATTTGCATTTGTATTCCTAAATTTTGAAGTTTGACTAAGGGATAACTCAGCTAGATGGACTCATGTAGCAGTGAGGGACAAGGATCACTTATGTGGGGCTTATTTCATCAGGATCCTATACGTATACATTTAACACATATTGTGGCTTTAGAGTAACAGTTCAGCTCCCCTTTCTGTTATGGGACAATATTTAAGGTTCGGGAATTGAGGTGAAACAGGTAGATTACTAATAATTGTATATATATTCAACTACTGTCCTTGCTTTATCAGTACCTAGCCATCCACCTTCCTATAAATTCTATCACACCACCAATATGTCCTTATAACCCTTCCTATTAGTTCCTTTAATGGTAGGTAGTGGTAGTATTATTCTCCTTTAACCCGTAAAGCGCGGCTATGCCTATGATTTGGTCACTCACTAAGAAAACGCGAGTAGTATGCCCAATTGGGCGGCCGCCAAATTCAAAAAGGTGGGCAAATTTTTCGGCTGGGGAAATCTGGCAACTCTACTTTACCTGAGAATGACCCAGGGGTCACACATAGGCTCAGTGACCCAGTGACCAGCATGGAAGGTGAAGGTGCTGACAGGTCTCTCCCTATCGCAGGCAGAGGAATTATAGAGGAAGACCCTTGCGGCCTGTTTTCTGTGAACGAGCTGTACCATGGATTCCATAAACCTCAACGCTCTTCATCTTGCAAGTACAATCATAGAATAACCACAAGACTTTAGCAAAAAAAAATATTTTTAGCGGTTGCACAAATATATGGCGAATACATCGATACACATTCAAGTTTGTTTAGCGACTATAAGAATTCTGGCAAAAGTCCCGCGTACACAGAGCATATTGTCACACAGGTATCCGCAGTTTAGGGGTTAACACAAGATAAGACTATAATGATGCATATTTGTAATCACTTCTCCTTTGACACAATAGAAGAATATAATGAGCCTAGATTACTGATATTTGTAATTTTTTCTCCTTTGACACAATATAAGACTATATTGATGCATTTTCACCCAGCTAAATAAGGTAGATTACTGATATTTGTAATTTCTCCTTTGACACAATTATAAGAATGTAATGATGCTTTGTCACCCAGCTAAAAAAGGTAGATTACTAATAATTGTTATTTCTTCTCCTTTGATACAATATAAGACTACAATGATGCCTTTTCCCCTGCAGAGGCCGGGATGATGGTGTACTAAGAGGCCAGGGAAGTGAAGGAGCTCGGCATGAGTCTGGGAAGTATGAACACCTACTGCCCCTGGGAGGACAACTCTCCCGAGCCGCTGCTTGACATCTGCGGCAAGTACGTCATCGCCCACCCGGAGACCTTCTGTGTGAAGCACCAGCTGAGCGGCCTGTGGTTCCTACGACCCGGCTCGGCACTCCCCACAGAGCTGTGCGAGAGGCTGATCGGTCTGTGGCAAGACTTAGATCCGGAAAAACTTGACGATCGGTTTATTAATATATTCAGAGACTTATCGAATACAAGACTAAAGAGAATAAATTTGCGAAGCTCTTCAGTGTCTGATGATGGGCTTAGTGTTCTTCTCTCTCATAATTTAATTGAACTCGATATTAGTAACTGTCGGAAACTGTCGGAGCGAACATTAGCCAATATCAACAAAAAAGGTGGCAATCTCCTGACTCTAGTGATCGGAAAAACGAATGACATTCTGCCGAGCACTGTGTCGCTAGAATCGAGCAGTGACAAAGAGGACAGCCCGGCGAGTGAGGCGAAACAGAAAGACTACATCTTACGAACCCCGAACCTGCGGAAACTTGTGGTGAGGGACTTGATACAGCCCAGGTACGACGGGTATTTTGTTGTGCTTCTGAAGCCACTCACGAGGCTCACTCACCTGGACTTGTCTGGGTGTTTCTACCTGCACGACATCAAGTATCTGCGCCCCATGAAGCATCTAGTCTCCATCAACCTCCACAGTGCGCAGAGAGTGCAAGACGCAATACCGGTTCTTTCTGAAATCAAAACACTGAAGTTAGTAAAGTGTTGTTTTTGTTTCTAGTATATTTAGTCAAAAATAGAATACTGTATACAGGAAAGTTAGTAAAAAGTGTTGTTTTTTGTTCTAGTATATTTAGTGGAAAATAGAATATACACGAAAGTTAGTAAAAGAAAATAGTTCTTGTTTCTAGTATATTTAGGGGAAAATATAATATACACGAAAGTTAGTAAAATTTTAGTTTTTTGTTTAGTATATTAAGTGGAACATAGAATATACTCTTAAGTTAGATAAAGATAATGTTTGCTAGAAAATATAGATTGTGATAGTTGTAATACCTAACTCATGTGAGTAGGAATTAACTTCTTTTAAATATGATATACTTTACATGTACATAAATCTTGACTTATTTGTCAGATTATTATTATTATTCGTACTTCATCAATCAAGACAAACTTTTGTATAATATATAATTTTTGCATATATTATTAGTATTAGTATTTTGTTTTATTTCTTGTCAGGTTTTTGGATGTGTCTCAAGCCAACCAGACGTGTGGCATGTTTGAGTACCCGGACACCACGCTGGCCAACCTGGTGACGAGTTTGCCCAACCTTGCCAGCCTGGATATCTCTGGCACTAATCTGTCAGGCGACGGCACCTTCGACGAGTACCGAGACACTGAAGATGTAAGTACAGTGCTCCCTTAACCCCTTCACGCCCAGATCTTTCCTTTGCTATATACAATTGTCTGCTGTTAGCCATAAAACTATGAAAAAGTAACAAAATAAACCAAATTTACTAGTTGACAAGGATACAAAACAGGTCATATCTATAAAATATTGCTTATGTTACTAAAAATCGTCTAATGGTACCCAAATTACAATGGAAATTACGTTCTGGGTCTCAAGGGGTTAATGCAGCTTATGTCTTGTAACACCGAAGATCTTAGCAATATCCCTAGCTGTAAGAATTCTATCATTTTTATCTAAGTAAAGCTGAAAAACATAAGGCAGATTTATTCAAGATCACTTCATGTATGGGCTTATTATAAAAAATAAAACAAATTAATATACTAGTACAAAAGAGGAGGAGGAGGAGTGTATGAAGAGAGACTCCCGTACTACACGCCAGCTTTGCATGTTGCAGAAGGAGCAGCACCGAGACACGGAGGCCTGACCTGTGTGACATCCCCGGCCTGCGGTGTCGCATCAACAACCCGCTAGAGTTCCTAGGTCTTTACAACACCCTGCACGACGCCTGCCACAGAAACCACATCCCCGCCAAGGTGGTAAGTCTTTAACCTGCTAATTGGTAGTGGTACAGGAAACTACCACGTGTAGGTCTCGCGGCCTCTTGTAGCTTCCTTATTTTCTTATGTTCTTCTTATGTTCTTATGGTAGCTGCAAGGGAACTGTGGCCATTTCCTTCTCATACTTTTAGTTATTACTGTACAGTATGATCGCGTTATATGAGGATTCGTTAAACATGAATGTGATGATACGAGATGTACAAATTAGCACCCTGTTTTGCTGTACGAGAACTTTGATATACGAGTTGGCTCCAGGAACGTATCTTTTGTATCATTGCTAGCATACTGTATTGTCATGTAGCACTATGAAGATATCCTCTTTCTTTTTATAGTTTTGCTCATACAACAAACAGTGTGCTAAGTACCTACTCACTGATGTCATTGCCCTCTTGATATAGACTGTGCTTTTCCCTGGCATGAAAGAGGCTGCATTTACCATGCCAACAGATCACGGGGGACGCCAATGAGGAACAGATCCTGGCCGCCATGGAGGCCTACGTGGACCGGCCCGACGTGCTCGTCAAGGCCCTCAATGAACTGTTCCACATCTTCCGCTTTGAGACGTGTCACAACCAGAATCGCGCCCTCAACCTGATCCTGCTGGCCATGCTTAGACACCGCAGGGAGAAACACATCCAGATATCTGGCAGGTCAGTGGGGGGAAAGGTTTTTTTGGGGGGAGGGGGGGAGGGTTTCTGGCACATATTTGCTGATGTGCCAATGATATTTCAGTTCATTCTTGTTTCCTTTTTTTATATCAGGGAGGTCAGCGGCGGGGGGGAGCTTTTTAGGGGGGAAGGGGTTTGCTGGCACATATTTGCCGATGATGTAACAATGATATTTCAGTTCATTCTTGTTTCCTTTTTATATATCCGGAGGTCAGCGGCGGGGGGAGGGGTTTGCTGGCACATGTTGGCTTATGATGTAACAATGATATTTCAGTTCATTCTTATTTTCCTTTAAAATTCCTTCCTTTTAATTCTTGTTCCTTGTTTTTCCTTCCTTGGTCATCTTTTCTTATGATGCACTGCTTCCAACACATCAGCTTCCATTATGCAATACCTATACAGCTAAGTATTAATTATCCGACCTTGGGGGGACCGAAGGTAGGTCGGATAATTGGAATAGTCGGAGGTTCGGATATCACAGTAACCATAAACGTAAGGACAAAATGGTATAGAACACAAAAGATGCAGCTCTTGAAGGCCGATCCAGTGGTATATGCAAAAGTAAAATTCATGCATAAATAAAGCCACAAATCAATGTATTCTAAAAACAAAACAAAAACTAAGTAAAATAAATGGCCAAAACAAGACACAATGTGGTGGTGAAAAAAGTCGGTTTGGACTAGTCGGATGTTTGGATGTCGGATGTTGGGAATTTGGCTGTACTAACATATATACCAGCATTTTCAACTCTAGCTATCATCTCTTTGACACCTCCATCCACAGACAGACTGAGCAGAGGTGTGGCATTACGCATCCTTCCAGTTTCGCATTTACGTGTATTCTGAAGTTCACTCATCTTTCCTGACACGTGCAGTGCAGACTTTATTACTTTTCTTTTTTTTCGCTTTTCTTTTCTACTTTTTATTTTCAGTATTTGTTATTTGTGTGTATTTATCCTCCCACCATTATTTAGTGTGGGATAATAGTAGTGATAGACGTACATTATTATTTTTTTGTGAGCAGTGCATCGCTGTTCTATATTGCCAAGAGTGGACAATAGTACTATAATATAGGATAATACAGGATAATACAGGAGAACCTCATTTAACCGGCATTCAAAACAACGGCACTAATCGACCCAGGCATTTAATTTTTTTTTTTTTTTTTTTTTCACCCCTCTTTTTTTATTTTATTCTCTTACTGTCTTCTTTATAGGGACTGGCAACTAGGTGGGCTTTGTGTTACCCATTTTTGTTGTGCCCTTGGCCAGTTCCTTGTGATGTAAAAAAAAAAAAAAAAAAAAAATGATTGGGATTTTGGGCGATTCTATAAGAGTAACTCTCAAAACAACGGCAAAATGAGTTATCCGGCACGCGCTCCCCCCCGAGGGTGCCGGATAAACGAGGTTTTCCTGTAGTAGGATACTATAGGAAAATAGTAGGATAATACACTTATACTCTATTGTGAGCTCGTTTTTGTATACTCGTTTGTGATAATAGTAGTATAATATAGGGTAATAGTAGGATAATATAGGGTAATAGTAGGATAATATAGGGTAATAGTAGTATAATATAGGGTAATAGTAGGATAATATAGGGTAATAGTAGGATAATATAGGGTAATAGTAGTATAATATAGGGTAATAGTAGTATAATATAGGGTAATAGTAGTATAATATAGGGTAATAGTAGTATAATATAGGGTAATAGTAGTATAATATAGGGTAATAGTAGTATAATATAGGGTAATAGTAGTATAATATAGGGTAATAGTAGTATAATATAGGGTAATAGTAGGATAATATAGGGTAATAGTAGGATAATATAGGGTAATAGTAGTATAATATAGGGTAATAGTAGTATAATATAGGGTAATAGTAGTATAATATAGGGTAATAGTAGTATAATATAGGGTAATAGTAGGATAATATAGGGTAATAGTAGTATAATATAGGGTAATAGTAGGATAATATAGGGTAATAGTAGTATAATATAGGGTAATAGTATAATATAGGGTAATAGTAGTATAATATAGGGTAATAGTAGGATAATATAGGGTAATAGTAGGATAATATAGGGTAATAGTAGTATAATATAGGGTAATAGTAGTATAATATAGGGTAATAGTAGTATAATATAGGGTAATAGTAGTATAATATAGGGTAATAGTAGGATAATATAGGGTAATAGTAGGATAATATAGGGTAATAGTAGGATAATATAGGGTAATAGTAGTATAATATAGGGTAATAGTAGTATAATATAGGGTAATAGTAGTATAATATAGGGTAATAGTAGTATAATATAGGGTAATAGTAGTATAATATAGGGTAATAGTAGTATAATATAGGGTAATAGTAGTATAATATAGGGTAATAGTAGGATAATATAGGGTAATAGTAGTATAATATAGGGTAATAGTAGGATAATATAGGGTAATAGTAGGATAATATAGGGTAATAGTAGGATAATATAGGGTAATAGTAGGATAATATAGGGTAATAGTAGTATAATATAGGGTAATAGTAGGATAATATAGGGTAATAGTAGGATAATATAGGGTAATAGGATAATATAGGGTAATAGTAGGATAATATAGGGTAATAGTAGTATAATATAGGGTAATAGTAGGATAATATAGGGTAATAGTAGGATAATATAGGGTAATAGTAGGATAATATAGGGTAATAGTAGTATAATATAGGGTAATAGTAGTATAATATAGGGTAATAGTAGTATAATATAGGGTAATAGTATAATATAGGGTAATAGTAGTATAATATAGGGTAATAGTAGTATAATATAGGGTAATAGTAGTATAATATAGGGTAATAGTAGGATAATATAGGGTAATAGTAGTATAATATAGGGTAATAGTAGTATAATATAGGGTAATAGTAGGATAATATAGGGTAATAGTAGTATAATATAGGGTAATAGGATAATATAGGGTAATAGTATAATATAGGGTAATAGTAGGGTAATAGTAGTATAATATAGGGTAATAGTAGTATAATATAGGGTAATAGGATAATATAGGGTAATAGTAGTATAATATAGGGTAATAGTAGTATAATATAGGGTAATAGTAGTATAATATAGGGTAATAGTAGGATAATATAGGGTAATAGTAGTATAATATAGGGTAATAGGATAATATAGGGTAATAGTAGGATAATATAGGGTAATAGGATAATATAGGGTAATAGTAGTATAATATAGGGTAATAGTAGGATAATATAGGGTAATAGTAGGATAATATAGGGTAATAGTAGGATAATATAGGGTAATAGTAGTATAATATAGGGTAATAGTAGTATAATATAGGGTAATAGTAGGATAATATAGGGTAATAGTAGGATAATATAGGGTAATAGTAGGATAATATAGGGTAATAGTAGGATAATATAGGGTAATAGTAGTATAATATAGGGTAATAGTAGTATAATATAGGGTAATAGTAGGATAATATAGGGTAATAGTAGTATAATATAGGGTAATAGTAGTATAATATAGGGTAATAGTAGTAATATACACTTATACTCTTTTGTGAGCAGTGCCTCGCTGTTCTACATCGCCAAGAGTGAGGACAAGAACAGTCTGAGTGTGCGGGCGCGGCAGAAGATGATCATTGTGCTGCTTGACGCCATGGAGACACACCTTGAGGACTCCACCATGATGCGCAACGGCTGCCTCACCCTCTGCCAGTTCAGAATACCCCAGGACGTGGCAAGTGTAATCTTCACCTAGATTGATTACCTTTACCTAGATTGATTACCTTTAACTTTACCTAGATTAATTACCTTTACCTTTACCTAGATTGATTACCTTTACCTAGATTGATTACCTTTACCTAGATTGATTACCTTTAACTTTACCTAGATTAATTACCTTTACCTTTACCTAGATTGATTACCTTTACCTAGATTGATTACCTTTACCTAGATTGATTACCTTTACCTAGATTGATTACCTTTAACTTTACCTAGATTAATTACCTTTACCTTTACCTAGATGGATTACCTTTACCTAGATTGATTACCTTTACCTAGATGGATTACCTTTACCTAGATTGATTACCTTTAACTTTACCTAGATTAATTACCTTTACCTTTACCTAGATGGATTACCTTTACCTAGATTGATTACCTTTACCTAGATTGATTACCTTTAACTTTACCTAGATTAATTACCTTTACCTTTACCTAGATGGATTACCTTTACCTAGATTGATTACCTATACCTAGATGGATTACCTTTACCTAGATTGATTACCTTTAACTTTACCTAGATTGATTACCTTTACCTAGATTGATTACCTTTAAATTTACCTAGATTTAGTCATAACTTACAGCAGGACTAAACCACAATATTACCATCGCACTCTGTATTTTTGCATGAAACTTAACTGATCACTGAAACTATAACCTAACTTAACCTAACCTAGCCTCACCCTATGCCAGTTCAGGATACCCCAGGATGTGGCAAGTGTTATGTACCCCAGTTATACTCCAGTTATGAGAAGAGATTGAAGCTATTAAATTTACACTCACTCGAGAGGCGTAGAGTAAGGGGCGATCTGATAGAAGTTTTTAAGTGGATAAAGGGATGCAATAAAAAATATCCAAGACCCCAGGATGTGGCAAGGGCCTTTACTATTACTCTGAGCCTTGGAAAATAGATGAGATGATGTCTTTACATAACCTAAGCCTTTGATAATAGATGAGATGATGCCTTTACGTAACCTAAATGCCTTGGATAATAGTCTACGTAACCTAAGCCTTTGATAATAGATGAGATGATGCCTTTACGTAACCTAAATGCCTTGGATAATAGTCTTTACGTAACCTAAGCCTTTGATAATAGATGAGATGATGCCTTTACGTAACCTAAATGCCTTGGATAATAGTCTTTACGTAACCTAAGCCTTTGAAGATAGATGAGATGATGCCTTTACGTAACCTAAATGCCTTGGATGATAGTCTTTACGTAACCTAAATGCCTTTGAATAAAACCTAACCGTAACCTTAACCGTAACCTTAAATGCCTTTACGTAACCTAAGCCTTTGAAAATTGATGTGATTCTAATCTGCATAAAAGATAGATAAATAGATTGAATGTTCTTGAATACTGTGCTTTTCTGCCCCAAGGCTTTTATATTTATATCCTCCCTGAAATCAACCTAGCCTAAACTAACTTAATCTAATCTAAGCCTTGGAAAATAGGTGAAGTTTTAATCTGCATACAAGATAGATGAATAGAATAGATTGAGTGTTCTTCAATACTGTGCTGTTCTGCCCTAAGGCTTTTATACTTATATCCTCCCTGAAATCTGTCTGCGGTAACTGTAATGAAGTTATCCTCTCTCTGCCTGCTTAGCTGTTTGAATACCGACGTCTGGTCCAGCTTCTGTTACACCTGATCAAGGGGCGAGGTGACGGAGATGACTTTGTGCGGAGGATTGCCATCTACCTGCTCAACTCCCTGGCCTGTCAGGTGGACGGAGAGCAGAAGGAACTCGTGGGAGACCTGGGAGCCATCGAGGTCAGTCAGTCACTTCTTAGATGACTTAGAAGACATTTAAGCATTGGGACTATAAGCTAAGACATTGGGGCATTTAAGCTGTCATTTTACTTCATAGTCATAACCAATGGCTTTTAAATCTTTCCCATTTATAAAGATTGTTTTTATAAGTTGAAAAAGTCATTTGATATATTTATTTGCCATATCTGTAAGGTATCAGTTGAAATGAGTTATTTGAGCAGTGTCTGTAGTGAGAGAAGATTCGATGGTGAAAGCAAAGAAAGTGAATATGAATATGAATAGGCTTGGTATGGCAAGGGAAGGTGAAGGGATGACATGCAGAGTGGTTGAAGGGGTGAAGCATAGTACTCTGAGGTGGTTTGGTCATATAGAAAGAATTACAGAAACTGAGTTGACTAAGAGAGTATACATGCATAAGAATGTAGTGACTGTAAAGGGTGGTAGAGGACGACCCCAGGGAATGGGGGGACAGAGTGCTGGAGTATGTAAGAGAAAGGGGCGAGGGAAGAATGAGAGGATTGGAGTATGCAAGGAGGGAATGCAAGGACATAATAAGTGTAAACTCTTCTATCGTGGCCATCGCCTTGGGGTAGATCTTAGGAACGGGCGATGGAGATAGTAAGCTGTTAACCCCTTGAAGCCCAGAGCGTAATTTCTATTGTAATTTGGGTGCCATTAGACAATTTTTAGTGACTATAAGCAATATTTTATAGATATGACCTGTTTAGTATCCTTGTCGACTAACTAATTTGGTATATTAAGTGACTTTTCTTAATTTTATGGCTTGATAACATACAATTTTTATAGCAAAGGAAAGATCTGGGCGTGAAGGGGTTAATGGGCAAGAAATGATGTGGCTCCAATAATGAGATGTATGATGTTTGCAGACCATGCTGAAGCTGATCAACGACAGGCTGCATCAGCACGTACACGACGACATGCTGGAGATTGCCTGGTCCGCCATGTGGAACGTCACCGACGAAACACCCGTCAACTGTCTGCGTTTCCTCAATGGCGAGGGGATGAGGTACTTCCAGAAATGTCTTAAGGCAAGTGTTGCAAATGTATCTAATCTTTACCACCACCACAAATAACCTAAGCTTGATATTGCTGTTTTGTGAAAATGATGAGTCCAATAAGATTAACAGGATAACTGCAGAGAATGATTATTTTTCTTGGGTGCTGTCTCTGTCTCATGTTTACAGGAACTACCTCGTGTAGGTCTCACGGCCTCTTGTAGCTTCCTTATTTTCTTCTTATGTTTGGCAACTTTGGGGGACAGTTATTTATGGCGAATATCTTGAAATTTTATAGTTTTTGCTTTCGAGAATTTTTCACATCCATGTCCCATTCTCTTCCCCTCACCAGACATTCCCCGACAAGCCCGAGCTGCTGCGGAACATGATGGGTCTGCTGGGCAACGTGGCGGAGGTGAAGGACCTGCGTCACCGCCTCATGACCCCCGAGCTGCTCACCACCTTCGCCGACCTCCTCGACTCCAACTCTGACGGCATTGAGGTCAGTGTAACTCGGATGGTATTGAGCTCAGTCTGAACCACCGGTATTGCCTTATGGATGTCAAGCGTGCATGTAGGTGAGGTGTTTTCCTGACAAATGCCCAAGCTTGCAGCATCATATTAAGGCTGTTATTATAATATAAAGATGTCATTTCTTTTTTTCTTCTTTATTTCATGATGTTCGTTTTTTTCTTCTTGATCAAGGATTTCATGATGCTCGGATTTTTTTTCTTTCCTTCTTGATCAAGGATTTCATGATGCTCGGATTTTTTTTTCTTTCTTTCTTGATCAAGGATTTCATGATGCTCGGTTTTTTTTTCTTTCTTTCTTGATCAAGGATTTCATGATGCTCGGTTTTTTTTTCTTTCCTTCTTGATCAAGGATTTCATGATGCTCGGGTTTTTTTTCTTTCTTTCTTGATCAAGGATTTCATGATGCTCGGTTTTTTTTTCTTTCCTTCTTGATCAAGGATTTCATGATGCTCGGATTTTTTTTTCTTTCCTTCTTGATCAAGGATTTCATGATGCTCGGGTTTTTTTTCTTTCTTTCTTGATCAAGGATTTCATGATGCTCGGATTTTTTTTTCTTTCTTTCTTGATCAAGGATTTCATGATGCTCGGGTTTTTTTTCTTCCTTTATCAAGGATTTCATAATGCTCGGTTTTTTTTTCTTTCCTTCTTGATCAAGGATTTCATGATGCTCGGGTTTTTTTTCTTTCCTTCTTGATCAAGGATTTCATGATGCTCGGGTTTTTTTCTTTCCTTCTGATCAAGGATTCATGATGCTCGGTTTTTTTTCTTTCTTTCTTGATCAAGGATTTCATGATGCTTGGATTTTTTTTCTTTCCTTCTTGATCAAGGATTCATGATGCTTGGATTTTTTTCTTTCCTTCTTGATCAAGGATTCATGATGTTCGGATTTTTTTTCTTCTTGATCAAGGATTTCATGATGCCGATTTTTTTTCTTTCTTTCTTTATCAAGGATTTCATGATGCTCGGATTTTTTTTTCATTCTTTCTTGATCAAGGATTTCATGATGCTTGGATTTTTTTTTCTTTCCTTCTTGATCAAGGATTTCATGATGCTCGGATTTCAATTGCAGACTCAACTGTTTTCTCATAACAATTTAGTAAGATGTTAATACAGTGGTTTGCTTCTGAGAGTACAGCTTGATGCTTGAAATATTATTGGTGTCTGGCTATCAGCGGCCTCAAAGATGTGCTTAGTGACACGCTGGTCTTTCTCAGTTTTGCTGCAATATTTTCTGGAATGTGTATATAAAGTGACAAGGTTGTGGTGGAGTGACTCATGGGTTGTGGTGGAGTGACTCATGGGTTGTGGTGGAGTGACTCATGGGTTGTGGTGGAGTGACTCATGGGTTGTGGTGGAGTGACTCATGGGTTGTGGTGCAGTGACTCATGGGTTGTGGTGGAGTGACTCATGGGTTGTGGTGGAGTGACTCATGGGTTGTGGTGCAGTGACTCATGGGTTGTGGTGGAGTGACTCATGGGTTGTGGTGCAGTGACTCATGGGTTGTGGTGCAGTGACTCATGGGTTGTGGTGCAGTGACTCATGGGTTGTGGTGCAGTGACTCATGGGTTGTGGTGCAGTGACTCATGGGTTGTGGTGGAGTGACTCATGGGTTGTGGTGGAGTGACTCATGGGTGTGGTGGAGTGACTCATGGGTTGTGGTGGAGTGACTCATGTGTTGTGGTGCAGTGACTCATGGGTTGTGGTGGAGTGACTCATGGGTTGTGGTGGAGTGACTCATGGGTTGTGGTGCAGTGACTCATGGGTTGTGGTGCAGTGACTCATGGGTTGTGGTGCAGTGACTCATGGGTTGTGGTGCAGTGACTCATAGGTTGTGGTGCAGTGACTCGTGGGTTGTGGTGCCGTGACTCATGGGTTGTGGTGCCGTGACTCGTGGGTTGTGGTGCCGTGACTCATGGGTTGTGGTGCAGTGACTCATGGGTTGTGGTGCCGTGACTCATGGGTTGTGGTGCAGTGACTCATGGGTTGTGGTGCATTGACTCATGGGTTGTTTGGTGCAGTGACTCATGGGTTGTGGTGCAGTGACTCATGGGTTGTGGTGCAGTGACTCATGGGTTGTGGTGCAGTGACTCATGGGTTGTGGTGCAGTGACTCATGGGTTGTGGTGCCGTGACTCATGGGTTGTGGTGCAGTGATCATGGGTTGTGGTGCAGTGACTCATGGGTTGTGGTGCAGTGACTCATGGTTGTGGTGCAGTGACTCATGGGTTGTGGTGCAGTGACTCTTGGGTTGTGGTGCAGTGACTCATGGGTTGTGGTGCAGTGACTCATGGGTTGTGGTGCAGTGACTCATGGGTTGTGGTGCAGTGACTCATGGGTTGTGGTGCAGTAACTCATGGGTTGTGGTGCAGTGACTCATGGGTTGTGGTGCAGTGACTCATGGGTTGGTGCAGTGACTCATGGGTTGTGGTGCAGTGACTCATGGGTTGTGGTGCAGTGACTCATGGGTTGTGGTGCAGTGACTCTTGGGTTGTGGTGCAGTGACTCATGGGTTGTGGTGCAGTGACTCATGGGTTGTGGTGCAGTGACTCATGGGTTGTGGTGCAGTAACTCATGGGTTGTGGTGCAGTGACTCATGGGTTGTGGTGCAGTGACTCATGGGTTGTGTTGTGGTGTGCAGGTGAGCTACAACGCGGCGGGGGTGTTGTCCCACATAGCCAGTGGCGGGGCCGAGGCCTGGACCATCGACTGTCCCACGAGGGCCGAGGTGCTGGAGAGAATGGTGGCGGCCATTGAGCGATGGGACCTGGCATCAAAACGCAACATCAACTACAGGTGAGATAAGTGTTGAAAAATAAGAGAGATCAGGAAAATGTTTAGTCTTGTTATCAGTAAATATGAAAGTTAATGTTACTTATTTCTCTAAAGTGCCAATTCTTTTAAGGAATTTATAAGTGCTCAACAAAAAAAGAAACTTGCTTTAATGTCCTACGTTTATATACATAATTATTATATATAATCTGATGGCTATTATTCAACTGTCTTTTCTGATGTAACACATTTATGGATATGATTAATATTCTTATAACCTTTGTGTGTTTAGCTCATTAGCTCACCATCTCTGCAGCTACAATTGTGTTTTTCTTTTTTCCTTTACTAGATCCTTTGAGCCTATCCTGAGACTGCTGGAGGTTCACCACACGCCTCAGTGCCAGCACTGGGCCGCCTGGGCACTGGCTAACCTGACCAGAGTGTATCGTAAGTATCTATTTCATTAGCCTTCTAAGAATTTCACACGTGTTATTTGAGGCGCTTATTTCAGAAAGTCGATAAGCGCCATCAATAAAAAACTAAGAAAATGGCTTCAAAATGTTTCAATGTTCAAAAGATATGACATTTTCAACATTGAAACATTTTGAAGCCATTTTCTTAGTTTTTTTATTGATGGCGCTTATCGACTTTCTGAAATAAGCGCCTCATTTATATTGTACTAACCCCAGGAAAGGGTGATGGGGATGATGTGGGTGTGAATGAGTCCAGGCTCGGCTACTCTGATGGCTGCCTCTCAGAAATCATATCATCATCTTTCTGTTTATCGTCAGGTTTTCCCAAAATGTCTTGAGATTAGACGGTCGATGATACGCTTCCAGTTCTATTTTTGCCGTGCATCATTTAAATTTGTGGCATGAGTTTTATGCCCCGGATGCTCTTCCTGACGGGCAACCCCAGTTTTCAGATGAGGGCTTAGGTGGATTGCTCTCAGAAATCCTTCAAGGGAGTCACGCCGCGAGTCACCACTTATTCTACAAACACAGTAGCCACACAAATATTACATTGTATTGTCATCTCACTGTCATCCTTCTCGCCAAGTGGCCAGACCATCTCACTACTCTACACTTCTCCATCTATACCATTATTCTTTCTCCTATTGAACTTCACATTTGCATTTGTTTTAACCCGTGGGCTGCGGCAAGCCTTTTGGAAGGCTCTGCTGAGCGACCGCGGCAAGCCTTCCGGAAGCACAATTTTCAATTGCATACAAAAACCGCGCCAACATTTGTAGAAGTCTACAAACTGTGTCACATATACGGCTTGATGTCAGCCCTCGATACCACACACCACCATCTGCCTAACTACGCTGTACACAGAGATATACCACTCCTTGGTTTTTTTCCCAAGATCTTGGGATTTAGGTCCTGGTGTTGGGATATTTTTTGTCTATCTTGGGACTTTTGGAGGGATTATTCAAGTATTTCTCCAGTAGTTTATCTCAAGGTACGGTACAACGGTACCTATGCTTACCTTGAGATAAACTACTGGAGAAATACTTGAATAATCCCCTCAAAATCTTGGGAAAAATCCCAAGGAGTGGCACCCCTCACCCCACTTCAGTAGGCTCTCGCTAGCGGCTAGGTGCCATTCGCGCCAGATATTTCAACTCACAACCACACCACAACCCCATACGTTTGGGTTAAAAATAGATATATTGCCAGATGCGGATTTGTACTACCTTGACGTTGATGTGATTTTCATCCAATTCTGTAATGGTCACTGTTTTACTCACATCCCCGCACTGGGCACTAAACAAAATGTTGCTCCCGCAGCTCCCGGGTTAATTACTCTCGACATCCCTGGTTACAGGTATCTCTAAAACAGCATACTTTCACTGTTGCTTTTCTAGTAATTTGACTTTATAGCAATGTCCAAGTGAGTGGTGGTGGACCTCACAATATACTTTTAGAGACCAACACACCTATTTAGTGACTTGCTGGTCGGGCTCACGTAGCAAACTCCCTGTCCTTGATGTCACTCTAGTTAGTCAATGTTTAGTTAGTTAGTTAATAATGAAACTTGGTTGTCTTTCTTTTTCTTTTATCATTTTCATCAGCTGAAAAGTACTGTTCCCTGGTGGAGGAGGAGGGAGGCATACCGCTGCTGCAGGCCCTCCTTGCCTCGCCCACACCCTACTCCCGCATCAAGAACCTGGCCAAGATTGTCATCGTGCAGTGCCAACACTACAAGGTCAGTGTCAAGTACCCATAAGGTCATGTCAAGTACCCATAAGGTCAATGTCAAGTACCCATAAGGTCAATGTCAAGTACCCATAAGGTCAATGTCAAGTACCCATAAGGTCAATGTCAAGTACCCATAAGGTCAATGTCAAGTAACCAGCTGGGAAACATGAAGGTTGTTGTGTTGAAAGCCTTGCAGATATGTGAGTTAACAGTACGTAGTGTGATATATGTTCGTGGTCAAAAATAACACATGGGAGCTTTAAAAGGAGGTGGATAAATTCATGGATGGGGATGAAAGGTGGATGTAGGTAGTGTTAAGTAACAGGAACTACCACGTGTAGGTCTCACGTCCTCTTATAGCTTTCTTTTCCTATGTTCTTATATAAATCCCTCCCATGAAAAGTTGTGTGGTGTCAGGTTCCACGTAATCTTTACTTTTATGTCACCGTTTTAATCTCCACTGTGTATTGTAACTTTTGGTACATAGATAGAGCAGTGGAGGTACGAATGAAGAAATGTCTCTCAGGACTACGAATGGACTCAGTACAGGTAGTTAGTGCGGAGTCATTAGAGAGATTTAACCCCTTGAGACCCAGAACGTAATTTCCATTGTAATTTGGGTGCCATTAGACGATTTTTAGTGACTGTAAGCAATATTTTATAGATATGACCTGTTTAGTATCCTTGGCCACTAACTAATTTGGTATATTCAGTTACTTTTTTTAATTTTACGGACAACAACTTACAATTTTTCATAGCAAAGGGCGTGGAGGGGTTAAAAGGAGGCTGGATAAATTCATAGATGGGGATGAAGGTGGATGTAGGTAGTGTTAAGTAACAGGAACTACCTCGTGTAGGTCTCGCGGCCTCTTGTAGCTTCCTTATTTTCTTATGTTCTAATGTTGGTGTAAGACTTCAAAACTGGTCTTGTGTTTCAGGAGGACGGGTCTTTGGAGCGCATGGATCTGGATTCAAACTCTTAAGGGACTACAAGATCAAGCCCGTTTTTGGAGTCATTCCTGAAGTATCTGGAATGAAGTTTTAGTGTGATATTTGTTGTATTCTTTGTTGACAGTGGCTGGTAATCAATGTTCTTGGCAGAGTCAATCAAATGAAGCAGAATAACTTAACGTTCATGTGAGGAAGGAAAGTAGTTACGAGCACTTTTGTTTGTGAGATTCTCTGCCAAGCGTTACGGAGAGTCCTGAAACAACAGTTGAATATATTACTTTACAGTTACTGCCTTGAGCTTACGAGACTGGCATTAATATTATTTGTATTTTCCTGCAGGTATCTTTGGTTGATATTTGACTCTTGGCATGCATTGATTTCAGAACTTTGCTTATAGAAAAACTGTTTCATTATCTATTGGTTTTCAATGCAGCTCTCAATAAATACTCTTTATGCATCCCTGGTATCTTTTACATGGCCTATAGAAATATATTTACTGTACAGGGAGTGACCTCTGACTAGTCCTATCATGTTTAACCCCTTCAGGCCTAGATCATTCCTTTGCTGTATAAAATCGTCTGTTAGCCATAAAATTACAAAAAAGTTACTTAATATACCAAATTAGCTACCGTAGATAACACTATAGTCGCCAGTCACTTCCCACTGCACTAATGTCGCCAGGCACAATATATTACGAATTTTAGCATCACTACAGACTTTTATGTGCCACTGAAGACATGTAGTGTGATGTACATAATATAAACCTGTACTGTGTATCATCTTCAGTGGCACATAAAAGTCTGTAGTGATGCTAACATTCGTATTATATTGTGCCTGGCGACATTAGTGCAGTGGCAAGAGACTGGCGACTATAGTGTTATCTAAGCTAGTGGACAAATGTATTTAACAGGTCATATCTATAAAAAATTGTTTACATTCATTAAAATAGTCTTGTAGTAGCCAAAATATAAAGGAAATTACGTTCTGGGCGTGAAGGGGTCAAGCCTGTCTGAGTGTTACAGTCATCCTCCCTGCTGCCAACACTTTGTAAGGATGGAGGGTGTAAGGGAAAGTAGTGTGCAAATAAATTTAGTATCATTGCCAACAAAAATGGAAATAGTAAGTTAGTCGCATTAGAATTAGCAGTTGTACCAATGATTATAAGGATGTAGTACGTGTAGCACTAATATGAAAGGAGCGACATTTTATAGTGTACCCCAGAAATCGGAATTATCCAGTTGCAAAATTTGGACAGGTAAATCTTATGACGTGTCAATAGGTAGGGTAAGCAAGATCACAAACCCGCAAATTCTATATCATATGGTACGTATCATAGCCTCAAATGGAAATACTACAGTGCAACGACTAGCAATAGTATGTAGACCCCAATTCACACACATTACTTTGCCTTTGCGATAAATTGTCTGTAGTAGCCATAAATACGAAAGAATACGTATATACCAAGAATAAAGCTAGGACAAGATACTAAACAGGTCAAATATAAGAAATATTGCTTAAATGTATATAAAAATACGTCATATGTAGAAAAATTACAATGGAAAATTACGTTCTGGGCCTCAAGGGTTAGTATACTTCAAAGATCATCTATAGTACTCAAAATAGGTACGGTGTTCAAAGAGTGATAAAGGAATTACGCTATACATACTTAAAGGCAAAGTCACTCATTCCAGGAACTTGAAAAGACGTGTGTGCGCAAGGAAGATAAAGGAGAAATTACGAGGTAGTAGACGCAAGAATATAAAGGAAAACGAGTAGAGCAAAGAAGGAATGAGTAGAGCGAAGATGAGTAAAGGAAGAGTGAGGTAGAGGAGCCAAAGAAAGGAAAAACGAGAGACAAATATGAAGGAAGAGAGAGAAAAGAAGAGGAAATGAGGAGAGAGAGAAAAGAAAACGTAGTAGAGCCACAACTAAAGGAATAAGAGAGAAAGGAAGAAGGAGTAGTGAAGGATAAGGGGAGATACGAGAGAGAGATAGGAATTGAGAGTAGAAAGAAAATACGAGGAGCCAATATAAGGAAAAGAAGTAGAAAAGATAGAAGGAAATGAGTAGAGCAAAATATAAAGGAAATTAGTAAGTAGTAGCCAAATATAAAGGAAATTACGTAGTGAATAGCAAACTATAAAGGAAATTACGTAGTAGTAGCCAAACTATAAAGGAAATACGTAGTAGTAGCCAAACTATAAAGGAAATTACGTAGTAGTAGCCAAAATATAAAGGAAATTACGTAGTAGTAGCCAAAATATAAAGGAAATTACGTAGTAGTAGCCAAACTATAAAGGAAATTACGTAGTAGTAGCCAAACTATAAAGGAAATTACGTAGTAGTAGCCAAAATATAAAGGAAATTACGTAGTAGTAGCCAAAATATAAAGGAAATTACGTAGTAGTAGCCAAAATATAAAGGAAATTACGTAGTAGTAGCCAAACTTTAAAGGAAATTACGTAGTAGTAGCCAAACTATAAAGGAAATTACGTAGTAGTAGCCAAACTATAAAGGAAATTACGTAGTAGTAGCCAAAATATAAAGGAAATTACGTAGTAGTAGCCAAACTATAAAGGAAATTACGTAGTAGTAGCCAAACTATAAAGGAAATTACGTAGTAGTAGCCAAAATATAAAGGAAATTACGTAGTAGTAGTCAAAATATAAAGGAAATTACGTAGTAGTAGCCAAACTATAAAGGAAATTACGTAGTAGTAGCCAAAATATAAAGGAAATTACGTAGTAGTAGTCAAAATATAAAGGAAATTACGTAGTAGTAGCCAAAATATAAAGGAAATTACGTAGTAGTAGCCAAAATATAAAGGAAATTACGTAGTAGTAGCCAAAATATAAAGGAAATTACGTAGTAGTAGCCAAAAATAAAGGAAATTTCGTAGTAGTAGCCAAAATATAAAGGAAATTACGTAGTAGTATAGCCAAAATATAAAGGAAATTACGTAGTAGTAGCCAAAATATAAAGGAAAATTACGTAGTAGTAGCCAAAATATAAGGGAAATTACGTAGTAGTAGCCAAAATATAAAGGAAATTACGTAGTAGTAGCCAAAATATAAGGAAATTACGTAGTAGTAGCCAAAATATAAAGGAAATTACGTAGTAGTAGCCAAAATATAAAGGAAATTACGTAGTAGTAGCCAAAATATAAAGGAAATTACGTAGTAGTAGCCAAAATATAAAGGAAATTACGTAGTAGTAGCCAAAATATAAAGGAAATTACGTAGTAGTAGCCAAAATATAAAGGAAATTACGTAGTAGTAGCCAAAATATAAAGGAAATTACGTAGTAGTAGCCAAAATATAAGAGAAATTACGTAGTAGTAGCCAAAATATAAAGGAAATTACGTAGTAGTAGCCAAAATATAAAGGAAATTACGTAGTAGTAGCCAAAATATAAAGGAAATTACGTAGTAGTAGCCAAAATATAAAGGAAATTACGTAGTAGTAGCCAAAATATAAAGGAAATTACGTAGTAGTAGCCAAAATATAAAGGAAATTACGTAGTAGTAGCCAAAAATATAAAGGAAATTACGTAGTAGTAGCCAAAATATAAAGGAAATTACGTAGTAGTAGCCAAAATATAAAGGAAATTACGTAGTAGTAGCCAAAAATATAAAGGAAATTACGTAGTAGTAGCCAAAATATAAGGAAATTACGTAGTAGTAGCCAAAATATAAAGGAAATTACGTAGTAGTAGCCAAAATATAAAGGAAATTACGTAGTAGTAGCCAAAATATAAAGGAAATTACGTAGTAGTAGCCAAAATATAAAGGAAATTACGTAGTAGTAGCCAAAATATAAAGGAAATTACGTAGTAGTAGCCAAAATATAAAGGAAATTACGTAGTAGTAGCCAAAATATAAAGGAAATTACGTAGTAGTAGCCAAACTATAAAGGAAATTACGTAGTAGTAGCCAAACTATAAAGGAAATTACGTAGTAGTAGCCAAAATATAAAGGAAATTACGTAGTAGTAGCCAAAATATAAAGGAAATTACGTAGTAGTAGCCAAAATATAAAGGAAATTACGTAGTAGTAGTCAAAATATAAAGGAAATTACGTAGTAGTAGCCAAAATATAAAGGAAATTACGTTCTGGGCGTGAAGGGGTCAAGCCTGTCTGAGTGTTACATGTAGTCATCCTCCCTGCCTGCCACACACTTTTGTACAGGGGAGGGAGGGTGTCAGGGGAGAGAAGTGATGCATATTTTAGATCATTGCAACAAAGAATGACGTAAAAGTAAAATTATCGCGTCTAGATCTTAGCAGTTGGTACATGATTTGATAAGATGTGTGTACTGACTGAATATGAGGCAGCGTACATTTTTTTGTCTCCCCAGAATCGGAATTATCCATTGCATGTTTGGCAGGTAGATCTTTTCTGGACTGTCAGAGTGTAGGGTAAGCAAGAGGCACCAAACCCTCCATCACTTCTAATCATTGTCTTATCAAGCCTCAAGGGAAACACGGCACGACTACAATAAGTATTAACCCCTTCACACCCAGATCTTTCCTTTGCCGTATAAAATTGTCTGTTGTTAGCCATGAAATTACGAAAAGTAACTGAATATACCAGAGAAGCTAGTGGACAAGGATACTAAACAGGTCATATCTATAAAATATTGCTTATATGTATTAAAATCGTCTAATGGTAGAAAAATTACAATGAAAATTACGTTCTGGGCCTCAAGGGGTTAAGTACACTTCAAAGATCAATCAATGTAATCAAATAGCGGTGTTCTAAAGAGTGACAAGCCACGCTATACATCACTGAGGCCAAAAGTCACTCATTCAGGAACTTGCAAGAGCGTGGGTGCGGAGGAGGAGGAGGAGAAAAACGAGGAGAGACAGCAGATGAAGGAGAAAAGGAGAAAAGGAAGAGAAGGAGATGAAGGAAGAGGGGAGAAGGAGAGGAGGAGGAGGAGGAGGAGAAGAAAAACGAGGAGACAGCAGATGAAGGAGAAGGAGAAAAGGAAGAGGAGATGAAGGAGAGGAGGAGGAGAAAAACGAGGAGACACAGCAGATGAAGGAGAGAAGAGAGAAGGAGAGAAGGAGATGAAGGAAGAGGGGAGAAGGAGAGGAGGAGGAGGAGGAGGAGAAGAAAAACGAGGAGACAGCAGATGAAGGAGAAGGAGAAAAAGAAGAGAAGGAGATGAAGGAAGAGGGAAGGAGGAGGAGGAGGACATGGTCGGTGAAATAAGCAAGAAGGTGGGTGTGGAGGAGGAGGAGGAGAGAGGAGGAGGAGAAAAAACGAGGAGACACAACAGAGAAGGAGAGAAGGAGAAAAATAATAGAAGGAGGTGAAGGAGGAGGGGAGGAGGAGAGGAGGAGGAGGAGGAGGAGAAGGACATGGTCGGTGAAATAAGCGAGAGCGTGGGTGCGGAGGAGGAGCAAAACGAGGAGACAGCAAATGAAGGAGAGAAGGAGAAAAAAAGAGGAGGAGGAGGGGAGGAGGAGGGAGGAGGAGAGGAGGAGGAGGAGGAGGAGGAGGAGGAAGGAGAGAGGAGAAGAGAGGAGAGAGAGGAGAGAGGAGAGGAGGAGAGGGAGGAGCATGGGCGGTAGATAGAGCAAGCGAGCGGGATGGGAGCAGGAGTGGTGCTGTATCGATCGTAGTCAATCATTGTCATTGGAGCGGCGGACGGCGTAAGGAATAGAAGAGTAATAGAGAAAGAATGGTGAAGACAGGGATAGAAAATGTTATATGGAGGAGAGCGAGTGGTCGGTGACGGCTGTGTGGTGGGGTGGTGGTGTTTGTATGTGTTGCGTGATGTGGTGGGGTAGATGTGTCTGTGGTGGTGGTCTTTGGTGAGGGGTGTTGGTTGTGGTGGTGGTGGTGTTGTGTGATGGTGGTGGTGGTGGTGGTGGTTGGTGTGATGGTGTGTGTGTGTGTGGTGGTGGTGGGTGGATGGTGTGGTGGTGATGAAGTGTGTGGTGGTGGCGTGGTGGTGGTGGTGTGGTGATGAAGGTGTGGTGGTGGCGTGGTGGTGGTGGTGATGGTGTGTGGTGATGAAGGTGTGGTGGTGGCGTGGTGGTGGTGGTGATGGTGATGGTGTGGTGGTGGTTCATGGTGAAGTAATTATTTACCCCCTACTTTACCCTACCCCCTTCTATCCACGTTCCCTATCCCTCTCCTTCCTTACCCTAACCCTTTCCGCCCTCTCCCCATCCTTATATCCCTCCTCACAGTAGCAGAACAAGGGCTGTAAAACCGAGAGGGGGGGGGGGGGCCGCAATTTTGTTCTTTGATGCTCCAGCTACATCAAGCGTGGCAGGTGGTGCGTGCGTCGTGATGGTTTCCGTAGTTCTTTAATGCAAGATCAACTGACCATCTATCTATTTGTCTATCTATCTATCTATCCATACCTATTTAAAAGTCAATTGATCTAGCCTTTACGTAGGTATGTGCGCAGCCAATCAGAAGATAAGATAAGATTTTCATCCTATCTAGACCCTTTGCAAGTACCAACTACAAGGTTATTGACTATACAAAGCGCCGCCACGTCAGCACGAACTAGGCGGACTCGAACCGCTGACCGAATGTCCAGGGACGCTGCACATTGCGAACTCACGTCTCAGCCAATCAGAAAGTCGGCATGGATTGGGAAGGAGAGGGAAGACTTGATGACGCCGACGAAGCTGCAATACACAAGCAGCAGTAAGGGGGAATAGTTAGAGCAGGGTTAGCCTCAAGGAAGCTACCTAGAGAGACAGCTTCTGTTCCCCAGCTTCCTTGGTTAGCCTACATGCAAGGAGATAACGAGGGAAGGGTTGATAACTGAGGGTGGGAACGAAACGAAACAATGTAATGAGATAATTGGCCAGCAATTGCAGAGATGAGTATTGGAAGTAATACAATACTCTACAAATAAATAAACAAGTGTAATTTTGCAAACGCGGGTTCTCTGTACCCTTTTATTTTAGTGTCCCCTCTGCGTCGCCTGCAGGTGTGGGCAGGGTATCGTATAAAAGACCCTGGGTGTAGGTTAAGGTACGTGTGGTTTGGTCCACGAGTGAGGCTGGCAGGATGGAGGCAGCCTCGAGCGTTTACTCGTTGCAATACTGCAGCCACAGGTGCACAGTAGTGTCTGGATGACAAGCGAATCAAAAAGAAAGGTATGAAACACACGTTAGATATCGCCTAATAGTTATAGATAGTTGAGCCATAGCAATGGCTTTGCATAACGACCTTTAACAGCTGAGCTGCTTGGCCTATCAATAAAATATGGCGGTAAAAGCAGCAGCGGCGGCGGTGGAGGCCGCAGCAGCAACAGCGGCATTACAGTGGCATAACTGCGGGGGTGGGGGGGGGGCACGTGCCCCCCTATCTTAGGTCGGTGACCCCCCCATCCCCCCGAGTGACCCCCATTTTCTCAAATGCCCCCCTCCCCTCCGTTTCAAAGAAATAAGACTAAGGATGTCTTGGAATTCCCGATACTAACTCCCATTCAGGTCTGTCTGTCTCTTTCTCATTTCCTTCGTGCTTTTCCTACATCCCATGTTTTCCTCCTGCCTTCCCTCCCTTCCCTCCCTTCCCTCCAGGCTCCCTCCAGGCTCCCTCCCTTCCCTCCCTTCCCTCCAGGCTCCCTCCCTCTCTCTCTCCCTTGCGTAATTAATGGGCCGCGCTTGCCCCTCGTCGCTGGCCATCACTCGGGGCGCGGCTCGGCGGTGTCTGGGCCAAGGCAGCCTACCAAATGTGTGTTGCCCTCACATATTTAGTTGCAATGGTAGAAATGACTAGACGAGGAGTAACAATGGGTGGGAGGCTGCTAGTATTTATTATTTGTATTTGATTTGATTTTACTTTATACTTTTTACTTTTTTCTTTATTTACTTATTTTATTATTTATTTTATTACTATAATTCATCACTACTAAATATTGCACAGCTCTGCACGCGGCAATAAAGGCATGTAGAAAGCCGTGAATGTTGTGTTAATGTGACTCATGCAACACTAGATTTCAGAGGTTCTCGAAACATACATTAATCTTAGAAGTAATGTTAAGAATGCACAGAGAGAGAGAGAGAGAGAAAGAGAGAGAGAGAGAGAGAGAGAGAGAGAGAGAGAGAGAGAGAGAGAGAGAGAGAGAGAGAGAGAGAGAGAGAGAGAGAGAGAGAGAGAGAGAGAGAGAGAGAGAGAGAGAGAAGAGAGAGAGAGAGAGAGAGAGAGAGAGAGTATGGGGGGGGGGCAATTTAATTTTCATGTGAGAAGTGGTGGGTGATTGGGGATGACCTGATCAAGTGGTAGACACACACGCCCTGGTGATGTGATATTCTCTCCTCTCTTCTCGTCTCTCTCTCTCTCTCTCTCCCGTCTCTCTCATCTCTCTCTCTCTCTCTCTCTCATCTCTCCTCTCTCTCAATCAAGTAAAGCAAAAACCAAAACAAAAGTTAGTAACGCATGAAAAAATAAGTTACATACAAAAATGAGACAAATTTTTCCGGCAAGAGGAGGAGGAGGAGGAGGAGGAGGAGGAGGTGGAGGAGGAGGAGGAGGAGGAGGAGGGGGGGGAGGAGGAGGTGGAGGAGGAGGGGGAGGAGGAGGAGGAGGAGGAGGAGGAGGAGGAGGAGGAAGGAGGGGAAACAGGAGAAGCAGAAGGTAAAGGAGGAGGAGGACCAGAGGAAGCAGAAGTCGAAGGAAAAGTAGCAGGATGAAGAGGAGGAAGAAAAGGAGAAAGATGAGGAGAAGAAAAAAAAATGGAGAAGGAAAATAAGAAAGATGACGCGAAGAAAGAAGAAATAGAGGAGATGAGGAGGAGGAGAAAGAGGAGGAGGAGGAGGAGAGGAGGGTGATGGCAGGAGGAGAAGGAGAAGGAGGAGGAGGAGGAGGAGGAGGAGGAGGAGGGGAGGAGGAGGATTACATAGGATTACATAGGAGTAACAGACACCAGGAGACCTATTGGTCCATAGCGAGGGTATCTGCTGAACTACATACTACTAACTATCAACTACTTGTAAGAAAACAGTTGGAAAATGATACCATGTCCCTAAAGAGGATAGGAACATGGAAGTTTCATAGTGCAGACTGATAGGATATGAAAAATACTAACTACAACTACCACTACCACTACAACTAATCGATACGGGGGACTAGATACGAATTCGCACTATCAATACCCATTTACTTTACAGTGCGCGTCAAGTCTGTTTTTGAATGTAGTTATTGTGTTGGCTCCGACAACATTTGCTGGTAACTTGTTCCATCGATCAACGACTCTAACATTGAAATAATTTTTACGGAGATCGGTGATGCAACGTTGACCGTTTAGTTTTAAACCATTATTTCTTGTTGTCACTTGAGTTGAAAGCTCGAATAGGTCCTCTTGATTAATGACATCAAAACCTTTTAGGATCTTAAAGGTTTCTATCAAGTCCCCACGGATTCTACGATCCTTTAAGGAAAACATATTAAGTTTCCGCAGTCTCTCTTCATAAGATGAATTTCGCAGAGATGGAATTTGTTTGGTTGCTCTTCTTTGCACTGATTCCAATTTGGCTTGATCTTTTACGAAACAGGGCGACCAGAATTGAACGGCATATTCCAAGTGCGGCCTAACCAAGGACGTGTATAATTGTGTCATTACTTTCGGAGTTTTATGTTCAAAGTTACGTTTAATAAAGCCCAACATCATATTTGCCTTTTTACTGGCAGCTAGGCAATGCGAACTGGTTTTCAGATCATTACTGATGATGACACCTAGATCCTTTTCCTGCTGTACTTCAGTTAACGATTTATTTTGCATTTGATAGTTATATTTGAGGTTATCGTTGCCTATATGCATTACTTTACATTTATCGGAATTGAATTTTAATAGCCATTTATCACTCCAATCTGATAGTTTGTCGAGATCACTTTGTATGAGTTCGCAGTTTTCTCTAGTATATGCTTTACCGCCTAATTTGGTGTCATCTGCAAATTTTGATATTTTAGATACAAGTCCGCAGTCCAGATCGTTGATATATATCAGAAAAAGAGTAGGACCCAAGACCGAGCCCTGAGGCACCCCACTAGTGACATCTAACCAATCAGATGCCTCACCATTTATTACTACCCGTTGTTTACGATTTGAAAGCCAATCGCCAATCCATGAACATAATTGCTCTCCTATGCCATGTGCCCTTAGCTTGGTCAACAGTCGCTTATGTGGAAGGAGGAGGAAGATGAGGAGGAGGAAGATAACGAGAAGAAAGAAGAAATAGAGGAGATGAGGAGGAGGAGGAGGAGGAGGAGGAGAGGAGGGTGATGGCAGGAGGAGAAGGAGAAGGAGGAGGAGGAGGAGGAAGAGGAAGATGAGGAGAAGGAAGATGACGAGAAAAAAGAAGAAATAGAGGAGAAGAGAAGGGTGATGGCAGGAGGAAGAGGAAGAAGAGGAGGAGAAGGAGAAAAATAAAGAAATAGAGGAGTAAAGGAGGAAGAGGGCAGAAGGAAGAGGAGGGTGATGGCAGGAGGAAGAGAAGGAGGAGGAGGAAGAGAAGAAGGAGGAGAGTAGGAGAAAAGGAGGGTGATGGCAGGAAGAGGAGGAGGAGGAGGAGGAGGAGAGGAGGGTGATGGCAGGAAGAGGAGGAGGAGAGTAGGAGAAAAGGAGGGTGATGGCAGGAAGAGGAGGAGGAGAGTAGGAGGAGGAGGAGGAGAGGAGGGGATGGCAGGAGGAAGAAGAGGAGGAGGAGGAAGAGGAGGAGGAGAAAGATGACGAGAAGAAAGAAGAAATAGAGAAGAGAAGGGTGATGGCAGGAGAAAAAGGAGGAGGAGGAGGAAGAGAAGAAGGAGGAGGAGTAGGAGAAGAGGAGGGTGATGGGAGGAAGAGGAGGAGGAAGAGGAGGAGGAGAGGTATAGTGAGGAAGTCTAGTAGGCAGTGAAGCAGGTATCTGGGTCGGCATGCAGCACTGATTCCCGGCACGCGCTTCCTGGAACACAGACACACAGCCTTCATGCCTTGACCCGTGTTGCCACAGACTCCAAGGTGACCACACGTGTTGCCTACCTAACTAAAGAGATAACTAATTCACGTAAACTAAAAGATAAACTAGAAAAAACTAACTAACCTAAACTAAGAGAAACTAAGAGAGAAAACTAACTAACCTAAACTATGAGAAACTAAAGAGATAACTAACTAACCTAAACTAAAAGAGAAACTAGAAAAAACTAACTAACCTAAACTAAGAGAAACTAAAGAGATAACTAACTAACCTAAACTAAGAGATAACTAACTAACCTAAACTAAGAGATAACTAACTAACCTAAACTAAGAGAAACTAGAGAAAACTAACTAACCTAAACTAAGAGAAACTAAAGAGAAAACTAACTAACCTAAACTATGAGAAACTAGAGATAACTAAACCACCTAACACACTTATCTAAAGACATCAAATAATAAAAACAACAACAACCGTATACCACCTATCTAAAGACCTAACAAAAAATATATATACAAAAAATATCTGAAATCTATTTTTTTCGTCTGTTGCCCATCTTTCTATAGAACTAAGAAAAAAATCTTTACCAAATAGCTACATCTGAACTCTTATTTTTTTTCGTATGTTTATCACCTAACTCTATATATCCCCTAACTCTATATATCCCCTAACTCTATATATCACCTAACTCTATATATCCCCTAACTCTATATAAAGACCTCAAATAAAAAAAGAACCATACCAAAAACATCTGGTCTATTTATTTCCGTATGTTGGCCACCTGACTAAAGACCTCAAATAAAAAATAAAATAAACTGTACCCAAAACATCTGAAGTCTATTTATTTTCGTACATCTGTCTGCGTTATAGCCTACGAACATAAGAAAATAAGGAAGCTACAAGAGGCCGTGAGACCTATAAGTGGCTATTTCCTTTTACTCATGATCTAAATACAGTAAACGCTCTCTAAATCGAACCCGTATAATTCAAACTTCGGATAATTCGACCTGTTTCAGGCCAGTTCAAATTTTTCAATAACTATCCATAATTCGAGCAAGTTTGAATTATCCTTAGCCTTACTAGTGGGAGTCCGACCTCTCCCATGCGGTGCGTGCCGCGGCTGCCCAGCGTGATCTGATATATGATCATTTATAATTATCGTATAAATACGATAGGCGGAGGAAGAAGGCGGGAGGGTGAGAAGGAACGGGGGGAGGGGAAGGAGGGACGAGGAGGAGGAAGGAGGGGAGAGGGAGGAGAAGAAGGCAGGAGGTGGGACAAGGAAGGGAGGAGAGGAGGAGGAGGAAGGAGAAGAAAGGGAGGAGAGGAAATGGAAGGAAGAAGAACTATTTTTTTTAAAGTATCCTTCGCTTTGTATACAATCCTTCAGAGACCTTCACGGGCCTCTTCACTCCTTCACGCATCCTACAGGAGTAATGGGAGGGCATTAGAAGTCCCACAGGATTGCTATAGTATTCCTAGGTTTTTATAAGTAGCTACTTTGACAATCGCATGGGTGGCTCAAATAGGGATGAATAATAATAATACTAATACTGATAATACTAATACTGGTCATTGTATTGAAGTAATGATTAATCTAGCAATGCCAATCATATTTTTATCTCTTGTAGTAAGTTTTGTCTAATTTGTGGTTTTTAAGGAATATCTGGAAGTATCATGTCATTGTGAATTGGCTGAAATAGGGACTTTAAATCATTGTAACTGAAAACTGACTCCAGATTCGTGTTCAGCATGCCCGAAAACTGCTAGGAACTAATTTTCAAGCAAATACATTTAAAAAAAATATTGCAAATTTTGCAAGCCTTGATTTTTTTTTTAAATCACATTTTTTTCAATTACTAAAAGACTATGGCAGATAAGTGCAACGTGTATATAGAAGTAAATATGAAGTAGATCAAGGGCTATCATTTGGCGTAAAGTAAAAAAATATTGATTGGTAAATAACCGAGAAAATAGCATATTCGTACATTTATACAAAATATAAATTTTCTCGACAACCATGAGGTTGTTTTAACAAACCGATCACTGCATCATGTAGAACACCTCAAGATGAACCTTTGTTACTTAGATACATTTTCTTCTACGCATTGCGGCAAAATAATAAAAACATTGATCGTCGTCAATTTTGGAATATTTTTGAGCAGCCAGAAATTCGAAAATATTTTTTTCGCTAGATAATTGGAAATGCCGGTGATACAATTGTAGATCCATCCATTTACAATAACATTTGATGCGTAAATGTTGCTGTGTGAGAAGCAAGTTGTGAGCTGAACGCGTTATAGTAAACATATAAATTTATAATTCAGAAACCGTTCATTTAGCAATCGGGGAATAAATTTGGTGTATATATGTAAAATAGGCCCTTGACATATACCAAATGAACACTAAATATAAAAAAACCCATCGGCAACAACATTATTACAAGCAGAGCTGGGCAGTATTTAAATACATTTGTATTTAAATACGTATTTAAATACATTTGCGTATTTAGAAATATATTTAGAAATACATTGGTTGTCATGTATTTAAATACAGTATTTAAATACTTTTATGAGTATTTAAATACATTGTATTTAAATACTCATAATATAAAAATGTAAATACTTTTTTATCAGTAAATTTGGCCAAAAACCCGCCCCACTATCTGGCAACCCCGATACTACAGTGAACCAGTGCTTCCGCTTTAAAGGAAATGTCCTTATTTTATGGAAATTTCTAAGGAAACCCAAAATCTAAGGAAATCCATTTTTTTCAGACATGTTCAAATTTGTGTATATTTAAAATGTATTTACAAATGTATTTAAATACATTTGATGTATTTAATATTTAGTATTTAAATACATTCGTAAAATGTATTTAGTATTTAGTATTTAAATACATTTCTCCCATGTATTTAGTATTTAGTATTTAAATACATTTAATGTATTTAGTGGCCAGCTCTGATTACAAGTATATTATTTATCCTTATATAACGATATCTTGAAAATTCAGTACGTGTAAAGGTATATCTACATTTCAGGCCCATATATTACCCACTCCAATGGTCTATTATATTGACAGTTATACTGCAGTTTTATGCATTAGCTACAAGGCACGTCGTTATAACAGTCCTCAACTTGTAGATCTGACAATTTGCACCATTTCTAACTCATAGTACACCCGTCGGAAATGAAAAATAACACAGAGGGGATCTGGGGAGGCGACCCCCGCCAGAGAGGTTAGGTTACGTAATCAATGCCCAGGCCAGGATAGTTAACTAGCGGGGAGGGGGGGGGTGTCTGGGGTCAGTTATGTCAGGAGAGTATGGTAAGGCACCCTGCCTCACCCTGCACTGTTGTCTGATAAAAAGAAATAATGGTTGATCATTAGTAAGGTCTACAGTGCAGTTTTACCATATTGATATTGATAATTATTGACCTTATCCTATTGACCTTTGTCATAATCAACCATTATCAGACGGCAGTCCAGGGAGGGGCAGGGTGACTGGTAGTGTGTGAAGGAGCAGCATGAGGCAGGGTGACAGTGGTGATGGTAATACTGTATATAGGGCGAAGGGTGGGAAGGGTGACGGAGATAAGACGACACTGCAGGGTGAGGCAGGTAGGGTGAGGCAGGCAGGGCGGATGAAGAAAGCAGGCAGTATGAGGCAGGCAGGGCGAGGCAGGCAGGCAGGGTGAGGCAGGCAGGCAGGGTGAGGCAGGCAGGGCGAGACAGGCAGACAGGGTGAGGCAGGCAGGCAGGCAGGGTGAGGCAGGCAGGGCGAGACAGGCAGGCAGGGTGAGGCAGGCAGGCAGGGTGAGGCAGGCAGGGCGAGACAGGCAGGCAGGGTGAGGCAGGCAGGCAGGGTGAGGCAGGCAGGCAGGGTGAGGCAGGCAGGGGGAGACAGGCAGGCAGAGTGAGGCAGGCAGGCAGGGTGAGGCAGGCAGGGCGAGACAGGCAGGCAGGGTGAGGCAGGCAGGGCGAGACAGGCAGGCAGGGTGAGGCAGGCAGGCAGGGTGAGGCAGGCAGGGCGAGACAGGCAGGCAGGTGAGCAGGCAGGGCGAGACAGGCAGGCAGAGTGAGGCAGGCAGGCAGGGTGAGGCAGGCAGGCAGGCAGGCAGGCAGGGTGAGGGTGGTGTGAGGAGGTATAATGTCAGCATTCCTGTCGCTATTACCCCCTGGGTCAGATTGACGTGAGTGCTGATGAAGGAGCGGCGAGACCCGCGGCGGGAAGAGGGATGGCGGCAAGGCGGGGCCAAGGAGCGAGGCAAGGCAGGGTTTTTTTACAGCAAGACCGATGGCAGGCAGGGAGGCAGGGAGGGAGAGAGGGAAAGGGGGAAGGTTGCAGGGAGGGAGGGAGGCAGAGAGGGAAGAGGGGAGGAAGGCAGGGTGGAAAAGAGAGATGGAAGAAATGAAGGATTGAAGGAAGGGGGGGGAGAGAGAGAGAGAGAGAGAGAGAGAGAGAGAGAGAGAGAGAGAGAGAGAGAGAGAGAGAGAGAGAGAGAGAGAGAGAGAGAGAGAGAGAGAGAGAGAGAGAGAGAGAGAGAGAGAGAGAGAGAGAGAGAGAGAGAGAGAGAGAGAGAGAGAGAGAGAGAGAGATAAGAGCGTACACACATAACCAGACCGCAAGCTTTGTACGCCATAATCCCATAATCCCAAAATTAAAACTCACGTGAAAAAATACACAAATAACCTGACCTGTATGAGATGATCGGCCCGGCAGCCCCTTAGGTAATCAGGTGAAGACGCGGTTACCTGTGAACACCCCGACCAGACTGACTCACAACAGGTGGTCGGTGTAGCGATCTCACCAGCTACCTTATGCCCGAGTACCAAACCACCAGCTACAAAGCATAAAACAACGCTGAAACAGGGTAGATTATACAGTCATGATATAAACTACTGTGTATTATCTTCAGTGGCACATAAAAATCAGTAGTAATGCTATAATTCGTAATATATGGCGCTTGGCGACATGACTGCAGGTGGCGACTTGACTGTTATCTACGGTACACTGCACAAATACGCACTGAAACACTGCTCCCTGGGTGAATAGTTGTTTGACAATGTATACCAATTCTGATCCTGAGTAAAACATGGTGGAAGCATTGTTTGTAGAGTAGTAATTAAAGTAGAACATAGAACATTTCAAGCGAATGTGCCTTTGCCTAGAACACTACCCTACCCGTATAGGGGAGAGCGGGGCAGGTTGCATCGAGGGTAGGTTGCATCATTGCCTCTAACTCGCATTAACTTTTTTTATTATTACTATTGTTGTAGTTGTAGTAGTAGTAGTTTATAGTAGTAGTAGTATTAAGACGATGTACGTGTGATAACATGCGAGTTAAAGGCAATGATGCAACCTACCCTCGATGCAACCTGCCCCGCTCTCCCCTACTGAAACACTGCTCCCTGGGTGAAGAGTTGTTTGGCAATATATACGTTTTACCCAAGATCAGAATTGGTATACGTGTAGGTGTAGGCTACTATATTGTCAAACAACTATTCACCCAGGGAGCAGTGTTTCAGTGCGAATTTGTGCAGTGTACCGTAGATAACAGTCAAGTCGCCACCTGCAGTCATGTCGCCAGGCGCAATATATTACGAATTATAGCATTACTACTGATTTTTATGTGCCACTGAAGATAATATACAGTAGTTTATATCATGAATGTATAATCTACTCTGTTTGAGCGTTGTTTTATGCTTTGTAGCTGCAAGTATATACGGTTTCAAATTTCACTACGCGTTTTTTTTTGTGTCGGGGGGGGGGGAGCGACGACGACAGCGGTACGGACATTCAGTAAATACCCCCTAATATGGCGACTCTTACTGTTGGGAGCCACCACTTTGTAGACTAATATTATTGTAATTTGTTAATTTATAGCCATAACACAGATGAAGACACAAATGACACAGATTCTCCAGATAAGCCCCTTCTAACTTTCCTGAAATCATGGATGTAGAAATGTAAGTATTAACGCCACCACACGTCTGTAAACAGAAAAAAAAGTTGTCCTGGCGACTTTACTGTTGTCTACGGTAGGTACTCGGGCAAAGGGTAGCTGGTGAGATCGCTGCACCGGACACGCCAGGGACACGGGAGGAAGGTATGTACTGGCAGGTAAGAGAAGGTAACTGATGGTAGTACAAACTGGTTCATGAGAGTCGCTTATCTCGCCGCACGTTAAGTTGGCGAAATGGGGCCCCATCACTCCCCCTTCCGAACGCACGGGATTGGCTGAGAGTGTTGGGTGTTGGGGCTTTTAGGGAAAAGGGATCGGTACTGTGGAGTAGGGCATTCTCACTAACCAACACACCTCAACGCCAAGCCCCTCAGGTACAATAATCCCAGTGCGGCTCGGAAGGGGGGAGTGAAAGGGCCAATTTTCGCCAACTTAACGTGTGGCGACTTTTTTTTTTTTAAGTATGTACAAACTGGTTCATGAGGGTCGCTTAGTGTGTGTTTGAAGCCTCGCTCAGTGCTTCGAATACTATGCTTCTCTTCTCTCTACTACTCTCTATTTTCTCTCTTTCTCTTTCTTTCTCTCTTTTTATACTTGCTTTCTTTCTTTTCTTTCTCTCTCTTTCTATGTTTCTTCTATTTGCTTTCATGTGAGGGTATGTGGAGGTGTGGGCGAAAAAGTTCAGATCATCACCGACGCTTCCGAACTGGATTATGAGTGTCGCGTACTTGAAGCTTCGGAACTGAGTATGATTTCACTTTAAGGGGATTTTTCAGCGTTAAACTGTATAGAAAGATGCTAAATTACACTTGCATTAAGGAGTTACGTTAAATTATGTTAAATATATATATATAGTATTAAAATAAACTGTGTGTGTGTGTGTGTGTGTGGGTGTTCCAATGCTTTTTTTTAACAATCCCCATTTCTCTCTCTCTCTCTCTCTCTCTCTCTCTCTCGTCATCACTACTCTCCTCAATCTCGTCGTCTCGCTCTCTCTCTCTCTTCCCTCTCTCTATCTACAGTCGTCTTCTCTCATCTCCTCGCTCTCTCTCTCTCTCGTCGGTTCTCTCTCTCTCCATCTCGTTCGTCTCATCTCTCATCTCTCTCTCGCTCATCTCTCTCTCTCTCGGGGGCGTCTCTCTCTCTCTTCTTCCCTCTCACTCCCTCTCTCTCTCTCTCTCTTCTCTCTCTCTCTGCTCTCTCTCTCTCTCGTCTCTCATCTCTCTCTTTCTCCTTTCTCTCTCTCTCTCCTCTCTCTCATCCTCTCTCTCTCTCTCTCTCGGTCTCTCTCTCTCTCATCTCTCTCCTCTCTCTCTTCTCTCCTGCTCTCTCCTCTCTGTCTTCCTCTCTCTCTCTCTCTCTCTCTCTCGTCTCTCTTGTATCTCTCTCTCGTCTCCTCGTCTCTGCTCTCTCCATCTCTCTCTCTCATCGTATACGCGAAATCCCAGGTCACTCACTTTCGCCTCTTAGAATGACACTCTCTCTCTCTCTCTCCCTCCCTCACTCCCTCCCTTCCCTCTCTCCCTCCCTTCCCTCTCTCCCTCCCTCTCTTTACTCCCTCCCTCCCTTCCCTCCCTCACACCAAGGGAGGGAGGGAGGGAGGGAGGGAGGGAGGGAGAGCCACCTGTCTCTCCCTCCCTCCCCACCTGTCCCTCTGTTGTTTCTCGTAATGGACACTCTCACATGGCAGGGCAGTTCGTGCAAGAAAATAATAGACGTGTGTATGTATGTACAAATGGGCGCAAAGGAGATCATGATACAAGAAAGGGAGCAGAAAAAATGTGGGAAAGTTAGATAGGAGAAAATATACTGAGGAGTTAGAAGAAAAGATGAAGAAGAAAATAAGAGAAAAATAAGAAGGAAAAAGTAGAAGAAAAGAAGGGGAAGAAAAGAAGAAGACCAAGAAGATGAAAAGAAGGAGAAAAGAAGACTACGTACAGAAAAGAAAAAGTCAGCGAGGGAGAATAAAAGGAAGAAAATAAGAGGACAGAAAGAGACAAAGAAGAAGAAAGAATAGAAGAAGAAAAGAACGAGACAGAAAAAAAAGTCAGAGAAGAAGAATACAAAGAAGACAGAGAAGAAGAGAAGAAGAAAAAAAGAAGAAGAAAAAAAGAAAGAAGAAAAAGAAAAAGAAGAAGAATACAAAGAAGTACATACAGAGAAGATAAGAAGGAAGAAGAAAAGAAGAAGAATACAAAGAAAAAGAGAAGAAGAAAGAGAAAAGAAGAAGAAGAAGAAGAAGAAGAAAGAAGAAGAAATACAAAGAAGAAAGGAAGAAGCAAGAAGAAGAAGAAGAAGAAGAAATACAAAGAATGACAGAGAAAAGAAGAAGAAGAAGAAGAAAGAGAAGAAGAAGAATCGAAGAATACAAAGAAGAAGAGACAGAAAGAAGAAGAAGAAGAATAAGAAGAATACAAAGCAGCAGAGAAGAAGAAGAAGAAGAAGAAGAAGAAAAGAAGAGAAGAAGAAGAAGAAGAAGAAGAAGAAGAAGAAGAATACAAGAAGAAGAGAAGAAGAGAAGAGAAGAAGAAGAAGAATAGCAAAGAGACAGAGAAGAAGAAGAAGAAGACGAAGAAGAAGAAGAAGAAGAAGAAATACAACAAGAATAAAGAGAAGAAGAAGAAGAGAAATAGAAAATACAAAGAAGACAAGAAGAAGAAGAAGAAGATAGAGAAGAAGAAGAAGAAGAAGAAGAAGAAGAATACAAACAAGAAAGAGAAGAAGAAGAGAAGAAGAAGAAGAAATACAAAGAATGGACAGAGAAGAAGAAGAAGAAGAGAAAAAAGAAGAAGAAGAAGGAAAAGAAGAAGAAGAAGAAATACACAGAAGACAGAGAAGAAGAAGAAGAAGAAGAAAAGAAGAAGAAGAAGAAGAAAAGAAGAGAGAAGAATGCAAAGAAGACAAGAAGAAGAAAGAAGAAGAAGAAGAGAAGAAGAAGAAGAAGAAGAAGAAGAAGAATAAATACAAAGAAGACAGAGAAGAAGAAAGAAGAAGAAGAAGAAGATAAGAGTAAGAAGAAGAATACAAAGAAGAAGAGAAGAAGGAAAAGGAAGAAGAAGCATAAAAATAATAAGAAGAAGAATACAAAGAAGAAGAATACAAAGAAGAAGAAGAAGAAGAAGAAGAAGAAAGAGAAGAAGAAGAAGAAGAAGAAGAAGAAGAATAAGAATAAAAATAAGAAGAAGAAGAATACAAAGAAGAAGAATACAAAGAAGAAGAAGAAGAAGAAGAAGAAGAAAGAGAAGAAGAAGAAGAAGAAGAAGAAGAAGAAAGAAGAAGAAGAAGAAGAAGAAGAAGAAGAATACAAAGAAGAAGAAGAAGAAGAAGAAGAAGAAGAAGAAGAATACTAAGAAGAAGAAGAAGAAGAATAAAAGAAGAAGAAGAAGAAGAAGAAGAAGAATACAAAGAATAATAATAATAATAATAATAATAATAATAATAATAAGAATAAGAAGAAGAATACAAAGAAGAAGAAGAAGAAGAAGAAGAAGAATACAAAGAAGAAGAAGAAGAAGAAGAAGAATACAAAGAAGAAGAAAATACAAAGAAAAGAAGAAGAGAAGAAGAAGAAGAAGAAGAAGAAGAAGAAGAAAGAAGAATAAGAAGAAGAAGAAGAAGAAGAAGAAGAATACAAAGAAGAAGAAGAAAGAAGAATAAGAAGAATACAAAGAAGAAGAAGAAGAAGACAGAAGTAAGAAGAAGAAGAAGAGAAAAAGAAGAATACAAAGAAGAAAGAGAAGTCAAGAAGAAGAAGACTAATAAAAATAAATATAAGAAGAATCAAAGAAGAAGAATAAAAGAAGAAGAAGAAGAATGACGATAAGAAAGAGAAAGAAGAACGAAAGAAGAAGAAGAAGAATCAGAATAAAATTAATAAGGAAGAAAATACAAAGAAGAAGATACAAAGAAGAAGGAAGAATAAGAAGAAGAAGAAAGAGAAGAAGAAGAAGAAGAAGAAGAAAAGAATGAAGAAGAATAAGAAGAAGGATACAAAGAAGAAGAAGAGAAGAAGAAGAGAAGTAAGAGAATACTAAGAAGAAGAAGAAGAAAATAGCAAGGAAAGAAGAAGAAGAAAATAGAAGAATACAAAGACGAATAATGATAATATAATAATAATAATAATAAATAATAATAATAATAAGAATACAAAGAAGAAAGAAGCAGAAGAAGAAGAAGAATACAAAGAAGACGAAGAATGAAGAAGAAGAATAACAAAGAAGAAGAAGAAGAAGAAGAAGAAGAAGACAAAGAAGAAGAAGAAGAAGAAAAGCAGAAGAAGAAGAAAGAGAAGGAAGAAGAAGAAGAAGAAGAAGAAGAAGAAAAGAAGAAGAATACAAAGAAGAAGAAGGAAGAAGAAGAAGATAGAATACAAAGAAGAAGAAGAAAGAAGAGAAGAAGAAGAAAAGAAGAGAAGAAGAAGAAAGAGAAGAAGGAAGATACAAGAAAAAGAAGAAGAAAGAAGAAGTAAGAATACAAAGAAGAAGAAGAAGAAGAATAAGAAGAAGACAATCAAAGAAGACAGAGAAGAAGAAGAAGAAGAATAACAAGAAGAAGAAGAAGAAGAAAAAAGAGAATACAAGAAGACAGAGAAGAAGAAGAAGAAGAAGAAGAAGAAGAAGAAGAGAAGAAGAAGAAAAGAAAGAATAAGAAGAAGAATACAAAGAAGACAGAGAAGAAGAAGAAGGAAGAAGAAGAAGAAGAAGAGAAGAAGAAGAAGAAGAAGAATACAAAGAAGAGAGAAGAAAGAATAAGGAAGAATAAAAAAAATAATAAAAAGAAAATACAAAGAAGAAGATACAAAGAAGAAGAAGAAGAAGAAAGAAGAAGAAAGAGAAGTAAGAAGAAGAAGAAGAAGAAGAAGAATAAAGATAAAATAAGAAGAAGAAGAATACAAGAAGAATAATACAAAGAAGAAGAATAATAAGAAGAAGAAGAAAGAGAAGAAGAAGAAGAAGAAGAAGAAGAAGAAGAAGAAGAAGAAGAAGAAGAATAACAAAGAAAGAAGAAGAAGAAGAAGAAGGAAAAGAAGAATAATACTAAGAAGAAGAAGAAGAAGAATACAAAGAAGAAGAAGAAAGAAGAATAGAGAAGACAAATACAAGAATTCATAATACACATAAACATACAATATAATAATATAATAATAATAAGAAGAAGAATACAAAGAAGAAGAAGAAGAAGAAGAAGGAAGAACCAAGAAGAAGAAGAAGAAAGAATAAGAATACCAAAGAAGGAAGAGAATACAAAGAAGAAGAAGAAGAAGAAGAAGAAAAGGAAGAAGAAGAAGATATAAGAAGAAAGAGAAGAAGAAGAAGAGAAGAAGAAGAGAAGAAGAAGAAGAAGTAACAAGAATACAAAGAATAAGAAGAAGAAGAAGAAGAAGAAACAAAAAGAAGAAGAGAAGCCAGAAGAAAAGAGAAGAAAAGAAGAGAAAAGAAGAAAGAGAAGAAGAAGAAGAAGAAGAAGAAGAAGAGAAGAAGAATACAAAGAAGAAGAATACAAAGAAGAAAGAAAAGAAGAAGAAGAAGAAGAAGAAAAGAAGAAGAAGAAGAAGAATACAAAGAAGAAGAAGAAGAAGAAGAAGAATAAGAAGAAGAAAGAAGAAGAAGAATACAAAGAAAAGAAGAAGAAGAAGAAGAAGAAAAGAGAATACGACGGAAGAACAATACTAAGAAGATAGCGAAGAAAGAAGAATACAAAAAAGAGGAAGAAGAAGAAAGAAGAAGAAGAAGAGAAGAGAATAAGAAGAATACAAAGAGAAGAAGAAGAAGGAATACAAAGAAGAATAGAGGAAGAAGAATAGAATACACAGAAAGAAGAAGAAGAAGAAGAAGAAGAAGAATACAAAGAATAAGAATACCAAAGGAATGAAGAAGAAGAAATAAGAATACATAATGAATAAAAGAAGTAATGAAAGTTAAGCATAAGAATACAAAGAGAAGAAGAAGAAGAATAGAAGAATAAGAAGCAGAAGAACAATACAAAGAAAAAAGAAGAGAAGAATACAAAGAAGAAGAAGAAGAAGAATAAGAAGAATACAAAGAAGAAGAAGAAGAAGAAGTAAGAAGAATAAAATAAATAGAAGAAGAAGAGAAGGAAGAGAATAATACAAAGAAGAAGGAAGACGAAGAAGAAGAAGTAAGAATACAAAGAAGAAGTAAGACATAAGAAGAAGAATGAAGTAAGAATACAAAGAAAAGAAGTAAGTAATGAATAAGAATGAAGAAGAAAGAGAAGAAGAAGAAGAAGAAGAAGAAGAATACAAAGAAGAAACAGAATAAGAATAAGAATAAGAATAAGAAGAAGAATACAAAGAAGAAGAAGAAGAAAAAGAAGAATACAAAGAAGACAGAGAAAAAGAAGAAGAATAAGAATACAAAGAATAAGAATACAAAGAAGACAGAAAAAGAAGAAGAATAAGAATAAGAATACAAAGAAGAAGAATACAAAGAAGACAGAAAAAGAATAAGAATAAGAATAAGAATACAAAGAAGAAGAATACAAAGAAGACAGAGAAGAAGAGAAGAAGAAGAAGAAGAAGAAGAAGAAAACGGGAATGACAACAAAGCAAGCTACACGTATAAGGCAAGATGAAACAATAATTATGTAAATACAGGAGGATGTAAGCTATAAATAGGAGCAAGGACAACACAAAAATTAGTAGACTAGCAAGAAGAACAAAAATAGCTTAATGGAGACACATGCAAATAAAGGCAAAGAAATAACCCCCAGATATGAGCCAGAAAAACATAGACTTATAGATGCCATGAAGTATATGAAGAGAGGTAGCTAGAATGACGCAATATATAGATGACATAATGAAATGTATAATAGATGTTAGTGAAGACAGTGAGGCATAACAGAGGGTATGATAAAGAGAGAGAGAGAGAGAGAGAGAAGAGAGAGAGAGAGAGAGAGAGAGAGAGAGAAGAAGCGAGAGAGAGGAGAGAGAGAGATAGAGAGATAGAAGAAAAAGAAAAACAAGCAGAGGTGGAGATAAATATATTAGTATAGCAGGAAACTTTGATAAAATATATTAAAGAAAGAAATCAGGAGGGAGGAGGGGAGGACGGAGGAGAGGGAGGAGGAGGAAGGAGGAGGAGGGGGAGGAGGAGGAGGGAGGAGGAGGGGGAGGAGGGAGGAGGAGGAGAGGAAAGAAGATACAAAAGGGTTAAAAACTAGGAAGGAAGGTCAAGAGTAAGGAGGAGGTAGGAGGAGGAGGAGGAGGAGGAGAAGGGAGGAGGTAGGAGGGGGAGGAGGAGAGGAGGAGGAGGGTAAGGAAGGAGGAGGAGGAGGATATGAAAGAAGATACAAAAGGTTAAAACACTAGGAAGGAAGGTCAAGAGTCAAGGAGGAGGAGGAGGAGGGGATGAGGAGGAGGAGGAGGGAGGAGGAGGAGGTGATGGAGGGAGGAATGTGAGGAGGAGGATAGGGAGTCAGGAGGACAGTGAGGAGGAGGATGAGGGTGTGGGAGGTGAGTGGACAGCCAGCTATGTACTGAAGTAATGGTCACTGTAAACTCATATTTAAGAGAGAGAGAGAGAGAGAGAGAGAGAGAGGGAGAGAGAGAGAGAGAGAGAGAGAGAGAGAGAGAGAGAGAGAGAGAGAGTAGAGAGAGAGAGAGAGAGAGAGAGAGAGGCAGAGATGAGAGAGAGAGAGAGAGAGTAGTAGAGAGAGAGAGAGAGAGAGAATTTGAATGCTTAAATAAAAAAATAAAGAGACAGAAAGAGAGAGAAAGTGAGAGAGAGTATTTGTATGTTTAAATAAAAGAAAAGAAAAGAGACAGACAAAGAGAGAGAGAGAAAGTGAGAAAAAAAAATGCAGTATATATGTAGTTCTCAACACCATTTCCTTATTCTCCTTATTCTCTTTTTCTCTTCTCACTTTTCCTTTCCTTTTCGATCAAAATCTCTGGCTCTCATCCTCTTCTCCTCTCCGTCTCTCTGTCTCCGTCTCATTCTCTCTCTCCTCTCGTCTCTCTCTCTCTCGTCTCGTCTCGCTCTCTCTCTCCTCTCTCTCTCTCTCTCCCTTTCTCTCTCTCTCTCTCTCTCTCTCTCTCTCAAATTTCTTTAACTTTCAACCCCTCTCCCTATTTCCCTCTCCTGACACTTCTCTATACATACAACCTCTGATTTCCTCTCCTGATAGTCTGACATTCCTCTCTCCTTCCTTTGCTGACACACTCTCCATATAACATCTCCTCCTGACACTCTACTTTTCCTTCCAGACATAACTAATTTTTCCTCCTATAACCATCCCATCTATGTAACTTTCTGACTCTCCTTACTCTTCCTTGCTGACACACTTTTTCCTGACATTTTTTCTTTCTTCTTCCTCCTGACGATCTTCTTTTCCTCTCCTCTCTTTCTCCTGACTGTTAAAACTCTCCCTCCTTCGGCTGACACTCTCCTTTGCTGACATTTTTTCCTGACACCATTTTTTTTCTTTCTACTGACAATCTTCTTTTCCTCTCCTCTCTTTCTCCTGACACAGATAAAACCCTCCCTCCCTCGGCTGACACTGATAAAACTCTCCCTCGGCTGACACTCTCCCTCTCTCTCGGCTGACATTATTTCCTCTCTCTCGGCTGACAATCTGTATATCTCTCCTGACACTGCTAAAATGTTCCTTCCTTCGGCTGACACTCTTCCTCCCTCCCGGCTGACACTCTCCCTCCCTGGGCTGACGCTTGACCGCCACCCTCGCTCACGCCTCTGTCATAACACCATAATCAGTCACGGGTGTCAGCGATTCACCAACTTTTGTCAGCTATAGGAAACTCACCCCTTTTCTCTCTCTTGTTCTTTCTCTCTCTCTCTTTCTGTCTCTCTCTCTCTCTCGCTCTCTCCCCTCTCTTCTCTCTCTCTCTCTCCTCTCTCTCTTTCTCTCCTCTCTCTCTCTCTCTCTCTCTCTCTCTTGTTTTTTCTTGTTCTCTATCTTTCTCCTTCTTTTCTCTTCTCTCTCTTCTCTCTCTCTCTCTCTCTCCTCTCTCCTCCCCCTCTCTCTCTCTCTCTCTCTCTCTCTCTCTCTCTCTCTCTCTCTCTCTCTCTCTCTCTCTCTCTCTCTCTCTCTCTCTTTTTCTCTTTTCCTCCTCGACATTCTATTGTTCATCCATTTTCTTATCTTTATCTATCTCTCTTTCTCCTCGATGAAAGAGAGAGAGAGAGAGAGAGAAAAGAGAGAGGGGAGAGAGAAGAGAGAGAGAGAGAGAGAGAGAGAGAGACAGTGTGCGTGCGTGTATGACGTAAGTATATTGCCTTGGGTATATTGCTATCACTTCTGACATCAGGATTCTCTCTCTCTCCCCCCCCCCCTTTTTTTGCTCTCCCCCCCTCTCTCTTCCCCTCTCTTCTCTCTCCCCTCTCTCTCTCCTCTTCTCTCTCCTCTCTCTCTCTCTCTCACACTTCTAGCGGCCCTCTTTGCTCCCCCCCACGTGCAGTAACAATCTCGCGCTATTGGCTCCCGCAGAACCAATCAGGTGGCCACATTTACCCTCATCTCGACAACACTGATTTGTGGGCAAACACAATGTTGACGATATTCTTTGGCGGCAAAATCCATCTATGTCGAAATTTCCCTTGATCCCCCTCCTCCTCCTCCTCCTCCTCCCTCCTCCCCCTCCTCCTCCTCCTTCTCCTCCTCCTCTTCCTCCTGTTCTTGCTTCTCCTCCTCCTCCTCCTCCTCCTCCTCCTCCTCCTCCTCCTCCTCCTCTTCCTCCTGTTTTTGCTTCTCCTCCTCCTCCTCCTCCTCCTCTTCCTCCTCTTACTTACTCTCATTGCGTAAAATGATTGCGAGTCGCGTCTACACAACCCCTCCCACACGTCTCAGACAGCCCCGAGTAAACGGTCACGACTACAACTTTTGACCTGTGACGGCTGTGGTTCAGTAAGGGCCCTGTTAGTTAGTGACCACCATCGGGATTTATATACCAGGGGTCACTGCTGCAGGGGGCATTGAAGTGAAACCCGGGCGTCCTACTTGGAAGTGCACTACCGCAGTGGATTGAAACGGAGCTGGGGCCTGATT
>JACEEZ010000135.1:32500-45000 GCA_016584305.1 Chionoecetes opilio | reverse complement strand
GAATTTTGTTTTGTTTTGTTTTTTACTCACAAAAAAAATGTCTGTTTCTCCTTTTCTCTCTCTCTCTCTCTCTCCATCCTCTCTCTCTCTCTCTTCTCTCCTCTCTCTCCTCTCTCTCTCTCTCTCTCTCTCTCTTTCACACACACACACACACACACACACATTACAACATCCTGCTGAGATTAGAGCATTTAACAGGTACTAATCTAATCTGATAATCCACTGGGGGATACTGGAAGGGTGGTACTGGGGGGGTGAAGGGGGGATACTGGGGGATCACTGGGGTGGTGGTACTGGGGGGATCAAGGGGGGATACTGGGGGATACTGGGGTGGTGGTACTGGGGGGGTGAAGGGGGGATACTGAGGGGTACTGGGACTGGGGGAGGTGTTTAAAATACAGATGAGGTTCGATACTGGTTATTTTTAGATACTGGGGGACTGGTTGAACAGTACTGGTGGGGGTCGGTACCACTAATTTCTGGGTACAGCTGGGGTTGTGTACTGGGGGATAGGGTTGAAAAGTATATGTCATTTTTACAGCTATGTATTAACCCATGGCCGGGCCCCGAGGCTTTCAGGGGTTCCGGGCCCCCTCCGCCACTTCAATCGTTCACTCCACTACAGCTGACGACTGACCTGTGTGTGTGTGTGTGTACTAGACACCAGTACATAACTTCGTTTTTTCACAGTGCCTCAGCAAAACATATTGGCGGGCCCCTATGCCTGCCGGGCCCCTATGCCTGCCGGGCCCCTAGGGTACAGCCTCGTCAGCCTTATGGATACTACGGCCCTGGTCCTGTAATATCATTCTTTGCCATTAATGAGAGCGCAGGTGTAAAAATGGTACCTGAGAGGCGTGGTAATCAACAGGTGCGTCCAGGAGTCCAGGTGAGACCCGTCTTGCGGGGAAGGACAGATGTCACTTTACGAGGAAGAGGAGGAAGGGAGGGGAGGAGGGAGGAGGGCATGGAGGAGGGGAGAGGAGGAGACCAAGTTACTGGGGTGTATAAGAGAGGAGACTAAAGTAGTGTATAGGAGATGACAGTACTCCTGTCCTCCGCCTCTCCGTCCGTGCTTTCATCCAAGGACTAATTTCATGAATGAATCTCCGCCGTGACCTCACCCACGCGCCTCACAGCACTGCCAGGCCCTGATTGGCCGAGACACTGGTGACGCAACGCTTGGGGGAAGGGGGGACATGAGGCAGAGGGTCCTGAGTGTGGCAGGGAGGGCGAGGGGCGCGGGGCAGGGCGAGGACAGGTCAGGCAGGTCAGGCAGAGGGTCACGGTCACACGAGCGGTAGTGTGAAGGGCGTGAGTGTAGAGTGTTCCAGGTAAGGTCCGTGGCCGTGAAGGGTGTGGGATAAGGCGGTGATAGTGGCGGGTGGCATGCGTGCAGCGGCGCCACACACACAGTATATAGGAGGCGTGTTGGCCGCGGAGCCTTCACACCCCCATGGGCGCGGGTCTCGACTGGCTGGCAAGACGCTCTCTCGCTCACGCCCGCGCGCTGCCCACCCTTCGTCACCGCACCGCCACAGCTGATGACATGCCAGTAGCGTGAGGACAAGACAGTCTCGTCAGCCCGTTCGTTACCTGGTGTCCACGTTTCGCACTGCCCTACAGGTGCTCTCAAGGCGTTACGTCCCCAGGATATAACAGTCCCAGACCCCAGTTCGGTTCCCGTTGAGATCACTTTAAGCCACTAAGTCACAGCCACAAATCAACGCACTCAGAGAAACGTTACAGCTCCGCGACCCATAACTATACCTCGCAATAGTTACCTCGGCACTGTAACACACCCAGCACGCCACGTAGCTACACGCGGGAACAGAGTTACAACAAGTGGGTGGTTGTGGTGTGTAGCTTCACGTCACGAGGAGTCCTGGCGCGGTGACCTGACCTGTGTGTCGCCCCTCGTCCCCTCGCCCCCTCCCCTCACATTCCCCTCACAGGTAACACCCACTCCTCCTCCACCTCCTCATCCTCACACGAGTAGGACCGCGGGTTTCCTTCCCTCCCTCGCCTTGCTCCCTCCTCCCTCTCCCTGCTCCCCCTCCCTGCTCGCCCTCTCCCCCCCCTCCCCCTGAGTGCCGTGACCCGAGCCAACCAGCCTCCCGGTGCACCCTCGCAGGCACCACACAGCCGCCCGCAGGAGCCCACGAAGGCCCCCCGCGGCACCCAGGCACCCAGCAGCAGCATGAAGGGCCTCCTCGCCGTCACCAAGTGTGTCCTGCTCACCATCACTCTGCTCCTCCCCGCAACACACGGTGAGTACCCACACACCTACACACACACACACACACACACACACACACACACACACCGTACTGGGCACTCCGTAGCACACACTCGCGAGTGTGTGCTACGGTCCGGAGTACTCTGTTTGCACAGAGTAAATAATTGAATTACATGGAAAAATATTTCACGAGTACGTAGAATTTCATGACAAGATTACGAACTTGTCATGTGCAGAAGAAAATGAGGAAGAGATCTTGTCAGTGTGACGAGTTTTCTTGTCAGACTATAATGACGAAGGCCGAGCTTGTCACAGTGACAAGATTTCGGCTTTACTGTGTTTAGAGTGCGGTACTCTGTAGTGTAGTGGTTAGCACGCTTGGTTCACAACTGAGAAGTCCCGGGTTTGATTCCCGAGCGGAGCGAAGAGAGATGGGCGGTTCTCTTAAAACCCGAGCCCCTGTCCACCCAGCAGTGAATGGGTACGGGTGGTAGCCGGGGTTTGTGACCCGCCTCCCGGGGTGATGGTTTCCCCCAACACTAAGCAATAAGGATGAATGATGAAATGTAGCTATGGAGCGGGGCCATACGAGTGTAGCTCAGGCCTTGTAAAATACAACTAGATGAATACAACATAGATGAATACACACACACACACATACACATACACACGCCCGTACCCCCCCCCCCCCCCCACAGAATCACACGCTGATCCATCCGCCCACCCACCCAAACACCCACCCACACACACACACACACATACGCACACATATTTTTTTGTTTCTCTCTCTCTCTCTCTCCCTCCTCTCTTCTCTCTCTCTCTCTCTCTCTCTCTCTCTCTCTCTGTCTCCAACTATCACAGCTCACGTCTGTCTAGCTTCCATCACCACCCCAGCCACCACCACCACACCACCCACACCACCTTCCCTAACAGTCACACACACACACACACCCCACACACTCTCTGTCCACACCTCACCCACGACCCACACACGTGCAACAACGCGACACACACACAGGTAGGCACTTCTCCCCTCCCTCCGTCAGACAGGTGTTGGCCGCGGCGTGATGTTAGATAAGTTAAGCTTTGTCAATCAACTTCAGTCTTGGCGAGTGGTTAGAAATCTAGAATGGTCAAGTGTGTGATTCTAAAGGTTGTTTGTTTTTACTTATTGACGATAAATACGTGTTGTATTTTGTCTTCTTTTCTTATACGTGCATATATATTTACTACGTGCGCGCGTGTATGTGTATCTGTATGTGTGTGTGTCAAACATTCACCCATAGTCTTGTCCACGCAAGCTGGCTCGCGATCGCCATTTTCACCCTCCCGGAGCGAGCTTTTAAGAGTACACATTTGTTAGTTCATTATGGTGATACATATTTTGATCCTATCTAGACACTTTGCAAGTACCAACGACAAGGTTATTGACTAGACAAAGTGCCACCACGCCAGGACGAACCTGGTGGGATCGAACGCAGGGACGCTGCACGCGAGCCCACACCTCTACCAACCGAGCCACTCTGACGGGTAGACAGAGAGAGAGAGAGAGAGAGAGAGAGAGAGAGAGAGAGAGAGAGAGAGAGAAAAGAAAAAAGAGAATAATGAGAGGAATAAAAAAAGAAGAACAAAGAGAGAAAAGCGAAGAGAAGATCGAGAAGCAGAGAAGAGAGAGAGAGGTAGAGAGAGAGAGGAGACAGAGGAGATATAATGTAAGAGAGAGACGAGATGAGAGAGAAGAGCAGAGAGAGAATTACCAGAGGCATGATTGAGAATTGAACAGGTGAATTTAAAAAACTAGAGACTCTAAGATGAGAAACAAGAACTTAATCCTAGACAGCAAATACAAAGCAATAAGAGACAAGCCTAATTCTTAAATAAATTTACCGAACTAGAGTAAAGCGCGCTCTACAGACTCAAATGGGGATAAGGAGTTGAATGCACCATGTTACATGTCCGAGGGGATGTGGATACCCTTCATCTACCCTTTATCTACCCTTTTTAGACGAGAGGGTTGAGAAAGGGTATTTTTGGGGTTCGAAAAGGGTATATTTAGGGTTACAAAAGGGTATATTTGTAAAAGTAGAAAAAGGGTAGCAGTATTTCATCACTACAAACACCCTATTTCTACCCTTTTCCTACCCTTCTTTTCTAAGAGTGTATACACGTGAGAGAATAATGAAGACGTCTGTGTTTATCTATTTACCTTAACCCCTTGAGGCCCAGAACGTAATTTTCATTGTAATATAACCACCATTCGACGATTTTAATGAACATCAGCATATTATATAGATATGACCTGTTTAATATCCTTGTCCATTAGCTCATTTGGTTTATTTCGTTACTTTTTCGGAGTTTTATGGCTAACAACAGACGATTTCATATAGCAGAGGAAGGATCTGGACGTGAAGGGGTTAAACAAAGTCGTAACTGTCTCGCTTGTATCAATTTTATTCTCAGCACAGCAATCAAAAAGGTAAAAATATAGCAAGGCATAATTTTCTATCGCTTTTCGTTTTATGGTATAATCATAGGCCACTACTATATCTCCCCCCCCATAACCCCCTCCCCCCCTCCTACAACCCCCTCCTCCCACAACCCCCTCCTCCCACAACCCCTCCTCCCCACCTCCTCCCACAACCCCCTCCTCCTCCCACAACCTCCTCCTCCTCCCACAACCTCCTCCTCCTCCCACAACCCCCTCCTCCTCCCACAACCTCCTCCTCCTCCCACAACCCCCTCCTCCCACAACCCCCTCTTCCCACAACCCAACCCCTCCTCCCCCCCTCCCACAGCCCCCCCCCCACACACCCCTCCTCCACCTCACCATAACCTCATTTCACACCCTTTCAACCCCCTACACTCATCTCCACTAACCTCATCATCTCCACAATAGCCTCTTCTTTACCTCCTATATACTACACTCATCTCCACTAACCTCAACATCTCCATAACAGCCTTCTTTACTTCCTATATATGTACTCCTATCATCTCCACTCATCTCCTATAGTTTCTTCTTTCACTCCTATGTAAACTACGTCACTATCAGCGACTTTCTATTAGGAACTGAAAACCTACGAAAATTCGCTTCGATATCCTTCCTGGTTACCGAGTGAGCAGTGAAGTTGAAAACAGGCCCTCCGACTTAAGGGCCCTTGTGCAACAGGCCGATATTCCGTGTGCAGTCCAGATTTACAGTGGTCTATGTCTCTATCTATCTCTACCATCTATTTCTTATCATAATATCTATCTATCGCTACCATCTATCCCTTATCATAATATCTATCTATCTCTACCATCTATTTCTTATCATAATATCTATCTATCTCTTATCATAATATCTATCTATCTCTACCATCTATCTCTTATCATAATATCTATCTATCTCTACCATCCATCTCTTATCATAATATCTATCTATCTCTTATCATAATATCTATCTATCTCTACCATCTATCTCTTATCATAATATCTATCTATCTCTACCATCTATCTCTTATCATAATACCTATCTATCTCTACCATCTATCTCTTATCATAATACCTATCTATCTCTACCATCTATCTCTTATCATAATATCTATCTATCTCTACCATCCATCTCTTATCATAATATCTATCTATCTACCATCCATCTCTTATCATAATATCTATCTATCTACCATCCATCTCTTATCATAATATCTATCTATCTCTACCATCCATCTCTTATCATAATATCTATCTATCTACCATCCATCTCTTATCATAATATCTATCTATCTCTACCATCAATTTCTTATCATAATATCTATCTATCTCTACCACTTATCTCTTATCATAATATCTATCTATCTCTACCATCTATCTCTTATCATAATACCTATCTATCTCTACCATCTATCTCTTATCATAATATCTATCTATCTCTACCATCCATCTCTTATCATAATATCTATCTATCTACCATCCATCTCTTATCATAATATCTATCTATCTCTACCATCAATTTCTTATCATAATATCTATCTATCTCTACCACTTATCTCTTATCATAATATCTATCTATCTCTACCATCTATTTCTTATCATAATATCTATCTATCTCTTATCATAATATCTATCTATCTATCTCTACCATCTATTTCTTATCATAATATCTATCTATCTCTACCATCTATTTCTTATCATAATATCTATCTATCTCTTATCATAATATCTATCTATCTATCTCTACCATCTATTTCTTATCATAATATCTATCTATCTCTACCATCTATTTCTTATCATAATATCTATCTATCGCTACCATCTATCTCTTATCATAATATCTATCTATCGCTACCATCTATCTCTTATCATAATATCTATCTATCTCTTATCATAATATCTATCTATCTCTACCATCTATCTCTTATCATAATATCTATCAATCTCTACCATCCATCTCTTATCATAATATCTATCTATCTCTACCATCTATTTCTTATCATAATATCTATCTATCGCTACCATCTATCTCTTATCATAATATCTATCTATCGCTACCATCTATTTCTTATCATAATATCTATCTATCTCTACCATCTATTTCTTATCATAATATCTATCTATCTCTACCATCTATTTCTTATCATAATATCTATCTATCTCTTATCATAATATCTATCTATCGCTACCATCTATCCCTTATCATAATATCTATCTATCTCTACCATCTATCTCTTATCATAATATCTATCTATCTCTACCATCTATTTCTTATCATAATATCTAACTATCTCTACCACTTATCTCTTATCATAATATCTATCTATCTCTACCATCTATTTCTTATCATAATATCTATCTATCTCTACCATCTATTTCTTATCATAATATCTATCTATCTCTTATCATAATATCTATCTATCTCTACCATCTATTTCTTATCATAATATCTATCTATCTCTACCATCTATTTCTTATCATAATATCTATCTATCTCTTATCATAATATCTATCTATCTCTACCATCTATTTCTTATCATAATATCTATCTATCGCTACCATCTATCTCTTATCATAATATCTATCTATCTCTTATCATAATATCTATCTATCTCTACCATCTATTTCTTATCATAATATCTATCTATCTCTAAATATTTACCGTGGTCTATGGGTATAAACTAAATATAGGAACACCGCGTACGCCAAATGTCAGGCCATAAAAACACACAGCATTAAGTCTCCCGGCAGTGTATTTATATAATTTCGAAATATTAGATAGATACAGCTTTAATTGCTCCTTGGATTTTAGCGTGTAATTTCATGTTTTATCTTTGTGTTTTTGTTATATTATAGAGATAGTTGATGAGAGAGAGAGAGAGAGAGAGAGAGAGAGAGAGAGAGAGAGAGAGAGAGAGAGAGAGAGAGAGAGAGAGAGAGAGAGAGAGAGAGAGAGAGAGAGAGAGAGAGAGAGAGAGAATATATGTATTTTTTTATCGCTTTACAATCTATATAGAAGGAAATTGATAAAAAATATAAACTATAAGGAAACTACGAGCCATAGAAAGGAGGAGGAGGAGGAGGAGGAGGAGGAGGAGGAGGAGGAGGAGGAGGAGGGGAAGGAAGAGGAGGAGGACGTGTGCTAGGAAATTAGTCTTATTGGATAGGTAAGTGATTTTCTTAGATAGATAGATAGATTAGATAGATTATATTTTTCTTAGATAAGTAAGTGCGTAAGAGAGAGCGTCGTGTTTACATTTCTTCCGCTGAGAGTAATGTGTGTGTGGAGATTCCCGTCCCTCCTTCTAACGAGGGCAGGATGGCGTGCGTGGTGCGGGGCTTTACTTATTGCTCTTATTATTGCTGTAAGTCAGGCGTTATTCTGAGGCAGGGAAATTATGTTGCTACAGAGAGAGAGAGAGAGAGAGAGAGAGAGAGAGAGAGAGAGAGAGAAGAGAGAGAGAGAGAGGAGAGAGAGAGAGAGAGAGAGAGAGAGAGAGAGAGGAGAGAGAGAGACGAGAGAGAGAGAGAGAGAAAAATGAGGAGAGAGAAAAAGAGATAAAGAGAGAGAGAGGGAGTGTGAGGACATGATGTGAGAGAGAGAGATGAGAGAGAGAAGAGAGGAGAGAGAGAGAGAGAGAGAGAGAGAGAGAGAGAGAGAGAGAGAGAGTTTTGCTTGTGTGTGTGTGTGTGTGTGTGTGTGTGTGTGTGTGTGTGCACGGACGCGCCTCCCGTACGTCATTTAGCGTCACGCATAACAGCGATAAGGAGGATGTTCGCGGAAGGGCGTCGTCGTGACCGAGGCCGCGCTGTCGTGCCGCCGCGGTGACGACAAAGTAACATCCGCGTACTCAGGGTGTGTGTGTGTGTGTGTGTGTGTGTGTGTGTGTGTGTGTGTGTGTGTGCGTGTGTGTGCCTTTATCGCACATCTGATTACGCGAGACGAGGCGGCAAGTTTTATTATTTTTCTGTCCGTGCAATCGCGTGGCCTCTTTGTCGCTTGTGCCACCCGTCCATGCAAGGATTAGCGCGTTCTGTATAAACACAGGCAATGCGGAACTACAACTGCATAAATAAATAGATAATATGTAGATTAATTGATTAAGAAAGTAAACGTTACCCCCCAAAATAGTGTTCCATGCACTAACCTCAGTTTCCGGACGACGAGTCATTGCATGTCAACAAATCTGATGAATAAACAGACAAAGACCCTAATACACAATACAGGTAAAGAGGACGTGAATATTGAGACGTAAGAAATCCGTGACGCTTGCTTAACCCCTTCACACCCAGAACGTAATTTCCATTGTAATTTGGGTACCATTAGACGATTTTTAGTGACTGTAAGCAATGTTTTATAGCTATGACCTGTTTAGTATCCTTGTCCACTAACTAATTTGGGATTTTCAGTTACTTTTCGTAATTTTATGGCTCACAACAGACGATTTTATATAGCAAAGGAAAGATCTGGGCGTGAAGGGGTTAATATTACTACCGATACACATCTGGCCTCAGTTTATGCACCACATACTCCTTCGTGTTCTTAACTACTACTATATAACTACTACTACAACTCCTGCTACTACCACTACTACTACTACTACTACTACTACTACTACTACTACTACTACTACTACTACTACTACTACTACTACTGCTACTACCACTACTACTACTACTACTACTACTGCTACTACCACTACTACTACTACTACTACTACTACTACTACTGCTACTACCACTACTACTACTACTACTACTACTACTACTACTACTACTACTACTACTACTACTACTACTACTACTGCTACTACCACTACTACTACTACTACTACTACTACTACTACTACTACTACTACTACTACTACTACTACTACTACTACTACTACTACTACTACTGCTACAGAAAAGAAAGAAAAAGACTAGTAAGTAAAATCTTGCATTACAAAGAAAGGAAAATTAGAAACTAGAAAACATAAGAAAAGAAGAAATAAATAAAGTTGAGACCCTTGAGACCCTTGAGACCCAGAACCCTTGAGACCCAGAACCCTTGAGACCCTTGAGACCCAGAACCCTTGAGACCCTTGAGACCCAGAACCCTTGAGACCCTTGAGACCCAGAACCCTTGAGACCCTTGAGACCCAGAACCCTTGAGACCCAGAACCCTTGAGACCCTTGAGACCCAGAACCCTTGAGACCCTTGAGACCCAGAACGTAATTTCCATTGTAATTTGACCACCATTAGATGATTTTTAATGAATATAAGCACTATGTAATAGATATGACCTATTTAATATCCTTTTCGACTAACTAATTTGGTATATTCAGTTAGTGTTTTATAGCACGAACACATACGATTTTTTCTAGCCAAGGAAAAATCTGGGCGTGAAGGGGTTCAGCAGATGAAGCCACAGGATCCCGTACTGATTAGCAAACATTGATTTTGTTTATTCATTTAATCATCCATTAACTTCTTTTTCTCTACTTGTTTATCTGATTTTGTTTCATTATTCGTGTGTCGTGGTAAGTCGTGCATAAACTGAGGCCAGAGATGTGCATTTGCATTAATTCTAAGTAGACGTCACTGGTTTCTAATGTCTCAATTTTCACTTACTCTGTTGTAGTAGTTGTAGTAATTGTTCTAGGAGACGAAGAAGAAGTAGCAGAAAAGTAATAGTAGTAGTAGCAGCATAATTAGTGGTAGTAGTAGAAGTAGTAGTAGTAGTAGTAGTAATAGTAGAAGTAGTAGTAGTATAAATATTAGCAGTAGTAATAGTAATAGAAGTAGCAGGAGTTGTAGTAGTAGTTCTAGTAGACGAAGAAATAGCAGAAGTAGTAGTATAGTAGTGGCAGCAGCAGTAGTAGTAGTAGTGTTATCATTTACATCAATTAGTATGTATATCAATTCAGCTATTCCTTTATTAATCTTGCGTGGCAGTGAGGTCGCCGCGAATACTTCTTTGGCAGAGTTGTGGTCGTAAAAAGTTTTGGTCATGCTGTGGTAAAGAAGTAATGCCGCTAATTGCCCCGTGTGTGGGTGAAACTACCGCTTATATTTGACTTACCGCGTGGGAGAGAGAGAGAGAGAGAGAGAGAGAGAGAGAGAGAGGTTGCGAAAGATACGTAACTCTGGTCGATTAGTGATTCTCAGTTTTACTTAGATATTGGTAATGATAAGAATAACACCACCACCACCATCACCACCACCTCCACCACCACCACCACCACCACCACCACCTCCACTACCACCACCACCTCCACCACCTCCACTACCACCACCACCACCACCAACACCTCCACCACCTCCAACATCACCACCACCATCACCACCAACACCTCCACACCACCACCACCACCACCACCACCAACACCTCCACCACCTCCACCAACCACCACCACCCAACACTCACCACCACCAACCACCAACCACTCCATACCACCCACCACACCACCACCACCATACCACCAACCACCACTCCAACACACACCACCACCACAACAACCACACCACAACAACAACAGCACCACACACCACCCACCACCACCACTACACATCACCACCACCATGAACACCACCAAACACCAACCACCCCACCATCCACCACCAACACCCACACCACCACCACAACCACAATCACCACCCACCACAAAACCACCACACCACCACCACCAACACCACCATCCACCACCAACACCAACCAACCACCACTAACCACAATCACCACCACCACAAACCACCACCACCGCCACCGCCACCACCATGCACCACCAACCACCACCACCACCACCACCACCACCTCCAACACCACCACCACCACCAACATCACCACCACCATCACCACCAACACCTCCACCACCTCCAACACCACCACCACCACTAACCACAATCACCACCACCACAAACCACCACCACCACCACCACCAACACCACCACCACCGCCACCGCCACGACCATGCACCACCAACCACCACCACCATCATCACCATCACCACCAACACCACCACCAACACCACCACCACCACCACCACCACCAACACCACCACCACCACTAACCACAATCACCACCACCAACACCACCACCACCGTCACCGGCACCACCATCACCACCACCATCACCACCACCACCACCACCACCACCACCACCAACAACAATGAAAATGAAAATAACAATAATACTGATGATACTGTACAGGGACAAAAATAATAATAGTAGTAATGATTCTAATTTTTTCCCATACAAATAGCCTTTTCCCAAACATGTCGGGACGCCACACCACAAAACAGATTACTCATAAACCATAAAAACAATTCGCAAATCCAAATGTTTACCCGTACAGTAGGTATTACAATTGGACTTCTATTCTACATAAATTTGAAAGAAAAATGCAAATCCTCTGATATATTTTTCACTTAAATTCTCCTTTCGCTCGGATTATCGCATATTTCTTATCGCATCTCGGTAATTACGCATCTATTCGTTTTTCTTAGCCTGTTTTCCGCATATTTTCATCACAGTTTTATAGTGTTGAATACATACATTTTTTGCTCAACATTTTTGTAGACCTACTAACTACGGTAGGCTACTCTTTTTGAACGCACGAGGCAGCCCATACGCATCTCATACATAGCCCATACATAATCCATACATAACTCATACACAACCTGGGCTTAGCGTGACGTCAACTGCCTCGAATCGCTTCTCGTAACACAAGAGTAAACAGTAAACAGTAAACAGTAATCATTCTTGGCGTTAACCTCCTATGTCCTGTATCCATAAATGTATATATTAAA
>JACEEZ010000135.1:0-20000 GCA_016584305.1 Chionoecetes opilio | reverse complement strand
TTTTTAATTCTTTATCACTCCGAGGATCTAATGTGAGGAGTGAGGCTGAAGTTTTGTTGTGGAGTGCGGACGTGGTGGTGGTGGTAGTGGTGGTGGTGATGGTGGTGGTGGTAGTGGTAGTGGTGGTGGGTGGTGGTGGTAGTGGTGTGGTAGGTAGGGTGGTGTGTGTAGTGGTGGTGGTGGTGGTAGTGGGTGGTGGTTGGTAGTGGTGGTGGTGTGGTAGTGGTAGTGGTAGTGGGTGGTGGTGGTGGTGGTGGTGGTAGTGGTAGTGGTAGTGGTAGTGGTAGTGGTGTGGTGTAGTGGTGGTGGTGGTAGTGGTGGTAGTGGTAGTGGTGGTGTGGTGGTGGTGGTGTGGTGGTAGTGGTAGTGGTAGTGGTGGTGGTGGTGGTAGTGGTGGTGTGTGGTGGTTAGTGGTGGTAGTGTGTAGTGGTGGTGGTGGTGGTGGTGGTAGTGGTGGGTGGTGGTGGTGGTGGTTGGTGGTGGTGTGGTAGTGGTAGTGGTGATGGTGGTGGTGGTAGTGGTGGTGGGTGGTGGTGGTTGGTGTGGTGTGGTAGTGTGTGGTGTGGTGGTGGTGGTGGTGGTGGGTGGTGGTGGTAGTGGTGGGGTAGTGGTGTGGTGGTGTAGTGGTGTGTGGTGGTAGGTGGTGGTAGGTGGTGTGGTGGTGGTGGTGGTGGTATGGTGGGTGGTGGTGGTGGTGGTGGTAGTGGTGTGGTGGTGTGGTGGTGGTGGTGGGTGTGGTGGTGGTGGTGTGGTGGTGGGTGGTGGTGGTAGTGGTGGTGGGTGGTGATGGTGTTGGTGGTGTGGTGTGGTGGTAGTGGTGGTTGGTGGTGGTGTGGTGTGGTGGTGGTGGTAGTGGTGGGTGGAGAAATTGGTGGTTGTTTGACTGGATTGAAATGGTTCTCCTACGTAAACGCTCTCTATTCGAACTATGTGGGGGAGACCTTGGTGTCGAATTGCCGAAGTCCGAATTATCCGTGGTTACCTCTAGCCCCTCCACACAATATAGTCACTCAGTATGCTAAAACAGCACAGATTGTATTACTTGTACTCACCAAAGCCATTGTATTTATACTATTATTATAAGTACACGCACTTATAATGCCACATGATAATAATTATAATAATAATACAGATTAATCTAGAACATATACACATAAGAACTCATAAACCATCAATTTCTTACTACTTAAAGATTATATTATACACCCACACACATATTTTTCACCTTGTAATGCTTCTATCATACTCCTAAGTTAGCATATACCTCCCTACACACACACACACACACACACAGATTGAATTATATTTCTCTCTCTCCTCTCTCTTCTCTCTCCTCTCCTCTCTCTCTCTCTCTCTCTCTTCTCTCTCCTCCTCTCTCCTCTCTCTCTCTCTCTCCTCTCTCTCATTATTGAAGTAATGATTAATCTAGCAATGCCTGTCATATTTTTATGTCTTGTAGTAAGTTTTGTCTAATTTGTAATTTTTAAGGAATATCTGGAAGTATCATGTCATTGTGAATTGCTGAAATAGGGACTTTTAATCATTGTAACTGAAAACTGACTCCAGATTCGTGTTCAGCATGCCAGAAAACTGCTGTGAATTTTTTTTCAAGCAAATAAATTTTTCAAAAAATATTGCAAATTTTGCCATGCCTTGCCTTGCAAAATTTGCAATATTTTTTGAAAAATAGATTTGCTTGAAAATTTGTTCCTAGCAGTTTTCGGGCATGCTGAACACGAATCTGGAGTCAGTTTTCAGTTACAATGATTAAAAGTCCCTATTTCAGCCAATTCACAATGACATGATACTTCCAGATATTCCTTAAAAATCACATATTAGACAAAACTTACTACAAGACATAAAAATATGACAGGCATTGCTAGATTAATCATTACTTCAATACAATGACCAGTATTAGTATTAGTATTATTAATCCCTATTTGAGCCACCCATGCGATTGTCAAAGTACTTATAAAAACCTAGGAACCTAGACCTAGAAACCTAGGAAGCAATCCTGTGGGATTTTCAACACACTCCCATGACTCCTGTAGGATGCGTGAAGGAGCGGAAAGGCCCGTGAAGGACTCTGAAGGATTGTATACAAAGCGAAGGATACTTAAAAAAAATAGTGCTTCCTCCTCCCATTTCCTCTCCTCCCTTTCTTCTCCTCCTCCCTTCCTTGTCCCACCTCCTTCGTTCTCCTCCCCCTCTCCCTTCCTTCCTCCTCTTCCGATCCTCGTCCCTCCTTCCCTTCCCCCCCTTCCTCCTCTTCTCCCCTTCTTCCTCCTCCCCCTCCCGTCTTCTTCCTCCGCCTATCGTATTTATACGATAATTATAAATTATTATATGTCCGATCACGCTGGGCAGCCGCGGCACGCACCGCATGGGAGCTATAAGATAAGATACTTTGATCCTATCTAGACACTTTGCAAGTACCAACTACAAGGTTATTGACTATACAAAGCGCCACCACGCCAGGACGAACTTGGTGGATTCGAACCGCTGACCGAATGCAGGGACTCTGCACGCAAGCTCACGACTCTACCCGCATGGGAGAGGTCGGACTCCCACTAGTAAGGCTAAGGATAATTCAAACTTGCTAGAATTATGGAAAGTTATTGAACATTTTGAGCTGGCCAGAAACAGGTCAAATTATCCGAAGTTTGAATTATACGGGTTCGATTTAGAGAGTGTTTTCTGTATATACACAAGCAGCTGATTTTTTTTTTTTTCTCTCTCTCTCTCTCTCTCTCTCTCTCTCTCTCTCTCTCTCTCTCTCTCTCTCTCTCTCTCTCTCCTCTCTCCTCTCTCTCTCTTCTCTCTCTCTCTCTCTCTCTCCCTCTCTCTCTCCTCTCTCTCATTCTCTCGTTCCTTCTCCTCTCCTCCTCTCTACTCTCTCTTCTTCTTATCTCTTATACTTTTCTCCTTTCGTCCTCCTCTCTCTTCTCCCACTCATCTTTCTTTATCTCATTATCTCATTCTCTTCTCCCCTCCTCTCTCTCCCTATCTTTTATCCTCCTTCCTTCTCATCCCCTACGTTCTTCCCTCCTCTCTCTCTCCTCCCCACTCTCTCTTCTCCTCTCTCTCTCTTTCTTCTCTCTCTCGTCCCTCATCTCTCTCCTCTCACTCTCTCTCTCTCTCTTCCCTCTCTCTCTCTCTCTCTCTCTCAAAGCATCTCCCCCACTGTAAATTGACTCAACCAACAAGATAATATGATCAGTGATTTAAAAGTGGCCTCCCCGAAGTGCGTGCGTGGGTGCGTGAAAAAGTGTGTTGGAGGGCGGGAAGGGAGGAAAACATTAAGTAGGGGTGGGTAGGTGGATGGGGGGGTGTGGGATGTGGTGTGTGTGTGTGTGTGTGTGTGTGTGTGTGTGTGTGTGTGTGTGTGTGTGTGTGTGTGTGTGTGTGTGTGTGTGTGTGTGTGTGTGTGTGTGTGTGTGTGTGTGTGTGTGTGTGTGTGTGGTTAGTAGTAATATGCTGGTGGTAGTGGTGGAAGTGGTGGTAATAGTATTAGTAGTAGTACATATGAGCATAAGAAAATAAGGAAGCTACAAGAGCCGTGAGAACTACACGTGGTAGTTCCTGTAAACTGTGTACTAGTAGTAGTATATACATATAGTAGTAGTAGTAGTAGTAATTATAATAGTAGTAGTAGTAGTAGTAATTATAATAGTAGTAGTAGTAGTAGTAGTAGTAGTAATAGAAGTAGTATCAGAAACTATACGAGACTTCTCCATTTCTCCTTCCTCCTCCTCCTCCTCCTCCTCCTCCTCCTCCTCCTCCTCCTCCTCCTTCTCCTCTCCATAGCAGCATCTTCCTGCCAGAATAACTGATCGTGGAAATTTGGTGTGGGTGGCGAGAGCGATTAGGAAGAGAAGGAGGAAGAGGAGGAGTGGAGGAGGAGGAGGAGAGAAGGTACGACCAGTGAAGTTGTTGATGCTCATTGGGAAGGTGGAGGAGGAGGGACAAGGGGGAGGAGAAGGAGGATAAAAAAAGGAAGGAAGAAGGAAGGAAGGAAGGAGGAAGGGAGGAAGGAAGGAAGGAAGAGGGAGAGGGGGTGATAAAAGAGGTAATAACGCAGTAAATGTTGACCAAATGGCGGGCGGATCAAATGTAACCTTTCCTCCGACTTGACACTTTCGATACAGCGCCGCTTAGATGTTCAAACTTGCTCTAATTATGTGTTTCTAGTCGGATTGGGGTGGGAGGTTGGTTGGTTTGGTGTGGAAAGATATGAGCTCTATTAAGATGGGTGGACTGGGTGGATAAAAGGGTAAAGAGGGGGTTGAGGGTGGTGATGGTGGTGGTGGTTAGCGGTACAGGTTGAGAATATGGGTGGTGGTTATGGTGGTGGTGGTGGTGGGGTTAGCGGTACAGGTTGAGTAATATGGTGGTGGTTTGGTTGGTGGTGGTTGCGGTCAGGTTGAGAATATGGTGTGGGTGGGTGGGTGGTTAGCGGTACAGGTGGGAGAATATGGGTGGTGGTGATGGTGGTGGTGGTTAGCGGTACAGGTTGAGAATATGGGTGGTGGTTATGGTGGTGGTGGTGGTGGTGGTTAGCGGTACAGGTTGAGAATATGGGTGGTGGTGGTGGGTGGTGGTGGTTAGCGGTACAGGTTGAGAATATGGGTGGTGGTGGTGGTGGTTAGCGGTACAGGTTGAGAATATGGTGGTGGTGGTGGTGGTGGTGGTTAGCATTACAGGTTGAGAATATGGGTGGTGGTGGTGGTGGTGGTGGTTAGCATTACAGGTTGAGAATATGGGTGGTGGTGGTGGTGGTGGTGGTTAGCGGTACAGGTTGAGAATATGGGTGGTGGTGATGGTGGTGGTGGTTAGCATTACAGGTTGAGAATATGGGTGGTGGTGGTGGTGGTGGTGGTGATGGTTAGCGGTACAGGTTGAGAATATGGGTGGTGGTGATGGTGGTGGTGGTTAGCGGTACAGGTTGAGAAATATGGTTGTAGTTTGGTTGTGGGTGAATAAAATAAGCTTGGTACTTAATAGAGAGATTCAGGTTATTAGAATTGATGGTTCGGTGAAATATTTAGATAGTTGATGAAAGGGAAAGGAAGGTAGAAAAGAAGAAAGGAAAGTGAGTCAGGATTTCGTGTTGATTTTAAATGAAGTCAATCAGGGGTTTGTTTACAGCAGAGGTTATCTGTTGAGGTGAGGCATGATCTAAGTACATCTCTCTCTCTCTCTCTCTCTCTCTCTCTCTCTCTCTCTCTCTCTCTCTCTCTCTCACACTCACACAGATAGATAGATAGTTTATTGACCACAGTTTCATATTATTGACACATATTTGTTAGTTTTAGTAAGTAAATCTACTATTTATATCATGAGGTGAGGACTGTTATCTCTGGTATCTCGTCGAGGCAAGGTTTATCTTCAGGCACTTCTGTCAATTTTTTTTAAGGGATTTTTTTTATCTACCTTGACTGTGAACAAATTGAGGATAAGGGAAAGAGGGACAGTTTTTTTCTTTTCTTTTTATACTTGAGAAGAATAAAAAAATTCAAGGATGCTTTCTTGGTACTATAAAACTCCTAATTTTGTTCTTACTCTTCTACTTAATATCTATTGTTTTATCATGTTACCAGTGACATTTTAAGTAACAATTATTTCCTTCCGTAAGACTATATATTATTTTTCCAAGCATTCAGACCACGATCTTTCTTCCCGCCAAAAAATTTCCCGCCAAAAATTTTCCCGCAAAAAATCTTCCCGCCAAAAATTAAATAAATAATAAGAGGGAAAATAATCTTTCGACACGTGTTTGAACTTGCAGGACAATTTTCTTTCCTTCCTTCCTGGTTTCAGCTGATAAGAAGGTCTATTTTAAGCAGCTCGGGGACCATTTTAGGATGAGTTGTCGTGCTGACCTGGTGAGCGATAATTACTTGGGTGATTAAGGCCATAAATTACCCATTGGCACCCCCTTCGCCCTCTCCCTCCCCCTCCCCCCTACATGATCAGTACCTGTCGCGGCGGGGGAATGAGTGAGCCACGCGAGGGTGTTGGGGAGAGAGAGAGAGAGAGAGAGAGAGAGAGAGAGAGAGAGAGAGAGAGAGAGAGAGAGAGAGAGAGAGAGAGAGAGAGCCAGCCAGCCAGCCAGCCAGCCAGCCAGCCAGCCAGCCAGCCAAACCAGTAAACACAGAGACAGACATAGGCGTAGTTAGGCCTGGGCATTGAGTGTTATAGCCCCGAATGTTTTATGAATAGTTCCGGATCTCAAGTCGCCTCTTTTTATAACAAAAATAAGTTAAGCTCTGACTGGGGACAACACAAATTTCTAGTAAGAAACAAGAAATTTGAATAGATGTTACTTGGCGTTTGCTGATGGCATCCTTTTTATGAGCAGGACAAGAGAGAGGAGGAGAGAACAGAGGAGATGAGGAGTGCATGACAGAGGAGAGGAGGAGAGAACAGAGGAGATGAGGAGTGCATGACAGAGGAGAGGAGGAGAGAACAGAGGAGATGAGGAGTGCATGACAGAGGAGATGAGGAGATAACAGAGGAGATGAGGAGTGCATGACAGAGGAGATGAGGAGAGAACAGAGGAGATGAGGAGTGCAACAGACAGAGGAGATGAGGAGTGCAACAGACAGAGGAGATGAGGAGTGCAACTGACAGAGGAGATGAGGAGAGACAGAGGAGATGAGGAGTGCAACAGCAGAGAGATGAGGATGTGCAAGAGACAGAGGAGATGAGGAGTGCAACAGACAGAGGAGATGACGGAGTGGGCAACAGACAGAGGAGATGAGGAGTGCAACAGACAGAGGAGATGAGGAGTGCAACAGACAGAGGAGATGAGGAGTGCAACAGACAGAGGAGATGAGGAGTGCAACAGACAGAGGAGATGAGGAGTGCAACAGACAGAGGAGATGAGGAGTGCAACAGACAGAGGAGATGAGGAGTGCAACAGACAGATGAGACACCAAAAGACCTTCTGGAGAGGTGAAGAAGATAATATCAGATGGACAAGACACACAGTTAACACAGTTTTGTCACAGTTCAAAAGGAGTCCTTAATTTGTCACACAATAGATGCAAAAGTTACTATAAGACCGAGGATGGTCAGATTTCAGTACTGAACAAAGCATTGGGAATATACTAGGCGATCAATAGGACTGCTTCATCACGCCAAAGCTATTTTTCTTAGGGTTTTACTCCTACTGATGGAAATAAAAATAATAACGAAGGTGAACCCCAACTCAGATTGTCTTAATTTTATTTTAATTTCATGTTTCGAAAGTTATCCTAAGCAAATTACCGGAGCCTTTTGGTAGAGCACGTACAGTGTCTCACATCTTATAGGCATTATACTCATAAATAAATTAAAATGTATCCAATAAAATTTAAAGATCTCAAATTTTTGGCGGGAAGATTTTTGGCGCGAAGATTTTTGGCGGGAAGATTTTTGGCGGGAAGAGAGATCGTTGTCTGAATGCTTGGGAAAATAATATATAGTCTTACGGAAGGAAATAATTGTTAATTAAAAGTCACTGGTAACATGATAAAACAATAGATATTAAGTAGAAGAGTAAGAACAAAATAAGGAAGTTTCTATAGTACCAAGAAAGCATCCTGAAAATCTTTATTTTCTCAAGTTATAAAAAGGAAAAAGAAAATATAAAAAACTGTCCCTCCTTTCCCTTTATTCCTCAATTTGTTCCAGTCAGTAGATAAAAAAAATCCCTTAAAAAAATGACCGACAGTGCAATGAAGGAGATAAACCTTGCCTCGACGAGATACCAGAGATAACAGTCCTCACCTCATGATATAGAGCTTAGCCCCCAATGTTTCAAGATCCTAAATACGCCCCTACAGACAAGTATACATATAAATAGACAGACATACATAGAGAGGGATAGATGGAAAAACAGACAGATAGACAGAGAGACAGAAATACAAAGAGACAGACAGACAGGACAGTTAGTGGAGGGGACAGGTGGATAAAAAGGGACGGTATTTTTGGGGGTCATAGATTAAAAGACTGAAAACTGAACAGCATCGAAAGCAATCTAATGCAGATGAAGCCAAAAAAAAAGATAATGGCGTCGACCAGGTGATCTATTCTCTCTCTCTCTCTCTCTCTTCTCTCTCCCTACTCCTCTACTCTCTTCTCTTCTCTCAAAAATCATTATTCGCCTGCTCCATCTTATCACAAAACTTTAATATAAAAAAATCACACATCAACGTGGGTCAAGAGGAGGAGGAGGACGGGAGGAGGAGAGGAGGAGCGAGGAGGAGGAGGAGGAGGGAGGAGGAGGAGGAGGAGGGAGGAGGAGGAGGAGGCGGAGGAGGATTGGAGGAGGAGGAGGAGGAAGGCGTGGGTTGCAGGACAGGTAACAGCTAAATAGGTCAATCAATACCATGACTGTCACAGAGTCCGAGCGCGGTAGGTGAAGAACCACCGACTTCTATACTATAATAGAAGGCCATCCTCACTCCACCTACCATCATCATCACCCCCTCCCTACCGCCCACTATACTATATGACCAGGACCCTCCTTCCCCCCACCTTCCTCTTCCTCATCCTCCTCCTCTCCTCTCCTTCTCCTCCTCCTCCTTCTCCTCCTCCTCCTGCTCGAAGCACTTCCATTACTACCGCTGCAAACCACAAAGGCAATATGGACAAGGAGGAGGAGATGACATGAGGAGGAGGAGAGGAGGAGGAGAGAGGAGTAGTAGTCGTAGTAGTATAGGTAGGCATGTAGGCAGTCAGCGTAGGAGCGAGGCAGAGGTAGGAGCGAGGTGCAAATTGTGTTTATTTCATGTCTTCGGTAACCTGTTGACAGGAGTGTGTTGAAGAGTGATGGGATGTTACACACACACACACACAACCGAACTACACTAAAAACACCACTCACACCTACACACACACCCACACACACACACACACACACCACCACACACACCTAACCACACACACACACACACACACACACATTACAAACACACACCCACACACACACAAACACACACCCACACCCACACCCACACACACCCACACACACACTCCTCTAGAAAAAATGTTATAATTTGGTATGTCCCTCTCCTTTCCCCGTACTTCAGACGATGATCTGGGCCGTTAGTTTTGTCGCTGTTTTCTCTCTCTCTCCTCTCTCTCTCTCTATCTCGTACTGACTCCTCCTTCCTAAACCCACTACGCGCGCTCGCTATCGCAAGTCTCTCGTCAGCTTCTGTCTCCTCTCTCTCTCTCTCTCGTCTCGCTTACTCCTTCTCTCTCTCTCTTCTAGCGATCTCCTCTCTATCTCGTCTATCTGCTCTCTCTCTCTCTCTCTTCTCCTCTCTCTCTAGCGATCTCCTTTTTCTCTCTCTCTCTTTTCTCCTCGCTCTCTCTCTCTCTCTCTCCTTCCTCGCCTCTCTCCTCCTATTCTCTCTCCTCTCGTCTTTCTCTCCTCTCTACTCCTCGTCTAATCAACTCTCTCTCTTCGACTCTCCTATTCTCTTCACTTATCTCACTCTCCATCCTCTCTCTCTCTATCTATCTCTCTTCTTCTCTACTCTCTCTCTCTACTCACTCCTCTCGCCTCTCATCTCTCTCCTCTTCTCTCTCTGACTCATCTCTCTATCATTGCGTCTGGTCTCGTCTCTCTGAGCTCTAAATAAAAACTTCCAACATTTAATACATACACACACAGACACACACACACACACACACCCCACACCCACACACACACAACACAACACACACATACACCACACACCAATGGAATAAAAAAATAATGAAAAGAGGAAGTAAAGAAATACAAAATAAAATTATAGCAAAATTGATAGACAATTAAAGTATTAACAGTGATAATGAAAGACGGAGGCAAGATAAATAATCTGATTAGTTTTATTAGTTTTGTTGCAATCTTGACAGTATTACAGACCAGACAGATTCAAGAAGATGGGAGGGAAAGAATAAATTATAGAGGCACGGATACCTTGTCGGATGCCCTACCTACCAGAGAGCGATGGAGGCGGAGATGACGATGAGAGACACGACTGAGCTCATCGGACGGCGGGAGAGCGAGAGACGGACTTGATCGACGATGGGACTAGAGAGGTAGACGCATGAGCCCGAGAGAGAGAGAGACGTATCCACAGAGAGGAGAGTAATTTCGAGACACGACCCTCCCCGAGTATCCTTCCGGAGAGAGACCCCGGGATGGAGAGCCGGACTGAATTGAGGAGAGAGCGTTTGAGACGAGAGAGAGATGAGAGAGAGAGCCGACCCGCCGACGAGAGGATTCGAAGAGAGGTCGTTCGCGACGAGAGAGAGTAGAGATAGAGGGGGGTAGAGAGTGGAAAGGAGAGAAAAACGAGAGAGAGAGAGAGAGAGTGAGCAGAAAGAGAGAGAGAGACTGAGAGAGGAGACAGAGAGAACGATGGAGTAGCACGACATCGAGGACGAGAGCAGATGGGGGACGAGCGATGACGAGAGACGAGAGACGAGAGATGAGAGATGAGTAGAGAGAAGAGACGAGAGAGGAGAGAGAGAGAGAGAGAGACAGGAGAGAGACGAGAGAGAGACGAGAGAGACAAAAAATGTACCTTACTTATTAATAACTTAAAGCTCACACTTTAACACAATCAAACAGTCGAGGAAAAACATGAAAATCTTTCTTATATGTATGCAGGTATAAAATTTTATAAATCTCATCTCTCTCTCTCTCGCTCTCTCCTATCTCTCTCTATCTCTCTCTCTTCTCTCTCTCTCTCTCTCTCTATCTCTCTCTCTCTCTCTCTCTCTCATCGATACATCTCTTATAGTCTTTCTCTCTCTCGCATATCGTCTCTCGTCATCATCTCCTCTCTCCTATGATCTCCTACAATCTCTACTCTATCTATCTCTCTCTCCTACTAAGTCTCTGTCTCATCTCACTTCTCATCTCTCTCTCCTCTCTATCTCTCTCTCTCTACTGATACCTCTCTAATCTAAGATTACGATATCTCGTGACTTCTCTCTCTCTCTATATCTCTCTCTCTCTCTCATCTCCTCTATATCTACTCTCTCTAGTGTACACGTCTCTCTCTCTCTATATATCCCTCTTCTCTCTCCTCTCTCTCTCTCTCTCTCTCTCTACTCCTCCTCTCTCTCTATCTCTACTCTCTCATCTCGCGTCGATTCTCTACTATCCTCTCTCTCTCTATCTCTCTCTCTCTCGCTCTCTCCCTCCTACTCTCTCTCTCTCTCTCTTCTCTCTCTCTCCTCTCTCTTCTTCTCTCTTCATACTCTCTGTCTCTCCTATTCGATAATCTCTGACATGGCCATACAGTGGGGAATAAAAAAGTATATAAAGTTAAAAAGAATAATAATAATGCTCAAACTCTTAATAAAGTTAATCATACCACATAACAATCATCCTCTTGTCCTCTCTTCCTCATTTATATAAAAAAATCATAATTACATCTCACCCGTATCTCACGATTATTTCCCTTACTCTTTTCTTTTCATATATCAACTTTTACTCCTTCTTTCTTTCTGTTTCCCCCTCGTAACAAGCACTAACTTGTTCCAACGGGTTTTTCTATTTGTTCTTCCTCCTCCTCATCCTACTCCTCCTCCTTCTCCTCCTCCACCTCCTCCTTCTCCTCCTCCTTTTTTTATAACAAAGCCTTTAGCGCAAATAGCTGCCTTAAATCACTTTGTTCAGAAGAAGACGTTGATTTTGCAAACCTCTCGCATGCTTTCTATCAAAAACCAGACTTCATCAAAGAAGATGGCCTACATTTAAATGGAGTAGGGTCAGCTCGGTTTGGCAGACAGCTAAGCACAGCTGTTACTAGTTTCTGGTTATAAAACGGCCGACGAACTCGAGTTCCCTCTCCGACATAACATCTAGAAATGACCGGCCCCAACCTCTCCGACGTAACCTCTCTAACGTAAATGACCGCCCCCACGATGTTACCTCGGTTCGAAATATCGTAAAAGCCTGTATGTTCAATGCGCGCATCTGAAATAAATGTTCAGACCTCGAAGCCCTTGTTGGGACCGAAGATTATAGTTTTATTGGCATATCAGAATCCTAGTTGAACACTACAAATAGAAAATTTTTGGCCAAATATAATTTACCTGGTTACTTAATGTTTAGCTGTGTAAGGGCGAATATAACAGGCGGGGGAGTATTAGTACTATACGTAAAAGCCTGTCTTCATCGTAAGGTTATAGTATACGAGAAAATTAATACCGTGAATTCTCTATTTTTGCAGGTAAAGATCGGCTCGAAAAAAATTATAATTGGACTCATCTATAAGCCCCCAGTTAACAATAGTAAAGCTGATAGCTAGTTGTATGTCTAGTTAATATAAATTAGTAATGAATTCGATTGCGTCATTTTTGTGGATTTCAACCTAGCCATTCCTTCATGGGTTAATCCGGTAAACTCTCATTCAGATCACGACTTCTACAGCAATTTATTAGAAAGTTCGTTAACTCAGCATGTTCACAAACCCACCAGAGGTGACAACATTTTGGACCTTGTTTTTTCGACATATGCCGATTTAGTAAATAATGTGAATATTGGCCCTGAATTTGGCAGTAGCGATCATATAATTGTGTCTTTTGATATAAATCTCGAAGTGTACAGAGAAAGCGTTAGCAACAAACAAATTTTCCTGTATAAACAAGGTAACTTTGAAAGACTTAGGACGATTTTGTCAGAAACAGATTGCAGTGTGCTATCAAATCAATCGAATATAGACGAATCATGGGGGATATTTTAGAATATCGTGAACAATACTGTAAATTCTTGTGTTTCAGTCGGTAAAAGACGTCCATGTACAATGTAAAAATAAAAATAAACCCAAGTGGTGGAACAGACATATCGAATCTGGGCTTTTACAGAAAAAACGGACCTACCGTAAATACATGTCATCTCAAAATGAAAATGATATAATAGAGTTAGAAAGACTACGGCGCGATGCGAAAAAGTTGATAAAGAAAAGTAAGAAAGATCTTGAATTATATATTGCAAGTACCAGTAAGTCAAACCCCAAAGAATTTTTCAGTTACGTGCGCAAGAAGAAAGTTATCAAAGCGAATATAGGTCCACTTGCACTTGAAAACGGTATTCTTACTAATAATGAAATCGAGATGGCTGAAGTATTAAATGATTACTTTGCTTCTGTTTTTACAGTTGAAAATATAAATCGACTAGAAGAAGTGGGCTGCGATCAAAGTAACGTAATTCCATCGATCAATTGCGAATTGTGTGAGGACACAATAATTAAAGTAATAGATAAACTTATAGTTAACAAATCCACTGGGCCAGACTGTATTGTACCGCAAATTTTAATGGAAGCGAAGCACCATATTTGCAAACCTCTCTCAATACTTTCTAGCAAATCCCTAAATTCCGGTAAAGTCCCTAGCGATTGGAAACTTGCAAATGTTACTCCAATACAGAAAAAAGGTTATTTGACACAACCGAACAACTACAGACCGATCAGCCTCACATCCGTAGTCTGTAAATTAATGGAAACAGTAATATGGAACAATGTGGTAAAATTCTTAGAACAAAATAATCTGATCAAAAACTCCCAGCACGGCTTTGGTAATCAACGTTCTTGCCTCACAAATCTGCTAGACTTTTTTAATGATGTATACAGCACGTTTGAGGAGACGAAAACAGTAGATGTGATTTATCTTTACTTTCAAAAAGCGTTTGACAAAGTCCCCTATAAGCGTTTACTTAAGAAATTAAAGTGTCACGGCATAACTGGCAATATCTTAAATTGGCTTGAAGACTGGCTTTCTGAGAGAAAGCAGCGCGTCGTAATGAATGCAAAAGCATCTAGCTGGCAGGATGTTTTAAGTTGTGTACCGCAGGGATCTGTACTAGGTCCTGTACTTTTCTTAATCTATGTAAACGATATTGACGAGGGCCTCACCTGTAAGATATCAAAGTTTGCGGACGATACGGACGATTTACAGGAACTACCTCGTGTAGGTCTCACGGCCTCTTGTAGCTTCATTATTTTCTTATGTTCTTATGTTCTTATACTAAAATAACGAATAAAGTAATCACAACTGCCGATAAGATGCAATTGCAATCTGACCTTGATCGCTTAGTTAGTTGGGCAAAGCAAAGAAGTTGCAGATGAAATTTAATACCGATAAGTGTAAGGTTTTGCATATAGGAAGTATTAACGATCAAATTACCTACTCAATGGACGGACATGAACTTTCCAATATTGCCGAAGAAAAATATTTGGGGATTATTATAAGCAACGACCTCAAGCCCAGTAAAAATTGTTTAGAGGTTGTTAAGAGAGCTAAAAAATTAACTGGTTTCAGAGGAAGAAATTTCGGAAAATTCGTATATAAGTCTGAAAAAGTCATTATTATAGTTTTCAACGCAATCGTACGTCCTCATTTTGAATATTGCGTTCAGTTCTGGTCACCCTACTATAGAAAATATATAATCAAACTGGAGAGAGTACAAAAAAAAGTTACTAAAATGATTCCGCGCGGTCAAAACGTAGGTTGCAAGGAGACTAAATAGAATTGTTTAAAATGTTCCATGGCTCCGATAAAGTTAACATAAACGACTATTTTAATATTGATTGGGCAAACACTACTCGTAGTAATGGATACAAGATCATTGGTAAGCGATTTCGGTAACATGAAGCGAAGCACTTTTTCTTTAATAGAATTGTTAATATATGGAATTCTCTTCCAACACACGTAGTTAATAGTAACACGATTGAGGCGTTTAAGAACAAACTAGATAAATACTTAGCATCATCTGCCACACTCGATTATCTCGGCCCTACGTAAACTTTCTCTTGTGTAGCTTTAGTTCAGAATATGCATCTTCTTCAATCTTTCCTATAAAATTCCATGGCTGTTTTTCTATACTGTATGGTGTTTTTTTCTCACTTTTTTCTGCCGGCCTCGGCCGGAGGGAGAGGTGGGTGAGGAGGAGCCTTCAACCTTAGTATTCGCTTACCTCTAACACGTAGAAACTATGGTGGTATAATGTAGTCATACATACAGCCTCGTTTGGCCCAGTAGGGCTGTTGCTGTCTGTTCTTTCTTTGTATATTCCTTTGTATATTACTCTTCCTCCTCTTCCTCCTCCATCACGTTAGCCTGCAGTTCTAAGTCCTTCAGCTAAAATCTAGGAGCTAAGAAAAACACAAAAAAATACACATTGTAAACCTCTTTTTCGAGTTTGAAGAATTATTGTTATAGTTTCCCATTCAACTTTTACTGCGTATGCACCTCGTTTTCTGTCTTTTTTTTGTTTCCTAGTACTACTACTACTATTATTAATATATGCTCTATTATTAGCTATCATAATGCTTTCTCACCCTCTCTCTGTATCCCTATCCTCTAAACAATTACTCCTATCTCCTTTCTCTTCGCTTACATATATATAATGTCATACTTTCTCTTCTTCTTTCTATTCCTTCCCCCTTAGTTATCAATGTACTTCGTTTGCCATTACAACCCATTAGTAAAATACCTTCTTGGGGTAAGGAAAAATACCCCTATACATTTATGTTTAGTTGAGGCTGGAATTCCACCAGCCGAATTTCTTTTAGGTAAAAAGAGAACCTCATTCTTAAAAGAAAAGTTAAGGTCACATGCTATGGATGAACCCTTCAGTTACGTATACGACCTGTGTAGGAGGTATAATACGCGAGGATATAAATTTATTCATAAGGCGTTAGACTTCGAAATTGCGTCTGATCCCCTACAACCAATTAAGAACCTTATAATAAACAAGTTAGATTCAGCCAAAAAATATGTTACATATAGGACAGTACTAAACCACAAGCTTTCGGTACATAATATTTACCTCAGTAAAGATTATATACCAGACCACAGCCGTTTAGAATATGCAAGATGGCAGTTGATGTCTCATAATCTGAAAATAGAGACTGGTAGATGGAGCCGAACACCGAGAGAGTTAAGACTATGCAGTTGTAATCAATGTAAAGTTCAGGACGAGACTCATATTTTGTTAGAGTGTCCCATTTCTGATAACTGCATGAAAAATTTTCAATCGTTAAATTTTTCATCAATGAGTAGGTTACTAGGTGAGGGGGTTCACTGCGATATATTATGTAAATATGTTTATGATGTTTTACATTGTGAAAAAAAAATTCGGTAACCTTCTAGAGTTGCTATGTTTCCTTTCTACATAATTCTATAATTTTTTCATTCATTCTATGTGTTTTCTGGTTATAATTTTCTTGTTTTAATTTTATTTATAGTTCAGATTTTATCCCTTACGTCACTAATGTAATTATTATTCTAGAAATGTTTGTCTCATTTGGTTATGTAAATATATTCATAATGTGTTACATAGTGATATCATTATTGAGTAATTTTTTGGAGGAGTTTTGCTGTGTTTTATTTTTTAGGTTGTTAATTGTCATTCATTGTGTTTTAGTTTAGATAGTTTCTACTATAGAAATATCGCCCTCTTTTCTTGTTAATGCATTTAGTATTGTTATTTTTTACTTGGACAGAGCGTATCCTATTTTTTGTTTTGACGTTAAAAATTGTGTAAAACTGGTACTTTGTCAATAACTTCTTCTTGAGGCGTATTTCTTCCTCTCTTTCTCTTCCTCTTCCTCTTCCTTCTTCCTTGCCCCCCTATCGCTATCTTTCTCCTTCCCTTCCTCCCTCCTTCCCTTCTCTTCACAAGTTTGAACATCTTTTCTCGCCTCATTCTCCCTCTCTCTCCATCCCTCTTGCCTTCCTGAATTCCTTCCTCCTCTCTCTATCGCTCTCTCTCTCTCCCTCCCTCTCCTCCTTTTCCTCAGTTAGACAGCCGATGACAAGTGCATCAGATGTGTGTATGTGTATGTGTGTGTGTATGTGTGTGTGTGTGTGTGTGTGTGTGTGTGTGTGTGTGTGTGTGTGTGTGTGTGTGTGTGTGTGTGTGTGTGTGTGTGTGTGTGTGTGTGTGTGTGTGTGTGTGTGTGTGTGTGTGTGTGTGTGTGTGTGTGTGTGTTGAAGGTGCCATGACGCTGGGAGATTGGCAGAGTGCGAGGGAGGGAGGGAGAGAGAGAGGGATAGACGGAGAAGGAGAGGGAGGGAAGGAAGGTGAGAGGGAGAGGAAGAAGAGATGGATGCATGAAAGAGAACGGAGGAGTGAATGACAGAGATAAAGAGAGAAAAAAAATACATGATCAGCAGAAAACATTATAAAAAAAAAATCGAGAATAGGAAAGCGATAAAGAAGAGAATAGAAAGAAAAGGAAAGAAGAAAAAAAGAAATGCAAGAGGAAAAAGAGGAAACACAGAAGGGTGTAGCTTCATGTCATTTGTTTGTTTCATGGCGGGAGGTTGACCTTGAGGGGGGTTAGGGGCGAGGGGGGCTAGGGGCTTGTTGGGTCAGGTTAGGTTAGGTCATGTTGAGCAGGGGCAGGACAAGGATGGGAATGGAAGGAAAAATAAACATAAAATATTGACCAAAATTGAATGAATTGAAATCAGATGGGAATGGAAGGGAAAGAATGTACGAATGGAAGAAGGGGATAGGGAAATATGGTAAGAAAAGGGATAAAGATGCATGGAAAAGGAATAGAGGAAAGAAATTAATCTCACTGTAAGTCGATTGAAAAAATGTATCTATGGTAAATATAAAGGCGTACAAATGAAGAATAAGCAGCAACAGGTGGGGAGAGAGAGGGGAAGAAGGGGACATGTATGAGGAAAAGGTTAAGGCAAGTTAGGGGTTGAAGAGGGAGATGGGGTGAGAGGAGAATGGGGAGGAAAATATAAAGGAATACAAAGGAAGAACAGACAGCAACAGCCCTACTGGGCCAAACGAGGCTGTCTGTCTGACTACTTTCTACCAGTATAGTTACTACGTGTTAGAGGTTAAAGAATAGTAAAGTTGAAGGCTCCTCCCCATCCACCTCTCCCTCCGACCGAGGCCGACATGAAAAAAAAGTGAGAAAAATCACCATGCAGTATAGAAAAAACTGCCATGGAATTTGATAGGAAAGATTGAACGAGAGACATACTCTAAACTAAAGCTAACGCTATACAAAAAAAGATTTTACGTAGTGCCGAAGTAATCAAGTGTGGCAGTTGATGCTAGGTATTTATCTAGTTTGTTCTTTAACGCTTCAACCGTGTTACTATTAACTACTTGTGCTGGAAGAGAGTTCCATATATTGACAACTCTATTAAAGAAAAAGTGCTTCGCTTCATGTGACCGAAATCGCTTTCCAATGATCTTGTATCCATTACTACGAGTAGTGCTTGTCCAATCAATACTCAAATAGTCGTGTATGTTAACATTATCGAAGCCATGGAACATTTTAAACAATTACATTAAGTCTCCTCGCAATCTACGTTTTGACAAAAACTGAACAAGTTAAGTTCCTTCAATCGCTCTTCGTATGGCTTGTTTCGCAAGCAAGGAATCATTCTTGTAACTTTTCTTTGTACTCTCTCCAGTTTAATTATATATTTTCTATAGTAGGGTGACCAGAACTGAACGCAGTATTCAAATGAGGACGTACGATCGCATTGAAAAGTGTAGGAATGACTTTTTCAGACTTGTATTCGAAAGTTCTTCCTATGAAACCAGTTAATGTGTTAGCCCTCTTAACAACTTTTGAACAAGGTTTATTGGGCTTGATGTCGTTGCTTATAATAACCCCCAAGTCTTTTTCTTCGGTAACATTGGAAGGTCCATTCCATGGTCCATACATGGAAGGTCATGTCCGTCCATTGAGTAGTTAATTTGATCGTTATTACTTCCTATATGCAAAACCTTACACTTATCGGTTATCACAGGAGGAAGTGTTTGAAGGACAGTACGTATATGTAAGTGTGTGTGTCTGTGTGTGTGTGTGTGTGTGTGTGTGTGTGTGTGTGTGTGTGTGTGTGTGTGTGTGTGGTGTGTGTGTGTGTGTGTGTGTGTGTGTGTGTGTGAGTGTGTGTGCGTGTGGTGTGTGTGTGTGTGTGTGTGTGTGTGGTGTGTGTGTGTGTGTGTGTGCGTGTGTGTGTGTGTGTGGTAGAGAAATATATATAGAGAAAAACAGGAAGCCGCTACGGCATTGTTCTATGGGTCTATGAATATAATATGCACGGGTCAGCCTCTTTCTCTCTCTCTCACTCTTTCTCTCAATGGCCTTATGTATGCATGCAGAGAGACAAGACACACACACACACACACACACACACACACACATACACACACACACACACACACACACACACACACACACACACACACACACACACACCACAACACACACATTCACACACACACACACACACACACACACACACACACACACACACACACACACACACACACACACACACACACACACACACACACACACACACACACACACACACACACACACACACAACACACACACAAACAACAACAACAACACTCACCTCCGCCACAAGAGGAGAGAGAGAAACAACGTTGCCAAGTGTCCACATAATATTAGGGTGAGGACGCGAGGACGTGAGGACGCGAGGACGGAGTGCGTGTGTCACGCACAAGATCTGGTACTCCCTTCCTACCCTGAGGGACCTCGGGGGGTGCTCCAGGCGGGTCACCAGGGGGCGTACTGAGGGAAACATGAGAAGGAAGGGTGAGGGAAGTACTGGCTAAGTAAGTGAGGAATTATGGTGAAAATGAAAAGAAAAAAAACGAGGAAATACTTGGTAAAAATGATAAAAAAAAAAGTAGGAAAATAAAGTCAGAAGGAGGTAAAAACGTGGGCAAATGAAGTAACGGGATTTAGGGGAATTGTAAGACAAGAGAGAAAAGGTGAGAGGTGAGGGGAAAGTGATGGGAAGTAAAGAGAAGTGAAGGGGAATATACGTATAAGGAGAAAATAGACAAAGATAAGAAAAGAGGTTGTGATAGGGGATAAATAGTTGAGATGAGAGGGAGGAAAGAAAGGAAATAGAAATGGAGTGGATATAGGGGAAATAGAGGAGAGAGAGGAGAGAGAAGAGAGAGGAGAGGAGGATAAGGGGAGGGAGGA
>JACEEZ010000134.1:0-11948 GCA_016584305.1 Chionoecetes opilio | reverse complement strand
ACCCAAAAATATTGTTACAGCAGCATTCAGTGTATAACCACAAACAAAATCAATAAGTAGGAATAGTCAGGTAGGGTTTTGTTTAACAATCTTGATTGTGGATCAGAACGCGAAGATTTTCTTTGATATAAAATACACGATTAGCAGCCAGAGATCATCTATCATAGCACATCCTGACTAATCTTAGCATATTCTAGTTTTGATTTTGCAGAATAAAAGTGTTGCCATTTGACTATCAATGTATAGCTATTTTAAGAAAGCAGTGTAATATCAATCATCATCATAAAGCTTCCTTAATTTTTGGATCATCTATAACCCGCCAATTTCATGTCAAACTTTATTGCTGTTACCAGATAGAGCTCAGGAGATTTAACCTACACTATCTGGGAGCAATCAAATAATTTACAGTAGGTTATTCAGGTATTTCACCTTTCAATAAAATTGGTAGGATGATCTGAACAGGGAAGACACCGGGGGTGATTTGCATTCTTGTTATTATTTTTGTTGTTGTTGTTTGTGACGTAGGTAGTAGGGTCTGTCATGGCCTTGGTAAAAAGTGTGACAGTGGCTTGGGAGTGGGATGAGTTCTTCCACCTGAAAATAATTTTAGTCATGTATCAAAAGGGGGAATATACGTATCCTCGATACCATACATAGAAATCTACCAACATTCTGAATAATAGGCACATAATTATATGTGCTATATCCCAGATATCACACTAGCCCTGTGTCCCGGGGTAGCGGGTTGTCACCCACCACAGGCTCAAGGGCTAATGGGACAGAGATGGGCACCGAGGCCACACCAGCTTAGCCTATGCCCCCATCTTTACCTTCACTGCTCACAATAACATACTCTTTTGTATTTCCCTTTCATCACGAGAAATATCACACACACAACAATTGGTGTAGATTAAAAGTATATATTTCTACTTTGGCCTTTGGGTTAGGTTAGTTTAGGAGGTCAAAAACCTACAGAAAAATCTTCTAACTATTTTTCTTTCAATATCTCCCCAAAGTAGTGATTTTCGAGTAGTAGTGAAACTTTTGAAAGTGAAAGTAGTGACAGTTCTCATAATTCATTAAGGTAAACAGTAGCCTAATTGGTAGTGTTTTAGGGTTAAGGATGAAAATTTTTTAAAAAACAATTATTGATTTTAAAAAACCTATAAAAATCTACGGAAAAACCTCGGGAAAAAAAAGAAGAAAAATATTTTTTTGAAGTAAATGACACCCCCAAACATGCGAAGCAGAAATAAAAAAAGAGGATTTGAGGTATAAGGGGGCAGGACGCCCTTTTTGTTTAATAATAAAAACCCAAATTATGGTCTCCATAAAATTGGCGGTGAGAAAAACCCAAAAATTTTACATTTGGGGCTTGGCCCCATTTCTGACAGAAGTTTGGAACGTAAATTGGGTCTTTTCCAAAAAACACCCTTTTCCCTTTGGTGGACGAAACTATTGTTTTGGGAGTTTTGATGTTTTTGACATCATGAAAATATGTGTGATTAATGGGCTAACCGTCGAAAATTGTTTCTGCGCAAATTCCTTTTGTTTTCGGTAATAAAAGAAAAAAGGGGTTTTGGGCGGAGCGGGGGGGGTGACCTCCCACCGCTGTGCCCACCCCGCGTGCTGTTCCACCCCCCGTAGATTTTTTTTTTCGCCTTTTTTTCCCCATTTAATTTTTAACTGTAACAATATTACACGGCGCAAAAAAAAAAAATCGAAATAGGGTTTGGGGACTAAATGAAGCGATTTATTTTAAATCGCCCTGCTGAACTCGAATCGGGTGTTCAATTAACCTATACTCCATTTTGAGAAACCGACGCATTCATGAAAAAAAGGGAAAAAATCCCCCAAAATAGGTTTCCCCAATTTTTTTCATTTTAAAAACTTTTAATTTTTTTCTTTCTAAAAGCCTTTTTAGGGCAGTGGGTTTTTGAGTCGTGGGGTTTGTCAGTGAGCAGGGGAGGGTGTGGCGCTGCGTATTGGCGGGGGGTTTTAGCAGGCTGTGTAGTACTTTTTTACCTACTGTACGCATTGACATATTTTAAACATTTTTTTTTTTTTGCGATATGATGTGTTTGATTTAGAGTCCTAATTTTTATTTGGTTTTCGTAATAGTCCCCTTTTACCGGGCTTAGGGAGCGCCGTAACTGTTTGAATGCACGGGCAGTTTTTGTTCTTATGGGGAATTTTTACCCAGACATCTGAAAAAAAACTTTAAAAAAGTTAAGAGCTTATCGCATATTCAAGTGCCGTATAGGTACAAGTAAGAATGGGCCCCTCAGTAGCATGAACCCCCTGTGTGAACTTTTAAATGAAGGTGCGGGGAAAACGGCCATCAGGATGGCATCGCATCCCAATGGTTTGGCGTGAACAAAAGGTCACAGTACGACTGTACTTCTCCCTCACTAAAATAAAAGGATAATCAGAAAAAACCGAGCTAAAATAGGATCCACGTCCTTTTCTGCCATCGGCTTCCCACAGGGCCTGACCCCCAGTTCCAATGTTCCCAATAAAGTGCTATAAGGAATCAGATTGAACGGGGAGGAAATCCCTGGATACAAAATTTTCAAAAAAAGGGGCAGACAACGAGACCCAAATTCATCTCAGAAATGCTACATGACCTTTCTAGGGACCCGATTACCCAAGGAGAAAAGGAAGTCCTTGGGTCTCGTCTAAGGAATGGAATTTTCTACAAGAAGGAGTTCTATCACCACTTTCTTCGTAAACATAAAAAACTTTAAGCTTCTTCAAGATGGAACACAACTCGTTACTGCTTTTATGTTGAACATCATGGAAAACTTTGGAGTCTCCACTATGTAAAAAGTGGGGGGCGGCTGTTTTAGATTCAGGAAAAAAACACGCAAAGGCCGGTTTTCGCCATAAAAGGGAAATAAGCTTCCAGTGTTCCAAATTTGGGATGGCCATAAATGAAGGAAAAATTTTAAAAATATGAAGAACTTTGTTATCTGCGTTAAATATGAAGAAATCAGTGGAATCTGTTGGGACCTGAAGGTAATCTCCCGTTCTGGACTCCCGTTGGTTACACTAAGACATGTGTTTTTTTTTGTTTTTGGGATCTAGACGGGGCAGCAAACATTAAAAAAAAGGAATGGCCAGCCCCCCGAAAGACTCTCCTGGGGGGTTTTAAAAGATGTACAAACCCCCTTGTTGACATGAAAAGTGTACTTTCCCCCATTGATCTGAAACTTGGTTTTAAAGAAAATTTTTTTGAAGGCCATGGATCAAAATGGTTCTGGCTTTTAGTATTTTTTAGCAAAGTTTTAACGCACTGGGTCTGAAGCCCAAAATAAAGGGAGGTTTTTTCAAGGCCCTCAAAAATTTGTCAACTACTCAAATGATGAGACTTTGGTTTAAAAACCAAAATCCCTTGGAAAAAACTGCTTGGAAAAGGGTTTTTTGGTGTTAAAGAATACCTAGGGAAAGTTCGAGATCGAATTATAGGAATGTAAATGACAATGAGATTACCCGCGCTTGGGGCTCGGATGTCACTCAAAAACCACTTTTTCCCTTCACATCTGATTTTTCCCCAACGAATCTTGGCGCGGTCAGTTGGAGGGGGAAAAGTTTTCCCCCAGGCATTTCCCCTGGAAAAACCCATACCAAGGCGATTTGTCCCAACATGATGGGGGTATTGCTGGAGCTTTCAAAATGAAAGTACGTCCTACAAACAAAGAGCAAAATACAGAAACATTTGATGTACTAGGAGCAGGTGAGTCTTTGTGTGTTTGGTTAGTTTTTGATCATATATTTTAAAACCAATTTGAATCTATGTTCTTCTGAAAAACAGTCTAATCGACGTTCTTTGAAAATAGCGCATCTTTCCTAAAAAAAAAAGCCTCGAATTTTTTTTAAAAAAAAAAAAAAATAATAATATATTTTTAAAATATTAATTAAAGTCAAAATTTTCTGTGATTTTGGATATTTTTTGGAATTTTTCCCGATGGGCACATTTTCGGGGTTTTTTGGAACATAATTTTAAATATTTTTTGCCAGATGTACATTAGGTCCCAATAAAGCCGCAGGCACCCCCAGAATTTTAATTTCGAGTAATATATATTAATGGGGATTTTTTCGATTAATTATATAATTAATACGTTTTAATAAATACTATTAAAATTTAAAAAGCCGAATTTCAAAAAATTCTGTAAGAAAAAGCAATGCCATTTTTTAAATCAGCAGCAAAATGCTTTCCCAACCCCCACACGAACTAGAACCATTTTTTGGTGTCGACCATGTTATTTTAAAAAAATTAACCTAACCCAAAAATGCCAGCGTGGCGGTAGTTAAAATATATCAAGAAATTTAAAATCTAAGGGAAAAATGATTTTTGATGGAAAAAACAATACAGCAGTGCCCGTTAAAGGGGCGGCCCCCATTAACCCCCAGGGGTCCTTCGTATGAGACAGGCGTTTTTTTTTGGAAAATCCTTAAATTCTCACGGTTGAGCATGAAAAAGGAGAACGTTTTATAATTTGTTCATTTTAAAAATAATATGACACAGATGAAAACACAAAATGACAATCTCCAGATAGTCCTTTTAACTTTCCGAAATCATAGATGAAGAAAGAAGTTTTTAACCCACCCAAAAGTCTGAAAACGAAAAAAAGCATTGCCTGGCGACTTTTGTGTTATTTTACGTAAATGGTTAAATTTTTCAAGAAAATAATTTTTCATGACAGTCAAAAAAATAATCTACATTTACTTTGGCAGAGCATCACAAGGGGCAGGATGTCAGGGGGGACGCATCATAAAAAAATAATTAAAAAAATTCAGTAAAACAGTTTCAAAGGGGGTGTTTCAGTCAGCCACAAAAATCATTTTTGCCGAGGGGGAAATCACTTTCCTGTTTATTTTTGGTGAGTTCGAAAAAAACATGATCTACTTCCACCCAAGCAATTCGGTTCACCGTCCGAAGTGGAGAACAGGAACGTTTAAATTTGCGCACTCCCCCGAAGCTATGAAAACGGGATCGCTCCCGCCGCCCCAACACACGCCCGGGCCCCAATTCTTTCTCCCCCAAAAAAAATTGGGTGGAACAGGGGAAGCGCCACGCCTTTCAGTTTAGCAGGCTTTATTCTGTCCGACAAGGGAAGATAGCGGAATTTCTATCAAAATAACGCTAGGAAAAAGGTTCCCGTGCATTTGTCTGTGTCGACAGTTTACTAAACCCTAGGGTGGGCCACGTCTAACATCTCGCCCCAGGAACACGGATTTTTGTAGATTCGAGTAAAAAAACTTATTTTTTGCAACTTTGTACCATGCGCTTAGGGCTCGGATGTCACTCAAAAAATCCACGTTTTCCCATTAACATCTGATTTCTTCCAAACGAATCTTGGCGCGGTCAGTGATGAGCAGGGGGAACGTTTCCACCAGGGACATTGCCACCATGGAAAACCCGATACAAGGACGATTCCAGACCCAACATGATAGGGGACTATTGCTGGACGCTACAACGTGAACGTAGCTGACCTACAAACGAAAGAGCAAACTACAGAAACACTTACTGATGTACTATGTAGCAGGGTGCGTACTTTTGTGTGTTAGGTATAGTTTGATCATAGGTATATTTTAATACCAATTTGAGATGGACTGTTCTTCTGGAAGACACAGTCTAGATCTGGACTGTTCCTTCGAACTAGCGCATCTTTCGTCTCAAAAAAAACTCTAAAAGTTGTGTTCCAAAATACAGCTATTATATAGACTATATATATATATATATCTATCTATATATATATATAAAGTCAAAAATTTACTGTGGATTTGGCTATATTTTCGGAAATTTCCAAGAGTGGACATTTTCGGTAATACTTTGGAAACATAAATTAAAGTATATTTCTTGCCCAGATATGTACATTAGTGTCCTAATAAAAGCCGCAGGCACCACCATAATTTAATTAAGCGTAATAATATTAACGTAGGGGGATTGTTTTCGATTAAATATATAATTATATATACGTATATAATTATAATAGCTAATTAAAATTTAAAAATGACGATATTTCATAAAACTATACAGTGCAGAGAAAAGCAATGCCCATTTTTTAAATCAGCACGCAAAAATGCTTTCCAAACCACACACAATGAAATCAGAAACATTTTTTGGTGTCGACCAGTGTTATTAACCATTTTGACATGATAAAGATAATATTAACAGGTGTTCCGTTGGAAAAGTAATCACAACAAAAATATTTTGTCATTTATATGTAGTCATACTTTATCAAATTATTTGAGGCGCTACAAATACAGCATCAAAAATATGATTTAATGAACCAACTTCTGAATTATTGAATATTGCGGTAATCCACCACAAAATATGGATGTGGGCTGCTGTATTCCAACCCCCAACATAATGCCTCTTGATCAACACTTGTAGCAGTGGAGTTAAGGAAGAGAGCGGCAGCCTAGTATTTAACTTCCGCCTAGGCAGCCAAAAAATGTTTTATGGTCGTGCTGGATCAGTGGCCAGGGTCATCGTTCGTCTGTGCTAGCCAACTATGTACACCCCTCCCCCCCCCTTAATTTTTAACCCGAATCTACACGATTCACAGAAATTAACTCCCAGTGGCAATAAAATAATCGGAAATACAGTCGAATCCGCGGAAAACTGACATCCCTGTAACATCAAATCATGCATCACATCATGCATTAAAATTTGAGTTATTAGGATTATCTTAGACAATGATCTTCCCCACTGTCTCAATGCCCACTAATTGGAGACTGGCAGGCAGCCCATTCTGACCATTTTTGTGGGCATAAGAACACAATGAGCTTCCATTTTGACTTCTTGGCCTACTCTCCTGCATTGCTACTTTCAAGAATTCATCACGCATATATATGTGCGTCAGCTCGGTGTCACGGCACCATTTTCGCGGTCACTGCCGCGCTGCGCTGTCTTTGTTGTCAAGTGTCTACGTGGGACTACCCAAGTACCCATAAAACATATCTGAGGACGCTTTATTACGTAATTGGTTAATTATTAAGTTAAGAAAAAGTAGATAAATTAGAATATGATGAATTTGTATGAGAGGGTTGGGCCGATACAATAAATAATGGGAATTGAACTACTACCGGGTGTCCCTAAAGTTTGGACACAGGAAAATCTCATTAACTATAATTTAATCTTTCACCACCCCATCCGATGGTGACCACTGAACATCAATCAAACCACCGATGGTGGTTGAGGTCGGTTTGATGGTGGTTGAGGGTAGTTGGTGGTGATGATTGTGGTGGTGAGTGATGGTGTGGTGGTTCGATTATGGTGGTGGTGGTGTGATGGTGGTGGTGGTGGTGGTGATGTGGTGAATGTGGTTGTGTTGCATGGTAGCGGTGGTGATTGTGGTGGTTGTTGAGGGTGGTGATCGGTGTTGATGGTGGTGGTGATGGGGGTGGTGTTGAAGGTGGTGGGAGGTGTGTTGAAGGTGGTGTTGATGGTGGGGTGTTGATGGTGGTGGTGTTGATGGTGGTGGTGGGGTTGATGGTAGTGTTGATGGTAGTGTTGAAGGTGATGATGGTGGTTGTGCTGACTATAATAATAATAAATGTTTAATTATGTAAATATATTGCAAGGAGACTTACTGTAGATATATTAATGAGGGGTAGGTCAGGTGGCAGAGGGAATTCAATGTTGATAAGTGTAGCGTGACGAATGTTAGTTCAAAAAATCAGGTAATAGGTACACTATACGCAAGCATCACTAAAAAAGATCGGGAAAGTGAGAAAGGTCTGGGAGTGCGGGTAAGTTCAGACCTCCGTCCGGGAAACCCAATGTATTGAGGCTAAAAAATCAGTTAATAGGGTGTTAGGATTCATTACCAGGAGTGTTAAAAGTGGAAGTGCTGAGGTTATTCTAAAGTTTTATTTGGCTCTAAAATAACTGAATTGCAAAACAAAAAGGGATTACAAATTCTCACATAATACATATATATGGAAGTACACCCAAGCAACCAGAGGAAGAAGCATGGCAAAAACAGTCAGAATCACAATAATAATTGAAAGAGAACGAACCACACAAGCAGGAAAGCGGGCTGAAAATTAAATTCCCAAGTTAATCACAAGGATAAGTGACAGACAATGAAAAAAGAGCAAATTACTAGCACAGGCGCAACGTACATGTAAAAAGAAAAAACAAACGCGCTAAAGCAGGACCATACCATAAGAAAGAAGCGGAGGAGAATCCCAGATAGCTAATCACAATAATAAGGGAAGGAGGATGAGCCACGTGCTAGCACATAATGAAATGCATGCAACGAAAGAAGCTAAATGAGCAAAAGCAAGACCAAACCACAATATTAAGAAAGTGGAGGAGAATGCAAAGAGCTAATTACAATAATAAGTGAAGGAGGTCTTCTAGGCAACATCAAGACCATGGGTGTTTGTCTGTGTGAAGGGTTGAATTGACTTGCAATCAGACAGCCCCAGACATCCCTTCGTCATGCTCAAAACGATCTACGCTGTACTGTTGTAAACATTCAGCAGTCCTAATTTTTTTTTTTTTGAGGGGGGAGGCAGCGAAGCGAGCCCAACCAGCTGGGGGGTTTCGGGGAAATGTTTTGGAAAATAAACCATATTTTGGTGCCATTTTGACAATTTCTGAGACTTCTTCAATGCCCATACATCCTATTTAATCCGAATTATTTTCAGCACTGATAGAGTGCTGAATTATTTTCTCAGCACTGCAGATCATCCCCTGATTTAGTGATGCCCCCCCCCTCTTGGGGCCCCGGGGGCCGATTTCAAACAGCCCTCCCCCCCCTTTTAGCTACGTCAACTGATGCATCTTACCGTTGTACGTTTGGCAGTGTACCAGAAGGATATGTTGAAGGCGAAATTATCCAAAATTTTTCCCACCATTGATTGCAAGAAATTGAATCATGTCACCATCATTTGGTTCGTTTACCTTCTCTTTGCATACATGAAGGCATATTTATCCATACCCCCGACTTGTGCATTCTTCTAAATCATTGCATAGAGTGTTGTAGGACATAATATGGTCGAATGTTTTTATTTTGCCAACAATCCTCATTATGGGCTAAATGCAAGAATACACCCTCAAATCCCCGGGAGGTGGATATGCCCGCCCCTCTTATCTCCACCCGGGGGGATATCAAGAATGTACTCAAAAGCGCGGCCCGTGGAGATTTTGCAGTCGTACCAAAAACAAGCGAGTCCAAGACGGCATCAGTTTTTTACTGTTTTTCACAATCTAATACGTTTTACTAGTGTAATTTATCATTTCTGCCATTAAAATAATAGCTTAGTTAGTGTTCGCCACTTGTCTAGGCGTTGGTGTAGAAAAAAATGGGCTCGAGTGATGGTTGTTTAGACATTTGAACGGCCCCGCCAGTATTGTTCCACACAATGGTGCCCTCCACCTCCACCGCCGCCGGCTTACTCACAAGTAAACACACCTAATAAGCAGAGCAGAGCGGGATGCAAGGGGGTGCATGTTTAACGCAACCAGTGGACTAAAGCACTCAAATCTCGACGCGTTGCGTTGTCCTCTGTGATTCTTGCTTCCCCCGCCGCGATGCAACGGGTCGAGATAATTTCTTGCATAGGGCCCTATAATGCCATGAATTATGTAAAACCCTTATATTTTCTTTTGCGATAACCTATGTTGACCATGTCAACACTGAATTGTAGCTGGTTTGGTAGAGAATAATGGCTAATAAGTCTAGCCTGACACCCTTGATCCGATGTACTAGAGCTGACGCAGGGTTGTTAACTGTACGAAATTATCGTATCTGTACGATAGTTTGACTATCCGTACGAAGTACGATGCATGGTTGGAATCGTACACGAAAATACGATAATTGGCTCACAAATATAATTACATTATAAAATCATACACAAATTATCATCGCACAACAAAAAAAAAAAAACTGGCTGTCAACTCCACGAAAAAGAGAGAGAGAGAGGAGGAGGAAGAGAGAGGAGAGGAGAGAGAGAGAGAGAGAGAGGAGGAGGAGAGAGAGAGAGAGAGAGAGAGAGGAGAAGAGAGGAGAAGAGAGAGAGACGAGAGAGAGAGAGAGAGAGAGAGAGAGAGAGAGAGAGAGAGAGACGAGCAGAGAGAGAGACTAGAGAGAGAGAGAGAGGAGAGAGAGAGAGGAGGAGAGAGAGAGACGAGAGAGAGAGAGAGAGAGAGAGAGAGAGAGAGAGAGAGGAGGAGAGAGAGAGAGAGAGAAAGCAAGAGAACAACCAGAGAGAGAGAGAGAGAGAGGAGAGGAGAGAGAGAGAGAGAGAGAGAGGAGAGAGAGAGACGAGGGAGAGAGGAGAGGAGAGAGAGAGAGAGAGGAGAGAGAGAGGGGAGAGAGAGAGAGAGAGGTTTGAGTTTGACTTTTGGTCTTTGCATGACATGGACTTGGGCCCGTTGCTTGCCGAATTGGAACGCAGATTGTGAGAGGGTATTTAGCAAGGTTTACCTTACCAAGACAAAGGTAAGAAACTGACTTCTAACGGGAACCATACTTTTTCTCTTCTAGCAGCGCAGTATATAAGGAAAAAAGGAAGATTGTGTTACTTTCATCCCTACAGATGATATGCTAAGTCGATGACAACTAAAATCAATCAGTCATTTGGGGCATACGCCGGGGGCGCGTCGCCTCGCCCACCCTACGACGCCACTCCCGGGGGGTCACCACGCGCGAGTTCCCATGCAGGCTTTTTTCCCTTTACCAAGCAGCTCTCGACAAGAAGCATCAACTTCCCCCAACCCACGAGCCTTGTGGGGCCCCCTTGGCCTCCTCCACGCCGGATTGTCTCTTACAGATACAATCCGATGGGAAGGATCGGTTTCAGAGTAGCGTGCCACATCCCCAATAGCCGAAGTTGGCGCTGAACGGACTATGCAGGTAATAGGCTCGATCAGGCTCACGGTGCAATCGCTGATTTGACACGTAATCATCCCAGCGATACCCCATGATTCTGCGAAGACACTTATTACAAAGGCATTGATTCGTCTCTTCAAAGTCACTATTTAGTGTCCATGTCTCACAACCATAGAGAAAGACAGGGATCACAAGGGGACTATGATCCGGATCTTGTCCTCCTGCACAGGTCCCGACAACGCCAAATACTCCCGCCTGAGCGAGTCCATAACACCGGGGGCTATGCCAATCCCGTAAGGCTTCTTGACGTGACCCGCCGTCATTATGGACTTTCGCTACCAAGGTATGTAAAAATTTCCCAAAATTCAATGTCCTCGCCACACGCATGAACAGACTGTACTGCTTCATCTAGTAGGTCTCCAAACACCTGGGGCCTTGATCTTGAGCCAGCAGACCTCAAGTCCCAAAGGCTTTGCCTCCTCGTGCAGCGCCTCGAGAGCCATCACCAGAACCTCCAGCGACTCCAACTCCGACGACCAGATGACAACTGAACCATTATAATTATAAGGGGCTAGCTGACACCAGGGGATAAATAATAGAGGAGGAAAAGGGAAATTTCCCCTTTTTTTTTGAGGATGATAGCTACGTAGAGTTCTAGAGTTCAGCTTCTTTTGTGTCATGATTGGATATATTATATATTTTGGTGATAAGAGAAAATATTTTTATATGTGGAATGCTGAATTCAGTGCTGTATAAAGTCATTTACTGACTATATTATTTTACCTAAGGTTGTACGATAAAATATAATCTATCTGAAAATACGATACTTTTGGTGGCTCGGTACGATAATGTGGGCTACAAAAGTTCACAGCACTGAGCTGACGGGAGGTTTCCAGACGGCCAACAGATGTCAGGGAAGCTCAGTCCTTAACCGTATTGCACACACACACAGACTCACGGATACAATTACTTATACAGAGAGAGAGCTCGACCAAAACCCCCATTCTATAAGCCTTAACACTTTCCCGCCCTTACCGACCCCAAACCTACCCAAAGCTCTTTTCCTTACCCCTTTCACCACCACCCCCACCACCA
>JACEEZ010000133.1:0-12500 GCA_016584305.1 Chionoecetes opilio | reverse complement strand
TTTTAATATAATAAAATATATATATATATTTTGCACTCGTATGAGCGCATCCTCCGGCCGAATTTTTTCATAAATTGGTTGCCTGGAACTTGTCAATAGTTTTATCCAAAAATTTAAATCAGTTTTTCCTTATACCAAAAGAGGGTAAAAACCGAGTTTGGTCCAAAATTATTCCAATTTTCAGAACCCTGCCCTAACAAAAAAACAGACAGACAGCAGAAAAAACGACAATCGGGTGAAAACATAACCCCCTCCAATTTCTTTGGGGGAGTAATAATAATAATAATAATAATAATAATAATAAAAAAAAATTTAATGTAAATTAATTTACAACTAATTACCCACTACTGGCCATATAATACCAAAACAACTAAAATTTTCCCTTAAAAAATTAAACCATTTTGGGAAAACACAAAACACAGCCCTAAAAATTTTTAATGAAAACTAAAAAATAAAAAACTAGTGAAAGTCTAACTAACTAAGCTAAAAAAACATTTATTTACATTATATACATTTCTTGATATGTTTCAGCGAAAGAGTTTTTTCGTTTTCTTTTACAATGTTTCAGCGAGAGAGGAAGGCAAGAGCGGCTGGGAAGGGGAACTACGATAAAAGTTCGGAGGGGAAGAGCAAGAGTAGGGGGGCGGGAAAAACAGGGAGTTACCTGGTAGTAAAGGACGCACAAAAACACACACACCACACACACACCACACACACACACACCACCCACCCACACCCAACCCACACCACACACAACACAACACCCTAAAGGATGCCAACGGTCCTTTCCCCCGATGAGCTAGTGCTGGCGTTGGAGAAAAATAAGGGGCGAGGGGGGTAGGGAAGAATAAAAGGGGAATATAAGAGAAGAATAGGAGAATATAGGGGAAAAAAGGAGAAAAATAAAGAAGAATAGAGAATTAAGAGAAGAATGGAGTATACGAGAGAAGAAATAGGAGATATAAGAAAGAAAGGAGAATTAGGGGAAGAAAAGGGGAATATAGGGAAGAATAGGAAATTTAAAAAGAATGGGGAATTAAGAGAAGAATAGGGGGGAATATAAGAGAAAAAGGAAATAAAAAGAGAAGAATAGGGGAATAAATAAGGAAAGAATAGGAGAAAATTTTAAAAAAAATAGGAGAATTAGGAGAAAATAGGGGAATTAGGGGAAGATAGGGGAAAAATTTGGGGAAGAATAGGAGAATATAAGAGAAAATAGGAGAATAAAAAAAAAGAAAGGAGATATAGGGGAAAAAATAGGGAATTAAAAGGGAAAAAATAGGGGAATATAAGAGAATGGAGAAATAAGAGAAGAATAGGGAATATAGGGGAAAAAATAGGGGAAAAATAAGAGAGAATAGGAGAATTAAAGAAGAAAAAGGGAATATAAGAGAAGAATAGGAGAATATAGGGAAAAATAGGAGAAAATTTAAGGGAAAAATAGGGGGAATAAAAAGAAAAAAAAAAAAAAAAAAAAAAAAAAAAAAAAAAAAAAATAAGAATAGGAGAATTGAGAAGAATGGAAATAAAAAGAAAGGGAAAAAGAAGAAAAGGGGAAATATGGGGAAAAAATAGGAGAATATAAGAGAAGAATAGGAAATATAAGAAAAAATGGAGAATATAAGAGAAAGAATAGGAGAATATAAGAAAAATAGGGAATAAGAAAGAAAAGGGAAAATAAAAAAAAAATAGGGAATATAAGAAAATAGGGAATATAAAAAGAAAAGGAGAATATAGAGAAGAAATAGGAGAATTAAGAAGAATAGGGAATATAGAAAGAATAGGAGAATATAAGAGGAATAGAGAAATAAGAGTGGAGAATATAAGGGAATGGGAATATGGGTGGGTTGAGAAGAATGGGAAAAATTGGGGGTGGAAAAATAGGGGTGGGTTGGAAAAATGGAAATTAAAGGGAAAAATTGGGGGTAGGAGTTGGGGGTGGAGTTTTTGGGGAAAAGGGTTTGGGTGGGGTTGGGGGGTTTTGGGGTGGGTTGGGAAAAGGGTTGATAAGTGGGTATGGAAGTGGGTTGAGAAAAAAAAAGGGGGAATATAAAGGTAGGAAAAAAAAAAAAAAAAAAAAAAAAAGAAAAAAAAAAAAAAAATAGGAATAAAGGGTGGTAAAAAAGGGGAATATAAGGGGGTGATTTAAAGGGGTTTTTTTTTAAAAATGGTTTTTTAAAAACCAATTTGGGTTTTTTTTTTTTAAGGGGTTTTTTTTAAATTTTGGGGGGGGGTTTTTTTATTTTTTGGGGGGGTTTTTTTTGTTTTGGGTTTTTTTTTTTTGGTTTTGTGTTGTGTTTTTGTTTGACCTGTTTTGTATCTTGGGAATAATTGAACATTGTTTTGTTAAGGTAAAAAAAAAAAAAAAAAAAACAAAAAAAAAAAAAACAAAAACAAAAAAATTAAAGGGAATTCAACATAATGAAAACCCTTTTTAAAGAAAGTCCTTCCTTTTTCCTTCCCCAACCCCCCTTTTTTCCTTTTCCCCCCCTTACTGTTTTTTCCCTCTTCCCCCCCCCCCGATGTCCTCCCCCTAAAGTTAGGGAAAGGAAAAAAAATTTTAAAAAACCCTTTTTAATTTGGGAAAGAGAATAAAAAGCAGAAGAAGAGAGATGGAATAGAAGGAATAGAGGGAAAGGGAAAAAAGAAGAAAGAAAGGAAAGAGGGGAAGGGGGAAAGAAGCGGAAAAAGTTTAGTTTGGGGGACCCGCCTTGAAACTTTTTTTTTTTCTCTCCTTTAAAAAGGGCAGGGGGAAGTGATTGCAGCAAAAGGGGGGAAAAAAAGGGGGAAAAAATAGAGGAAAAAAAGAAGGAGAAAAAGGGGAAAAAGGGGGGGGGGGGGGGGGGGGGGGGGGGGGGGGCCCCCCCCCCCCCCCCCCCCCCCTTTTTTTTTTTTTTTTTTTTTTTTTTGGGAAAAAACCCCGGTAAAACCCGGGGGAAAAATTTTTTGGGCCCCCGGGGGGGAAAACCCGGGGCCCATAACAAAGATATCCGTAGGGGGGGGGTGTACTCAAGAAAACACCACCGGGACCCCCCTTAAAAACGCGGTTAGAGGGAGTGTGGGGAAGGATCAAGACAAGCAAGGGGGAAATAATCTTATGAAGGTAATGGAAAGCAAAAAAAAAAACAGACTAAGGGCCCCAGGACGGAATAGGAAAGACTGGGTGAAGGGAACAGAAGGGCGAAAAGTTGGGGGGTGGACGGGTTTTTAACGTAGGAGGGCAGGGGTCGGAGTAGATATAAGGGGGGAGAGAGAGAGGAGAGGAGGAGAGAGAGGGAGGAGAGAGAGGAGGGAGAGAGGAGAGGAGAGAGAGAGAGAGAAAAAGGAGAGAGAGAGAAGAGAGAGAGAAGAGAGAGAGAGTGGAGAAGAGGAGAGAGAGAGAGTTACTAAAACAAAGAATTAGAAAAACACTTTTTTTCTCTCTCTCTCTCTCAGGCAGTATTGCAGCAATGCCACAGGCCACTCCATAGCAGCCACAAGATTCTATTGAGGAGAAACTTGTTGCCTCAGCCGCACTGGTTGTGAGCAGTACGGTAGGCCGCGTGACCTCCATAACAAAGATATCCGTCCGGGCTGTACTCAAGAAAACCCCACCGGACGTATCGCGCCCTTAAAAACATCCTAATTGCGGATGTCTTTGACTTGATAACTAAACTTAGAGAAAAAAACAACAACAGGATGACTCTTATTTAGAATAATGTGACGCACTATGAACGGCGGGCCGCTAAAGATTCTAGCCTGGAACATCAACGGCTTAGAAACAGACTCATTGAAGTATAACAGTTTCCCCCTTCAAAATGACCTTGACATAATGTGTCTCCCAAGAAACACGCCATGATCCCACAGATAATATAAGATCAGAGGTTTCAGCTTTTTCACAGTGGACAGCATACAGAGTCCCGCCGCACACCGTCGCTACAGGGGTCTGGCTCTGTATGTCAGGAATAACATCCCAGCTGACTGTATTGAACACCCCTTTTTGTGGGTGATAACAGTCAAGCACAAGCAATCAATATATATGATACAAAGGGGAAAATCCTTATTAAAATCAAAAATGTTTTATGTAACGGATAACATGCTTGACTTCAGCCAGTTATATGAGCTCGCGGGATGGTTACCCAAGCCTTTGATGGGTGATCGAATGCCTACTAGTATAAGCTGGGAGACAATGCCTCTGGGCTCTCCCCAACAATAATGGGAAAAAGCTTGTCTCTTTCATGGAAAACAACCAAGATGTTCTGAATATTTTTCAATGGACCTGAGCCAAAACACATTTACAGGGGAACAAGCTTGTTTATATCTGTCTGCTCAATGACCCGAAATGAGTCATCCTGTGAGGTGGTTGACACGTTGACATCCGACCACTTTGGGTGTATGGAGAGATCCTTCTCCCTGATACAATAAGAGACACAGTATGCCCAGAAAGAGACTGTGTGTTCCGAAGAAACATGAGCAACGCATTAGGGAACAAATGAATAATTGGTAAAAACATTACACCGCCTCATCGACAGAAGAGTTCAATACAGACATAATAAACCAACTGGAGAGTAAAATTATATGACATTTCAGGCATGAAAGAGGAACACATGAGTGAAATGAAGAGATGGTATAAACAGTGATGAAGCCGTTCAGCGGATTGACAGAAAATAAAAGAAATTTAAGCATCAATGGCAAAACAACCCCACTCATAATAACCTGACGATATTTAAAGCGGATGGGGCATCGAGTGCAAGATGTCAAAAAAGAAAGCAAGAGAAAAATACTGGACGTCCTTTCTACAATCCATGGATCACAGAACGCCACTTGCTGAAGTGTCAAGGAAAGATCAAGATGTACAAGGGAAAAAGCACCATCGCCCCTCCACCCTGCCCCCAACAAAAAAGAGAAACGAACTCATGCGGGAGTGGGCGGATGCCTCCACCTATGATTGTCTGCCCCTGCAGGTGCCAAGTGCTCTTGCCACCAAACGCCAGGAATCGTATTGGGAAGATTGAAGCAGCTTTACTCGACCCTAATGTCTCCGATAACATGCCCATCACCGAAGAGGAGCTCGTCAGGAGCCTGGAAAAGGCAAGCTCTAGTGCACCCGGCATGGATGGTGTCACCTACGATGGTATTTCGCTTCCTTACGACGATTGATGGCAATCTGTTCTGCGACTCTACAACATGATATGGGAGCGGAGGACGCCTCCCAAAACACCCTGGAAAAAGCTATTATTGTCCCTATTCCCAAACCAAAGGAAACCCAGGGTCCTTCAGACCAATATCTCTCACCTCTTGTCTGTGCAAATTTCTTTGAAAGAATAGTCCTTAATCGTCTACTATATAGTATCAAACCCCAGCTCTCCCGTAATTTGTATGGGTTCATTCCTGGCAGGAGCACACAAAAATTTCATTCATAGAGTCCTTGCTGGCATAAGGAAACGATTTAATGTTTTTATTGATTTGAAGGGAGCCTTTGATAGAGCTAACCCCAGTGTCATCTTATCCCAACTATCTAATATGCCTCGGGGACCATCATCAGAATAGTACAAGACACCTAAAAAGACGACACAGTCGAGTCTACTTTGAGGGGGCTTACTCCAGGTGGGGAAAACATGGAATTAGGAACACCACAGGGGGGGGGTTTTCTCGCCAATGCTCTTCAACGCACTTATGAATATCATTGCTCCTTTCAATTTAATGGGGTTGTTATTACTGTTTATGCTTGATGACATAGTGCTACAAGCTTAGAGTCAGCTGACTCACAAACACACATAAAAAACGCGTGCGAACCTTGGGGAGATTGTGCAAAATCCATCGGCCTTATCATATCACCAGGAAAAGCAAGGTGCTGTATAAACGGCATCGGGATAAAGCTTCCTTAAAACTACAAGGGACAATTTTAGAAGGGAAATCTCCACCTACAAGTATATGGGGTGTACTTGTTGGGGGCTTGCAACCACAAGACACAACGAAGTCACCAGACTAAGCACATCTGTCAAACCTCGACTAGCGTTGCTAAGGAAGGTGGCATGGGGAGACGTGGGGTCGTCTGTCCCCGTCCTTAAGAGGCTATGTTTCCTTAATCAGATCAGTCATAGACTACAACTCTAGGACCCTAACACGTCCCTTTAAAAAAGGAAAAACTAAAGCACTTGAAGTCATTCAAAATACAGCAATTCGGATAATTTTAGGGTGCCCAAGATCAAAACAGCAGGATAGACAAGACACGAAATAGGATTACCACCTCTCACACATAAGAGTACAGCAAATGGCAGCCTCCAAATTATGAGATCACTAAATACTAATGATGATGGTCAGTTCTATGAGGCTCTTTTCAATCCTAAGTGGAAAGAAAAGTGTAATGTTTGGCTCTCATCAGTCAGGAAATTGCTCAGTTCATTTAATTTTGATAAATACATGGATGATAGGGAGCACAAACCAGTTGATCTCCCCCCCTGGGAACTGCCAGTTTTCAATGTGTCCTATAATCCACAAAGGGTTTAAAAAGTGTAAAGTCTCATGTGAGCTGATGAGGCAGGACTTCCTTAGTAGATGAATGCCCTCCCTGAGTGTTCCAAATTCTGTACACCGACGGGTCGCTGCATGAGGACGGGCGTGCGGGGGCCGGGGTCGTGTACTACAAGGGAGAAAGCCGGGGTGAACACCGGGCGCTAAGCATCCGAACGTCTGATGGCTGCTCCTCGACCCAAACGGAGCTTCTCGGGATAGCAGCGGCTTTAGCAGCAGTCAAGCGAGAGGCCGGAGACGTCATCATTGCCTCTGACAGCACGACTGCCCTACAGTCGATAACATCCAGGAACCTTCTTCACACCGTCCTCGTGAACAGAATTATTAAACCGTGGATAAGATAACGTGTCAGGACAGAACTGTGAACATTATTGGGCCCCATCACACTGTGGGATAGCGGTAACGAGCGTGCAGATGAACTCGCCAAAAGTGCACGACTAAGGATGGTGTTGGGTTTTCCGCTCCCTCTGTCCCTTGGCTGTCTAAAAACAGAAATGTGTGAGAAAATGGAAACTTACAATAAGAGACATATTGACAGCATGCTCGGGCAGTCTGTTTCTCTCACCTACATAATTTATATAGAAATTTTTAAACAAAGGGGGTCAACCCCACTAGATACAAAATGGGCTAATTAATAGGCGCCAGCAGGTGTGTTATAGTAGGCTAAGGTTAGGGTATAAGTACATGTGGGAGGGAGCTGCAGTGACAACATCAATATGAAAAAATGTAACCCGTGTAAAACAGAAGAGAAGCACACACTCCGCCATTATGTAATGTTCCCGAAAATTTATTTTTTTAGAGGCAGATGTGCCAATGCCTCCTATGCTGGGCTGCTGCACTACTATCTACAAAACCCTGTAACCTTAAAACCAAGTCAAAAACAGTCACCCAAACTTTGTCAATCTATATTAATAAAAACGAAAGTGTGTCTGTCTGTCTGTGTGTGTGGTGTGTGTGTGGTATAGGTTCCGCCCCGTGGCCAAACAACCTCATATGGCACATTTTTGGGAAACAGGTTGACCAGGGGAAGGTCATAAGCCCACTTATGAGATGATCCGATCACTTTTTTTTTTTTTTTTTTTTTTAGCAGCCTATTAGCGAAATTGTGAAAACAAAAGTAGGTTGCGAGAATTGAGGAAGCCTTGATGTAGGGGGATGGGTAATGGGTGAGTGAATGGGTGGGGTGATGGGTAATGGGTGTGGGGTGATGGGTGAGTGAATGGGTGGGGGGGGGATGGGTTTGGGGGTGATGGGTGATGGGTGAGGGAATAGGTGGGGGGTGATGGGTAATCTATAATAATATAAGCAAAAGTGTGTCTCCTCTGTCTGTCTGTCTGTCTGTCGTGTTGTGTGTGTGTGTGTGTTTGGTGTGTGTGTTGTGGTGTGTGTGTTGTGTGTGTGGTGTGTGTGTGTGTGTGTGTGTGTGTGTGTGTGTGTGTGTGTGTGTTTGGGTGTGGTGTTTGGTGGGGTATAGGTTCCGCCCCCCCGTGGCGCAATCAACTCATATGGCACATTTTTGGAACCGGGTTGACCAGGGGAAGGTTTTAAGCCCAATTATGAGATGATCCGATTTTTTTTTTTTTTTTTTTAGCAGCCTATTAGCGATAATTGTGAAAAAAAGTGGGTTGCGAGAATTGAGGAAACCTTGATGTAGGGTGATGGGTAATGGTTGAGTGAATGGGTGGGGTGATGGGTATGGGTGTGGGTGATGGTGAGTGAATGGGTGGGGGGTGATGGGTTGGGGGTGATGGTGGATGGGTGAGGGAATAGGTGGGGGTGATGGGTAATGGTAAATAAGCGAAAGTGTGTCTGTCTGTGTGTGTGTGTGTGTGTGTGTCTGGTATAGGTTCCGCCCCCCGTGGCGCAATCACCTCATAGGGCACATTTTTGGAACCGGGTTGACCAGGGGAAGGTTTTTTAAGCCCAATTATGAGATGATCCGATTCATTTTTTTTTTTTTTAGCAGCCTATTAGCGATAATTGTGAAAAAAAGTGGGTTGCGAGAATTGAGGAAACCTTGATGTAGGGTGATGGGTAATGGGTGAGTGAATGGGTGGGGTGATGGGTAATGGGTGTGGGGTGATGGGTGAGTGAATGGGTGGGGGTGATGGGTTGGGGATGATGGGTGATGGGTGAGGGAATAGGTGGGGGGTGATGGGTAATGGGTGAGTGAATGGGTGGGGGGTGATGGGTAATGGGTGAGTGAATGGGTGGAGGGTGATGGGTAATGGGTGAGTGAATGGGTGGGGGGAATACATACATTTCTACATCCGTGATTTCAGGAAAGTTAGAAGGGGCTATCTGGAGAGTCCGTTTTTGGGTGGCCGAAGGCCACAACACAGGTGGTGGGCCAAAGGCCCACCACTAATAGCCCTCCGCAGGAGCTAGCCAAAAAGTCCGCCCGGGGGGTCGGCTTTGCGGCTAGTGCCTCATAAAGGACTTAATATGTATGTAACATAACATAATCTTTTGTATATGCATATCTGAATTTAATTAACATTGTTACTATCCAACTTCATTAATCATGGCAATCCTTCCCATGCAACCTGCATGGGGGGTGCGCCCTTTGTCTATTTTGTACCCTTAATTATATATGTATTATGTATAATGTGTACATTATTCACAATAAACGTTTTGATCTGATGATCTCTCTCTCTCTTTCGTCCCCAAATACATCACATTATTTAAGAAGAAAGACTGACAAAATATATATGACAAAACCTAACTGACAAAGTAATAAACTAATACTAACTGATAAACTTAACTAACAAATTAACCTCATGGGTGTAAGTTATGAAGAAAGACTGACAAAAATTATGGTTACCCAAGCTGGAGGAAAGAAGGAAAAGAGAAAAAAGAAAGAAGAGAAAAAGAAGAAGAAAGAAGGAGAAGGGAAAGGAGATAGGATTATGGTGTACTAGACTTAGTGTGTAACAAAAAAAGAAAAAAAAAAATACGGAAGACATATTTTTTGCCTGTATGCCTCCGGGTGATATTAAAGTTATTATTATACTTATAGAGGTATAGAGCTATTATCAATTATTTGCTTTAGTACTTAAGTTCATTCCCTCGTCCATATATTATGTTGTTGTTTTTTTCTTGTGTCTTGTATGGTGAGAATAAAATTATTATTATTATTACTATATTTTAACGAAGGAACACAGAGTAAAGAGAACACAGACAGCTAGATACTTAAACAAGAGAAGAAGAGACAAGGAGGTGAAAAAAGTAGAGCAAAGTTTTCCAAATAGAGCAACAGATCCATGGAATGCACTGCCACAGGAAGTCGTGTATGTAAATAGTACTATGTATGAATATCAAGAATATGATGATTTGGTATTTAACAATATTAAGCATTTGGACATTACGAGCTAAACTCAATCTTGTTTATGTAGAAATAGGTTAATATAAATTGGTAAATACACACACACACACACATATATATATATATATATATATATATAATATATATTTTATATAATATATATATATATATATATAATATATATATAATATATAAACACACACAAACGCCATAACACCGCGCGATGGTCATGTTGATAGCGTGCTGGCCTCCCATTCTGTGGGTAGGCGGTTCGAATCCTCGCTGCTACCGGGGATTTTTCACTGACAAATTCGGGCTGTTACTGTCCCCCTTGAGCAAGGGATGGGGGTGTGTGGTGTGTGAGGTCCCGGGGTTGCCCAAAGATCGGTAATAATGAGCTCCAAGCTCGCACTTAGAGGGTGAAACTGGCGATCGCGAGCCAGCTCGCGTGGACAAAACCATGGGCGACTAACACACACACACACACACACACACCACACACACACACACACACACACCCCACACACACACACACAGATGAAACATGCAATGGGAACAACAAGGAAAACAGAGATGAAGGAACTCGTCAACTTCTGCCAAACATACACAAAATAAGAATAAGACGCACTGTTCCACCAATGCTTTTCAGATACACACACACCACACACCACACACACACACACACACACACACACCACACACACACACACACACACACATACATACATATATACATGAAAGGAAGTTTGTTGGGTGTTGTGAGAAGGACGACAGAGAATGTGAAGTGAAAAAGGAAGAGGAATAGGAAGAGGAAAAAGAAATGAAGGAGGAGGGGGAAAGGAGGAGGAGGAGAGGGAAGGGAGGGAGGAGGGAGGAGGAGGAAGGAGGGAGGAGGAGGAGGAGGGGAGGAGGAGGAGGAGGAAGGAGAAAGAGGAAATGTGAAGGAAGACGCAGACAAGGAAAAAAAAATAAAGAACAGGAATAGGAAATTAGGGTAGAGAAAAACGAAAGAGAAGACCAGAAAGACACAAAAGACATTACTCTTACCGACTCCGATTCCTTCTCTTCCCCCTCCCCCTCCCCCTCCTCCTCCTCCTTCTTCTAGACGAACAAAAGCAAAACAAAAAGAAAGAAAAAAAAACCCTGTATAGCCAAGACACAAGCTTTTTTTTCTATTAATCTCGTAAGAAAAAACTGTTGTAGTATTCCATCTGTTTATCGTCAGTACAAAAAAAACGTATTTTTCATTAAAAAAAGATGAATATAGGTGAATGAGCTAAAAGGAGTTTGATTATAACTATTGACATTATTGTTTTATTATCATTAGTATTGGAAACACGAGGGCCAGGCAGTAGGGTTTTGTAGGAGCATAAGAAATAAACAAACTAAAATAAGAAATACACATAATCTGATGAATTTATTAACCCCTTGAGACCAGAACGTAATTTCCATTGTAATTTGGGTACCATTAGACGATTTTTTTTTAATGAATATAAGCAATAGTTTTATAGATATGATCTGTTTCAGTATCCTTGTCAACTAGCTTAATTGGTATATTCAGTTACTTTTCGTTATTTTATGGCTCGACAACAGACAATTTTCTATAGCAAAGGAAGATCTGGGCGCGAAGGGGTGTAAAACTGCTCGTAAAGAGAATTACTTTAAAGATATGTAGCAAGCGCAGAGAATACCAAAGCAAGGTTAATGTTTGCATATCATGACTTACCAGGATGTTTCTTGTCTTGCTGTAGCTTTTATTTATTTTATTTATTTTGCTCTCATTTATACTATACAATATTTGTACTCATGCATGTGCCATTATTATGTACTCTTTGCTCTAGTACTTAAGTTAACTCCTTGTCTTATATTGTTTTTTTTTTGCCTGTATATATGCCACCGGGGTGATATTAAAATTATTATTATTATTATTATTATTATTATTATTATTATTATTATTATTATTATTATTATTATTATAGAGGTATATAGCTATTATCAATTATTTGCTTTAGTACTTAAGTTCATTCCCTCGTCCATATATTATGTTGTTGTTTTTTCTTGTATGCCTTCGGGTGAGAATAAAATTATTATTATTATATTATTATTATATTATTATTTTTTTATTTCCATTATTTCATGCGTGCAGCAATTTTAGTTACGCTTGAGAGAATCAAAAGCATAAAATATATGTTTTCACTCGTCTTCATTATCGCGGTTATTCTAGTTTTCTTTCCCCTTCATTTTTTTAAATTTGATTAAAAACTACTTTTGATCGATCATGATAATTTCAATGTTGCTTTTTTTTCTCTCCTCCGTAAAACAATCTCTCTCTCTCTCTCTCTCTTTCCTCTCTCTTCTCTCTCTCTCTCTCTCTCTCTCTCTCTCTCTCCCTCTCTCTCTCTCTCTCTCTCTCTCTCACACACATACCACACATTTCTCTCTATCTATCAATTCTCCTCTCCACTCTTCTCACACACTCTCTCTCTTCTTCTCTCTCTCTCTCCTCTCTCTCTCTCTCTCTCTCTCTCTCTCTCTCTCTCCTCATCTTATTCTCTCTCTCTCTCCTCTCTCATCTCCTCTCTCTCTCTTTCTCTCTTCTCTCTCCTTCTCTCTTCTCTCTCTCTCTCTCTCCTCAATCTCCTCTCATCTCTCTCTATCTCTC
>JACEEZ010000132.1:43747-54571 GCA_016584305.1 Chionoecetes opilio | reverse complement strand
GGGGGTGTGAAGGACTTGATTTTGGGTTATGGCTTTAAAGGACCGACGCCCTGAGTGGCTGCGGCTTGGCGCACACCATCTCGTCCCGGGTGGGGCGGTCGGGACTCGGACAGGGCATCGGGGAGCAGAGCTGCTTCCCAGCAGCCACACGGCCGTGAACAGTAGGGCGAGACCTTCCCCTTGAGGCGTTGGAGGCGAGGTTTCACCCGCGTCCAAGGGTATGGTTGGAATCGGGATCGGGGGTCGGTGGTCCGTCTAAACTGAAGCTCTGTAGGCCATAAAGAAAAGGTCGCACTTCGACAGGCCCGGGCGGGGCGAGCAGCTCGATTAAAGGTGGCGAGCGGGTCTCGGCGTCAGCGAAAATCTTGGCCCACTGAACGAGCATGTGCGTCCCGGGGCCATGGTCTTGCAAGGGCGTAACCAAACCCCGTAAAGGCGAGGGCGTCATTTGGAAGAAAAACTGGAAGTGCCGGGTCGAAGTGAGCAGAATCGGCGGTCGAAGGCGCCGCTTGACACCTGAGGCCCCTGTCGTGATCGGGTGTCCACGAAAACTTTCTTTTCGGTCATCGGGGGCGAATGGCTGGGGGGCAGCGGCGATGGCGGGGGTAAACTCGACACTTTTTTACCAGGCCCAGAAGGCGGAGGTCAGTCAATTTAAAGGCCGGTTCCCCTACCCCTTGTACGACCCCCGTAAAACAAAAATGAACAACAATGACGTCAAAAGACCACAAAAAAGTCGCCCGACCGCCGTACGGCTGCCGTCAAATTTAAATTTTTAGGCCCCCTTAGGCTAGTGCACAAAGCTATAGGATGGGAAAAGATCGCCCCCCAGGGCAAACCTGGGTATACGGCAACAATCCCCACTTTGGGTTTAGTAAACCAGGTAACTCAGATCTGAAAAAAAAAGAAAAAACGTCTGGAAAACGCCGTGCCAACCCTCCCGGGGCCCGGGCGGTCCCCCAGCCGGCCCCGGGCTTCTTTCTTAATTTTGCCTTCATCGAGTCAACACCTGCTGACGTCCCCTGTAACACGTGTTTCCCTTCGGGCCTATGTGAGCCCTGCTTTTTTTTCGGGGGTTTACGTGGTGAATTTTTTTACCCTTCATGTTTCGTAATCCTTCTGTAGGTTCCCGGGGCTAGTGTAGATTATTCTTCACCCCTGCGGGGCCCCAGCTTGTTTTAAATTATTTTTTTGGGGCGGGTGTCGGGGGGTCTGGGTTTTCCCCTCCCCCGGGCTTTTTCCCCCCTCCCTGGGCATTATTTTTCCCCCGCCAGGGCCCCCTGGCCCTGCCCTTAGGGTTTCGCCGTTCACCCAGCCACCCCCCCCCCCCCCCCGGGGCCCCCCTTTCCAAGGCGGGTGGGGGGGTTTTGGGTCCCGGGTCTGCCACGTGTAAGCTAATGGGGGATTTTTATCTTCCCCCAGCCACCCCCCACCCCCCGGGGGGCCCCTCCAGGGTTTGGCGGGGGTTTTTGGTGGTCCCGGGGTCTGCCACGTGGAGCGAGATGGGGGGAGGTTACGTCTTTTCCCCCAGCCCGCCCCCCCCCCGGGCCCCCCCGGGTGGGCGGGGGTTGGGGGTTCCGGGCCCCTCCCACGTGGGGCAAGATGGGGGGATGGTTACGTCCCCTTTGCGGGTGCCCAACCCCCCCCGCCCCCCCCCGGACCCTCCCAGGGGCCCGGGAGGGGGTTGAGCGGTCCCTGGCTCCCATGTCCCCCCCCCCCTCCCCCGACCACCCACCTTTCCCGGGGGGTGGGGGCAGTGCGTTGGCGATCGGGTGGGGTTTGGGGGCGTTTCGTGTTGCGTCTAGCCCCTTTTCCCTCTCACGTTTTACCCTTTTTTCCGGGGGATAAATTGTGAGGCCCAGGGCTGCTCGGTGTTTTTTAGGTCCCGAGGCCACAAGCTCTGCTCCTCGCACCCCCCGTGCCTTCTGTCGGCTCTTCGTCCCCCGATTCCCCCGGGCTGTGGATGGCTGGGGCTCATCCTCCCGGAGGGGGGGTGCCCTGCTTACCGGCGGGGCCCTATGCTGACCTAAAGGAGGGGTGGTCGAAGGCTTTGAAGTCTCGCCAACGCAGCCCCTTCCGTCTGTCCGGGGCGGACCGGTCTCTGGGTTCTGGGCGGGCCTCCCAGTCGCCCCACCCTCCTCGTCTCGCACCTCCCGATCCCCTGCCTCGTTCCGACTCGGCGTCGATCGTGCTGCGGTGAGCAAGATCTGGCGGTCTCCTCAGCCCCTCACCATGACCGCGCTCCAGGTCAGGACTTGCCGGGTGGGTCTGTGGCTCCTACGGTGGTCAGGCGTTTTGGGGGCCTTCCCCACCCCACCTCCTGTGCCCCCGGGGGGTTGTCGTTTGGATGACTTAGTGAACCCCTTCGGGCAAGAATGGGGTCCACTTAACTTCGGGTCCCGTTCTCCGACGCCGAGGCGTCGCAGGTCCCCATCGCCTGCTTCCCTCTCACCTTTTGCCCCCTTTGAGTCTGTGTTAGTCGGGATGACTCCGGGTGTGCTCCGAGGGGGAAAAGAGGATACTGACCTACCCTTCCCAAGGACGAGGGTTTTGGGGGACCCCGCCCCCCGGACCCGTCCCCCGGGGCCCCTTCCTCCGCCTTTTCTTCGAGGTGCCTTCGGGTGCACTTCCCCTCGCCCCGCTGCGGAGGTGCGGGGACCCCTCCTTCTCCCCCGCCCTTTTTTTCCCGGGGCACCGATCCGCCGTCGATTGCTTGTGAACTTTTGAGGGGGGCTTTTTGCCATGGGTTCGTCTGGGAGGGTCGGGGGGGCCCAGTTCCGGACTTGGGGTGCGTCGCTCCCGGGGGGACGGGGGAAAGAGTCCTACCTCTACCCCCGGTTTCCCTTTTTCTCTCCCGGGACGCTCCCTCGAACACCTGCGGTTTTCTTCGGCCCGCTTTGGGGATGCTGGGGCCTCCTTAGGGTGAGCTTAGTTTGGTCGGGATGGCTTCCCGTGCGGGGGGGAAGCCAGGATCCAGGGGTTTTCTCTCGGGCCGAAAGGGTTCCCCCTGGAGAAGGCCGGCCTGGCCCCTGCCAAAGTGTGGAGAGCGGGTACCCATGTAAACCGGGTCCTTCTCCGCCCGGGGGCCCCGATCCCGGTTCCCCCGGGCCCTCTGGGGCTTTCCACGTGTGAGGTGATTTCCTCCGGGTTTTTTTTCCCCCCCGGGGGTTTTTCTCCAAAGGACCTCCCGTGGGGGGCGAAACCCGGTAAAGGGAGGAGTTTTTTTCCCGGGCCTTTCGGAGGGGAACAAGTCTCCCTGTTGACCTCTTCTGTGCCTTTTTCAGTCGCGGGCGGACGGGCTCTCCTCCCTCGCCGTGGATCACCCTTCCCTCCCCGGCCCCCCGGTCGGATGCTGTGGGCTTTGTCGACCGCCTGTGATGCGTTCGGGGGCCTCCCCCTCCGACGGTCCGCCCTCCCATTGACAGGGCCGTCCGCCCCTTGGCTCTTCGGCCGGGGCCCCTTTCGGGCCTGCCCGAGCTATCGACACAGTTCTCCGGATTATCCCTTCGTTTCGGGGGGTCTTGTCGGACCCTCCTTACGCAGTGTTCCCCTCAACCCCCCCCACTGTCACTCTGGTGTCTACCCCGGCCCCCCAGCCCGCCCGGGCCCGGGGGGTTCCGGGGGGGGTCCAGAGTGTTCGTCGGGGCCTTTTTCGCGGGAGGGGCACCCCGGATGCTCCCCCCCGGTGGGCCCCCAGGATCCTCGTCGTCCCCTCGGGGGGGCCTTCGGGTTCAGGGGCTCTGGGTCTCGGGGCCTTTCACTCGGGGCCCCCTACTGTCCACAAGCCTTCCTCCAGGGTCGCCTCGCTTTTGAGCCCCCCTTCCGGGCCTCCTTCCGGGTTTCGGCAGCCTGGCCGCAGAGAGGGTTGGGCCGCCCGGGGGGGTCCGAAAAGGCTTTCTTGGCCCTGGGTTTCCCCCGCCCCTTCGGGGACCCCTTTTTTGGGCCCGGGCTCCCCAGTCTCGCCGCCCACGGTTTGGACAGCACTCCCCCGGGGGATGGGAAAGGGCGGGGAAGGTCTTTTTTTCCCCATTTTTTATCGACCCAAGGGACTCTTCGAAGGGGGGGGCTTTTCTTTGGGCCCCAGCCGCCTAAAAAAGATTGTGCGCAACCACCGGTTCCGTTCTGCCTTGGGCCCGGTCCGCCTTCGGCTGAGGAAAAGGGGCTGGATGGCGTCCCTCGTCTCAAGGACGCCTCTGGCATGCCCCATTTATCCTCGGTTTTCCCCGCCCCGGCCTTTTCCGGGGGGTCGGGGCCGTGGGAGTTCACCAGACTACCCTTTGGCCTCCCATCGCTCCGAGGGGGGTTTTTGCGGCCACCCAAAGGGGGGGCTCAGGGTGGGGTTTTGCAGGGGTGAATTGCCTCATGTATTTGGACATTGGCTGGGGTCCGCCCCTTCGGAGGAAGCGTTTGCAGCTGGCCCCGGGTTTGGCGGGGCGGGGGGGATGGGGTTCCTATCAACAAGGGGAAAATCCGTCCTTTCCCCCCCTCCCCGCATTACTTGGCTGGGGATGCATGGGGGTCCCGTTCGGCTGCGGTCCGCATTGGGGGGGAAAAAGCGGCCAAGCTTCATCAACGCCTCTTTCCGGGCCTCGGGTCCCGTTTTTGTCAAGGAGGGATTGGGAGTCCCTTTTCGGCCGCTCAACTTTGCCGCAGAGGCACTCCCCTAGGCCCCTTCGTCTCCCCGCCTTTTCCGGGTGGTGAACCAAGGCCCCGGGGCGGCCCCGCGACTTCTCCGGCCCGACCCCCCCTGCCCCCACCCTACTGGACGAGTGGTTTGGGGGAGGGCGGTTTCTCCGCGTGGACCGGTGGCTGCCTCCGCCCCACGGGCTTCGTGATGTTGGATGCGTCGGACGTCGGGGGGGCTCCATCCTCCGACGGCCGGCAGGGGTTTTGGGGGGTGGGGCCGGGGTGGAGCGCAGACTCCACATCAACGTCAAGGAGCTGTTTTTCTTCTCTTCCCCCGATCAACCCGATCCAGAAGGGGCGGCTCTCTGCTTCGAATGGCGCGGTCCACGTCTCGCCCGCCAAGGGACATCCAAATCCGCCCTTCTGGTTTCCTTTCGGAGAAATTTCGGCCTGGCGGCCCCTTTCCCCCTTCACTGTCTGCCAGGGTTCCCGCGGGATGGAGAATCTGTTGGCCGACGCCCTTCTGCTTCGGGCTCGTCGTGGGTGGCACTTCGCCCGGGGCGCTTTTTCGGCTCTCTTCGGGTGGGCACTCCGGAGGTGGCCCCTTTGCGTCCCGCCGCTCTGCCCAAAAACCAGGCCTTTTTTACGAGGGGGGGCCGGCGGCTGCGGGGGGCCCGGGCGCCCTCACGGAAAAACTGGAACAGGTGGGGCCATGTTTCCCGTTTCCGCCTCTCTGCACCAGTGTCCCCTGAAGGTATGCAACAAACTGCGTTCCTCCAGGGGCAAGGTGACCATGTGGTCCTTCTGGCCGGCGAAAAACCCTGGGTTTTCCGAAATGAAAGGGCCCGGGGTCCCCCCCGGGTTTCCCCTGGGGCCCCCGCTTTGTTGGAGGAGCTCCCGGCCCGGTTTCTTCCACCTTGAAACTACACGCCGGGTTTCTCCTACCCCCTTTCCGCGGACGGTTTTCGGACGCGGTAGCGGAGGACTGTTGGCGGCCTTCGCCCGTCCTCTACGAGACAGTATCATCCATGAAGGCTTTCAGTCGTTCCTCAAAACCAAGGGGCCCCCGCGACGCCTCTGAATCGGTCGTCCTGGATTTCCCCTCCTTCCCCGGCCCACGACCGTGGGGAAAGGGCCCCGCTACTCTCTCCACTCACTGGCGGGGCCCCGGCTGACCCCCTCAAATACTTGGGGGTTTGGGCCGGGCCGGCGTTTTTGTGACCCTGTTGAAGAGGGGTTTGTTTTACCAAATCCCCCTCCCCTCGTCCTGGTCCCCTTCTGGGCCCCGGAGAAAGGGTTTTCCCCCTTCCCGCAGGGCGACCAGTTTGGGTCGGGGCGTCCGGACCCCGCCTCCTTCGAAGGCCTTGTTCCTGGTGGGCCCGGCTACGGGTTTCGGGCTTCCAGCTGAGGGCGCTGAACCCTTTTTCCCCATGGAGACCTTCTCCGGGGGGTCCCCTGTCTCCCTCCCCTCCGCCCAAGGTTGGGGTAAGAACGAGCGGCAGGACCACCCTTTTCCAACCGGTCGTCGTTCCGGCTTGGTCTTCTGGGGACGCCGCACACCCTTGTGCCGGTTTCGGCGCTCCGGTGTTACCTGGTGCTTCCGAGCCCCGGGCGTGTGACCTCAGTTCCTTTCCGCGATCCTGTCACTGGGCGCCCCCTACCAAGGGGATTCCGGGCCGGGTCCGGGGCGTCATCGAGTCGGCGGTCCGGGTCCGCCCCTCGCGCCCATGACTCCGGGGTGTTGCTGCGTCTTTGGGGCCCTTTCCCCGCACCCATTCCTGGGGGGGTACGGAAGGGGGGCAGTGGAGTCGGCCTCGTGCTTTGTTTTACCTGTCCCCCCTCCGTCGTGGACTTTCCCCCTGTGCCCCCGGGACTCCCCGCCGGAGGGGCTTTTGGGGGACGCCGGGCCCCCCATTGACTCTCCGCTTATTCGGGGAGTATAAATGGTATCGTTTTGCCTTTTGCAGTTTCTCTTTTGCCTCCCCGCGGGGTGGGGGGTTCTTGCCCGTTTTCCCAAATGGCATAGCTTATGCACAGCCCAAAGGGGACCCAAAAAAGACGGTTTTAAGTAAAAAAGCCTATTTTGGGTCCCTGAAGAGCTAGTGCACGGCCTTTGGCCCCCCACCCTTCCTTCCCCACCAAGTTTTTAGCCCCTCTCCCCGGGGGTGATTTTGGATGGTTTGATAGCTCCGGCCGGGTGGGGGACCGCCGGCCCCGGCAGTTGGACGCGTTTTCCCGACGTTGTTTTTTTTTTCTTTCAGATTGAGTGTACCTGGTTATCTAACCAATGTGGGTATTGGTTCCCTGTATACCCAGGGTTTCCCCTGGGTGGCAAATTTTTTCCTATCCTATGCTTAGTGCACTAGCTCTGTCAGGGACCCAAAAATAGGCTTTTCATACTTCAAAGCCGTCAATAAAGTCATCTCTCCCCTCGGCGGTGTTCCGCTCGAACGGAGGTGAAAACTGTGCCCATTTTACACAAACCACTCAAGCGGTGATGATGGTGACGTCATTTTGGGCGGTGTACGGCAACGGCGGCCGTAGAAGCGGGCTAGTGGGAACCGGCCTTTAGCGGGAGTCGCGAAGCCCCGGGTGGCACTGACTCGTCCTCGTCCGCGGCCACGCCCTCAGCTGAGGGGTTATACCTGCAAAAAGCTCACACTAGGCGCGGCGACCACAAATTTTTTCCTTGTTAGTGTGATCCCGTACTTGCGACATCTAGTGAGCATCTGTGGTGAATACGTTGGAGATGCGTTGGGGAAGTCGTCGTCGAAGAGGAGAATTCGTAAACCCCACCTTAACATAGTTTTTGACACCCGCAGGGTCAGGTCGCCGCGGAGACAGTAAGCGTCACCGGTAGCCAAGAAACCGATGGGACCTCTGTAGTGTTGAAAGCGGCCGTATGGTGTGAAAAAGGGTGTTAGGTGTTGGTCGTCCTCGTGTAGTTCCAACTGCCAGTACCCGCACAAGGCGTCCGCTGTGGTGAAAAAACGCGCTGACGGGTTGAGACTGCGGACGGCGGTGAATGGAGTTGGGGCAGAATGTGTCGGGCGGGCTACTTGAGAATTGAGCTTCGTAAAGTAAACCGTGATTCTCACGCCTTTATCCTTAGCCAGGGACGACTAGCGGGTGACACCACTCTAAAGGGTCGTCCCCGGGCCCAAGCTTGATGATCCCCTACGTGTCATGGACTCAAGTTCTCCTGAATTTGACGCTGGAAAGCGAAGGGGACCTGCCTCGGTGTGTGAATGGCAAATGGTACGGCTCCTTCCTTCACGTGAATCCTCATGGGTTTACCCACCATGGGTTTCAGAGGAGCCGTCTTGAGATCCGCCTTGGAGAGTAACACGTCCGGAAACTCGCGCAGGAAGTGCACCCGTGCAGCAGACGGGGACGTGTGAGGAGGGAGAGTCATCTCAGCGCATCTGTTGGTGTGCTTTACCTCCAATAGTGGCTTCGGGAAGGCAGGTGAAATGATAGCCAGCTTCATGCAGTGACTGTAGGAGAGGAGAGGCGTCTGAATACCCTCGTGCACTTGTATCTTGGCAGTACAAGATTTCCCGTGGAGCCGTAAAGTTGCATAAAAGCATCTCACAGCAGGTGCCATTTCTGATCCATCCACCGTCAGCGTAGTAGTGGACGGTAGAGGCTGTAGCTGCTGAGGGGGATGTGAAGCATTTGCGGTGTCCTTGTCCCGATGACAGTGACGTGGGCGCCTGTATCTGGTAACATCTGGAGCCTCGAAGTAGACTCGCCGTACACCAGGTGAACACAGCCCGGGGTGGGAGTCATGGCACTTGAAGGAGAGACATCTGTTACGCTAACGACAGTTGCTGTATTTACCTCTTGAAGTGGGTGATGCGCGCCCAAAGGGTTTAACGCGCCACCCTGACCATCGTGACTAGACGTGTTGCGGCAGAACTGTCGTAGTGGCCAGTCCTGGCGCAGAGGCGACATTGGGCTGTTTTGGCGGGACACTTGTCAGTCCCCGCCCAATGACCTTGACGCCCGCAGTTGTAACAGGAGGCAGCGCCGGCCGGGCACTTCGGGCCGTGTCGACGCGCGCAAGACTGGCAGGGGTGGGCAGGGCTAGGAGCCGCTGTTCTTTGTTGAATCTTCCCGCGATAACCTGAAGGTGGCGTGTGGGGTCGGTGAGGCGTCTTGTCGCGGCGTCTGCCTTTTTTGTAGGTAGACATGGCGCGCAGCTGGCTTGGTGACGAAATTTTGCTCGGTGTGCAGTGGTGACCGGAGTGGATAGCGGAGGCTGTATTGCGGGTGGCTTCGAGTGAGCGACAACAGGTGACCACGTCGTGGAGAGAGGCGCCTGTGTCGAGGGAGATAAGGCGTTGAATAAGCTCTTCCTCTCGCACGCCCATGAGTAAAACCATCTTCAGCTGGATCTCCGCGCAAGTCATAGCATTACTAGTGCACAAGTCGACCTCCTCTGCCAAGTTCTTCAATCGCACGTAGAAATCGGAGAATGACTCGCCGTCCGCCTGTTTACAACAAAGGAGTTCACGGCGACGGAGTGCTTCATTGCGCTGGCTTTTGAAGTGGGGCTGAAGGTGTCCAAGACCTCTGTCACAGTCAAGGAAGTGTCAGGTGCGATCCCTAGGGTATGCTTAGGATCCTTTGCACGTCAAGTGACACCGACATCCGTAGTTGTATGAGTTGCTTCTGCCGTGGCAGTTTCTGTAAGTCCAGCATGGTGGAGAAATCTTGCCAAAGTCGACGCCATTGCCCGGGAAAACTTGAAACGAGGCATCAGCAAGCAACGTCGGGGGCTGTGAGCCACGTGCTTGCCTGCAGAAGGCGCGAAAGTGGGCGTGGCAGCTACAGGAGAAGCGGCGGGGGGAGCAGTAAGTCGTCGCAGGGGCCGTGACGGGGGGGACGGAGTAGGCCGCGCATCAGCTGGGGGGGGAGGAATGTCCCGCGCGCCAGACTGTGTTGGAGACCCAAAAGTTTTTACGAGAACTGTTTCAGAGAACGAGAACTGGTCCCTCCGGCGGACTTCATTTTCACGCCGTCGTCCCCCTCCTCTTCTCGCTGACACCTCTCCTCTTCATCCTGTTTCCGACGATTATTCCGACTGATTCCGGAACCCCTCCAAATAACGAAGTAAGCTTGATATTGCGTCGCCGTGAGATTCAACGCCCGGCTGATTTGGGGACGGCAGCGCTGGGGGTGGGGTGTCCCAGTGGCTCCAAAACGGGATGCTACCTCCTCCTCTTCATATTCCGACCCACTGGTCGTAGGAGAAAACCGTGGGGAATGACATGTTGAGTGTTGGACAGAAAAAACTACGAGGAAATTCCACCGTGCGTGGAAACTTCCGAAAAAGAATGTGGGTTGAAATGTGTGTGTGGGGGTGTGCAGAGAGGGGGGGGGGGGTGCCGGGCTGCACGCTGCCGCACCTGGTTTCAAGGTCGTGAGGCAGACAAGCAGGGTTTGGCGGCACAACACAAAACACCCCACTACAAAGGACATTGCACGGAGCACTTTTGGAACACTGGTGAACCCTACCATCATACACAATCCACACGCTGTACGTAGATTTCCCCAGGCACACGAACACGAGTCGCTGAGGACGAATTAATCCAGGGAGAGAGCGTGGGGTCGTGGTGAAGAGATGTCTCGTGGCGTCAGGCGGCGGTGTGTTGGGGAGGCGGTGGAGAGTTCTACCGGCGGTCTCTGTTTCTGTCTGTGTACGGAACACTGCGCCATATTGCTCGGTGTGCAGTGGTGACCGGTGTGGTTGTTTGGGGAAAGGGTTTTTCCAGGGAGAAGGAGCATTACTTCCGTAGGATTTTAAGAGAGAACAGAGATGGTCGGGACACCTAGCGAGGAGCTAGTGTGGTCTGTCCGCCCGCACTGTAGCAACTGGTTACGATGAGGGTCTGAGGCGGGGTTCACACTACACGTTTTTTGCTGTCCGTGTCTACGTGGGGCGTGGCGATCAGTGATGTCAGAGTGACGTCATGATCGCCACGCCCACGAAGACGCGGACAAAGAATTGGGAGCTCCGAATAATGTGAGCTGGGACGCACGTCTCCCAAGGTCAGTGGACGCCAACACACGTTTCTCCAGCAGGTGGTCTCGCGGAGCCTGGTTCAAACTTCACAAGGCAGGAAGTGACGTCACTGTGACGTACTGTGAGTCACTGATGACAAGACCACGTGACACGTCCAGCAAAATTAA
>JACEEZ010000132.1:0-37993 GCA_016584305.1 Chionoecetes opilio | reverse complement strand
GACACGGCCCCAACAATCCCTGTCCCCCACGCGCCGCCGCGCCTCAAGACCACCTTCCTCGTGCCTCATCCCGCTGTGCTCTGCCGTCTCTCTCTCCTAACGGCAACCCCTTGTTCCCAAGGCAGCGGCCCCAAGGCCGCACACTCGTACACACAGACAGACGGACATTGCTCGCCCCTCATACACACCACGACAATACACACAGACAGACGGACATTCCTCCGCGGCCGTAACAGTATTATTATATACTGTTATATTTATATATATGTCGTAGTATAGTCATAGTAGGTTATAGTGGCCTGTCAGGAAAATCACAAAAAAGGTGGTCTGGCACATTTCTCCTTTTTTGGCATTTAATCAATCAATCAATCCTATTTATCCTTCACTAATTCTTTCATGAAAATGTAATATAACTTAAATAGACCAAAACGGAAACACACGGGTACGTACAGGTGTTCTAATGAGATACAGCACACACCTGCCTCCTCAAATCATAATCCTCCTCCTCAATAGTATTACTTATCTGCAGAGGTTATAAGATGCGTCACTACCTACTATAGTCGGTAGTGACGGTAGCGGAGTAGTTAAGGTCTCCGACTGGCGTTCTCGGTGACCCGAGCTCGATCCCCGAAGAAAACCCCCCCAAAAAAAACCTTTCTGCATCGTCGAGTGGCCTAAGAACACTCACATGCCCTGCCCATCAACTCTACCTTCGATTGCGAGTGCATCGGAGGACACAGGGGGGCGGCATGAGCCTCTAATCACACAGGCGTCACTATAAGAATCCTGCCTGCGCCCCCAAACGGGCGAGGACCAACCATCAGAGCCCTCAAGTGAACCTCCAGAGCCTACCATCCGAGCCTTGGGTCACCACTGCCTACAGGCGCTATAGGCACAAATGTAAAAGAAAAAAAAAAAAAAAAAAAGTCGCTGCACGTTAAGTTGGCAAAAATTGGGCCAACACACTCCCCCCTTCCGAACGCACGGGATTGGCTAAGGTGTTGGACGTTGGGGCTTGAGGGCGGAACTTGGAATAAGGCATTCTCACCCAACAAACCCAACACCTCATCCAATCCCGTGCGTTCATAAGGGGGAAGTGAAAGGGCCCATTTTCGCCAACTATACGTGCGGCGAGTTTTTAGAAGGGCGCCTGAGTAGTGAAGTGAAGGATGGAAAATCTATGCATCTGAGAGAGAGATGATGAGTGAGTGAGTGAGTGAGTGAAAATGAGAAAAGAGAGAGGAGAGAGGGGAGAGATGAGAGAGAGAGAGAAAAGAGAGGAGACGGAGAGAGAGAGAGAGAGACGATGAGGAGATCGAGAGAGAGGAGAGAGGAAGAGAGAGAGAGAGAGAGAGGAGAGAGAGAGAGAGAGGAAAGAGAGAGAGATTCACTTTGTGGATGTGTGATTATATACAAGACAGTCACACATACATATTGCACGCCCCTTAATAAACCGTACACATATGTTACATAGCAACCACTGTACGCGAGGCGGCAGAGTTGCACACCCCCCTCCAGGCCCCATGTAAACCAGTTGCTACCGTGCGGGCGGACAGACCACACCAGCTCCTCGCTGGGTGTCCCGACATCTCTGATTCTCTCTTAATAAACCTACGGAAGTAATGCTCGATTCTCCCTGACAATAACCTTCCCACAACCACTTCCCGGGTCACCACTGCAACACCAAAGCCATATGACGCAGTGTCCGTAAACAGAGGAGAAACACAGAGACCGCCTGTAGTACACTCACCCCGCATTCCCCACCAACACCCACCTCCTTACGCCACGAGGCATCCTCTTCACCACACACCACGATCGCCCTGGATTAATTGTCCGCAGCGACTCGTGTTCGTAGTGCCTAGTTGATCTACGAGATACAGCGTGGGATTGTGTAGAGGTAGGGTTCACCAGTGTTCATAAGTTGCTCCGTGGAGTGTCCTGTGTAGTGGGGTCGGGCCGCCAACCCTCCTTGTCTGTTCTCGCGCAGCTTGAACACACGTGCAGCCGCCCGGCACCCTCCCTCTCCCCCCCTATTAACACCACCACACACACCAAACACACTCAACCCACCATTCTTTTTCGGAGGTTTCCACGCCACGGTGGAATTCCTCGTAGTGTTTTCTGTCGCAAAACACTCAACATGTCATTCCCACGGTTTCTTCTACGACACAGTGGGTGGAATATGAAGAGGATGAGGTAGCATCCCCGCTTTGGGAGCACTCGACACCCCACATCAGGGCGCTGCCGTACCCAAATCAGCCGAGCGCCTGAATCTCACAGGGACGCCATATAAGCTACTTCGCTACTTGGAGGAGTCCCCGGATATCAGCTGATAATCGTCGAAACAGGATTGACGAGGGAAAGGTGTCAGCTTGAGAAAAGAAGCAGGAGAGACGACGGCGTGATAATGAAGCCCGCCGGGAGGGAGGAAGGACGCGAGTTTTCAAGTTCTGTAAACTGTTGCCCCAACCACAGTCTGGCGCGTGGCAATGCCTGCCCCCCCAGGCCATCCCCCGCAGCTGATGCGCAGTTATCGTCGCCCCCTGTCACGGCCCCTGCTGACGACCTCTACTGCTCCACCTGCCGTTCTCCTTTCCTGTGGCTCCCACGCCCACTTCGGCCTTCTGCAGACAAGCACGTGGCTCCTGCCCCCTGGACGTTAACTTGCTGATGAATCGTTTCAAGTGTTCCGGCAATGGGTCGACCCTTTGGCAAGATTTCTCCACCATGTGGACTTACAGAAAACTGCCACCGACAGAAGCAACTCAATACAAATCCGGATTTCAGTGTCACTTGACGTGCAAAGGATCCTAAAAAAACAATACCCTAGGGTCGCACATGACACTTCTGACTGTGACAAAGAGGTCTTGGACACCCTACAGTCCCACCTCAAAGACAGCGCAATGAAGCGCTCCGTCGCGTGAACCTCCTTTGTTTGTAAACCCAAGGCGAACGGCGAGTCATTTCCACGTGCGATTGAAGACCTGGCAGAGGAGGTCGACTTATGCACTGGTAATGCTATGACTTGCGCGGAGATCCAGGCTGAAGATGGTTTACTCATGGGCGTGCGAGATGAAGAGCTGATTCAAACGCCTTATCTTCTTCGGCAACAGGCCGCCTCTCTCCACGACGTGGCAACCTGTTGACGCTCCTTCGAAGCCACCCGCAATACAGACTCCGCTATTCACTCGTCACCAAGCCAGCTGCGGCGCCATGTCTAACCAAAGAACGGGCAGACGCCGCGACAAGACGCCGTCACCCCACCCCACACGCAAAACCTCAGGTTTATCGCGGGAAGACTCACCCAAAACATAGAACCAGCGGTTCCCAGCCCTGCTCAACCCTGCCAGTCTTTCACGCGTCGTCACGCCCGAAGTGCCCGGAGGCCCTGCCTCCTGCTACAAACTGCGGGCGTCCAACGGTTGGGCGGGGACTGACAAGTGTCCCGCAAAAACAGCCCAATGTCGCCTCTGCTACCAGGTAATGGCCACGACGACAGTTCTGCCGGCAACACGTCTAGTCACGATGTTCAAGGGTGGCGCGTTAAACGTGGTCGCGACAACCACTTCAAGACGTACATACAGAACTGTCGTAGCGTAAAAGATGTCTCACCTTCAAGTGCCTGACTCCCACCCCGGTCTGTGTTCACCTGTGTACGGCGAGTCTACTTTGAGGCTCCAGATGTTACCAGGACACCAGACCGCAGACGTCCACTGTCATCGGCACGAGACACCTGCCACAATGCTCACAGAGCCCCCTCAGCAGCCTACAACCTCTACCGCTCCACTACTTACGCAACGGCGGATGGGTCAGAAATATGCGAACCTGTGTGGGATGCTTTTATGCAACTTTCACGGCTCCACGGGAAATATTGTACTGCCAAGATACAGGTGCCACGAGGGTTATTCAGACGCCCTCCTCTCTACAGCCACTGTATGGAGCGGCTATCATTTTTCACCTGCATTCTCGAAGACACTATTGAAGAGTCTTTAATAGTAAAGCATGTCAAACAGATGCGCTAAGATGACTCCCTCCTCACACGTCCCCACATGCTGCACGGGCGCACTTTCCTGCGCGACGGTCCGGACGTGTTTATCTATCCAAGGCCGGATCTAAAGACGGCTCCTCTGAAAAGCACATGGTGGGTAAAATCCCAAGGTAAAACTAGGGGGGGGGGGGGGGGGGGGGCACTCAGTAGAGCGCATACCTACGCCAGAAATTTCATTCAATTGGTGCTATGGCAACAGTTGGTGAATATATATTATATATATAATATATATATATATATATAATTAATATACTATATATATATATGCACTCAGTATGAGGCGACATACCTCCGGCCGAATATTTCATCAATTGGTTGCCCATGCAACAGTTGTCAATAGATTTCATCCAAAATTAAATCAGTTCTCCTTGTACCAAATAGACTTGGTATATACTGGTTTGGTCTAAATCTAGTGGTAACTTATCGAGAAATCTTGTACAGTAACAAACAGACAGACAGACAGCAGGGACAGACCCAGATCGGGTGTTGTGCAACATAACTCCCCCTCCAACTTCGTTGGCGGAGGTAACAAACTGAACGGTAACGTCAGTTGGGGGGCAGCGAGCCAAAACAAGTCCTTGAGCAGCCAGTGTGCACGGGGTGCTTGACGCAACAATGTATAGCGGCACCCGGCTCAAACATTTTAAGGCGTCAGTCAGTTGGCAGGGGTCTGGTGGACGGGTCGCGTCGTCTGTAGTACACACTTTGGATGCTGCTCAAGCTGTTTGCAAATATGCCTACTGTGTGATATTGTTCGTGGGTGAAACTCTGCCCATTGGATACGGAACAAACAAAACACTCATCATACTCCAGCTGATGAAGAACTAAGGGAAAATGGATTGAAATCAGTGGGCTACAAAAAAAAGAAAATCTGCCGCCATTTGTAGCGCCTTTGAATCAAGTGCCTATGAAAGTAATAAAAATATGAATGCTGGGTTTGCCATTGCCATCAAGCTGCAAACGATTCAGCACTGGAGCCCCCCCCCCCCAGTGCCAACTCTTTATCTCCAAAACATTGAAGTAAATACAATTTAGAGAGAGAAGAGAGAGAGAGGTGTGTGTGTAGTTAAAAAGAAAAGGTTAATTCCTTATAAAAGAGGAAGTCATCATCGTAATTGGCTTTTATGTGATCAAGTGTAATGGAGGGGCTTTCTGTAAGCTTCTTGCGTCTGGGGGACTTAGGTAGGTCTGAATGGAATTTTGAGGCACCATTCACGATAGAACGTGTGGCATCAGTCATCCACTGTCATCCAGTCATCAGTCCGGCCATCATTTCACTTGTCATCAGTGAAATTTTTTGAATCCCGAAACGTAAGGCTTTTCTTACTGTGAAAAAACTCCCAATAACCCGCCCCGCCGCAAAATCCCATAACATTCTATATTATTATGTATATCCCCTATCATCCCTATATTATTATGTATAATAGGAAGCAACGTGAGCTGAGAAGTTAGACATTTTTTTTAGTTCTGACGCATTTATTTGAAATTTAATGTCCAAAAGGTGGAATCCATGATGTTGTGCGGGGGCGTTCGCCAGCTTTTGGCTTAAAACCGTCAGCAATGGTCTGTGGACTTTTTGGTTCTCGCGTTGCAAGTATGAATTTTATTGGTTTTTCGTTCTGACGAGTTTATGCTGGGGGAACAAAACCCTTGTCGGCCCAATGACCGTTAACATATTTTGAGCAAACGTAAGGTTTACTATCTTTTGCTGTGATGATACAAAAACGTCAACGACTTACGGTTTGGGAGTTAGAGTATGAGAATTATTTTCCGTAACGGTTTTCCACCCGATCCACAAATATCATCATTGGGAAATTACATGAGACATAGCAATTATTTATATCTTCAGATACACAAATATTATTGTCATTCATTTTAACAATTATAGTTAATAAAAAATATCCATACTTTTGGCTGGAAAATACTCTAAATTTTGGCCTTCATTCGGTATTTTGGCATTTCGGAAGTAACTATTGACATAAGAAGGAAATAGTAAAAATACCTATGTCCAGTTTGACAAGGTTATACCCAATGCGCAAATCCGTTCTAGTCATAACTTGTTGCGTCTTGAGATATATTGTTTTGTGGCTTGTTTTTCGAAAACAGTAATTTGTGGCTTTATTTATGCATAACTTTACGTTCGAGTTAATAAAAAAAACCCCACCCCAAACTTGGTTCGGCGTCAGAGTGCATGTTTTATGTTCCCCTAACCCGTTTTGTCACTTACGTTTATGGTTACCGAGATATTAATGGAAAATGTCATTTTCAAAAAAAATTCATGGGCCCTGTTGTTAGCCCATTCATTAGCCTGCAATTTTTTGGGGAAAATAAATATTTCCCGATTTGGATGAAAATTAGTTTCTAGGGGCTTCTGCTGATGTCGAAACCCGAAGCAGGTCTTAGTTTTCCGATATTTTGTTCTAAACGCAATGTTTCTCCTCTGGTAAGCTTATTTACCCAAGTAAATGCATAAAAAAATGATTCTATCTCGACAAATTATCATCACTGGGAAATTTACATTGAATAGCAAATGAATTTTATCGTCATTAACACAATTTATTATGAGACATTTTAACAGATAATATGTAAATAAAAATATCATACATGCTGGCAGCATGCTGGCATACATTGCATTCATTATAAGAATTGCTGATGCTTATTTCATTATTACTGAGATCATTTTAACATATAATAGTCAATAAAAAATACATACATGCTGGCAGCAATCGCTGGGATACATGCATTCATTATAATTATGCTGATGGACTTATTTCAGCCTGCATGGAGCCCACAAGCCCCATTGGGGCTAGTTCACACCCGAAGGTGCTTACAGCCAGATCCAGAAATGGACAAGATGATAGCAATTTGCGAAGTAGTCACGGGATGGCAAAGGTAAATACATTAATAACAAGTGATTGTTGTAGTATAATTCTGTGAGTGTGGATAGGAAGGTGTATGCGGTGTCAAGTTGAATAGGAGGATGTGCCAGCTCAGGGTGTGCTGTTAGAATAAATGTCTACCTCTTGGCGTGATGTCAGCATGGTGTATAGATAGATATTAAAAAATTTACTGGATGGGTAACCAATATTCATACTAAAAAAGACACATCTACTCACTTTTCTCTTCCATTCTTATATAAAATCCTATTATTTTATTCTTCATTAGTCGTGTTCCCACATTGCATTCATTATAATTAATTGCTTGAGCTTATTTCAGCCTGCATGGAGCCCACAAGCCTGTATTGGGGGTAGTTCACACCGAAGGTGCTGCAGCAGATGGACAAGATGAAGCAACTAGCAGGCAAAACACATGTTTAAATGTTATTGAGCAAATGTCTGCAAGTTGTAAATAGTTTTAAAGCTGAGATTGAAGCTGTAAATAGGGAAAAATATTCTTAAAAGTTGAAAATTTAAATGTCAGCGGCAATAAAGATTCATTACAAGAAACAATTTATATAATGCAAAACTGGAAGGTAAAAAGTGTGTTTTCTAAATCTCTAAGTGGCATTTTAACAGCAGTTCAGAGTGAGTTCAATTGTCACAGAATAAGCCTGTCTCGAAATGGAAGAAGACATTGCCAAAGCTGTTCACTTTAAACAGCTTAAGTCCAAAGTTATCGCTTCATAAGGGAGCAGTGGACAATCCCTCTGCTTACGAAGACACAATAGTAGAAATTGTAGATGGGTATCAAAATTTAATGTAGCCGCCCAGCGGGTTGTTACGCCTGTCATGAAACTTGGCCTAAAACACAAAAGCTTCCACAATGTCAGAGTTATGAAACGTCTCTTGTGTCATTCATTGATGAAAAATCAGATGTCACACGACAGGTCATATGAATAAGGGGACGTGACACCCTTTACGACCCCAAGAAAAACGTCAGTGTGTCGATGCTTAGAGGATCAACAATGGACTGGAAAACAAATTGTGTACTCTAATTTTGGACACGAATATGACGAAAGACATTGGTTTGACATAATTCAGGGAGTGGAAGAAACTGGTGTTATTGTGGTGGCTTATGGTTAATGTGGTGGCTAATGGTTATTGTGGTGGCTGTGGTTATTGGGTGGCTATGGTTTATTGTGGGGCGTGGTTATGTGGTGGCTTATGGTAATGATCTGGTTCCACAAATGTGAGTTTGTGGAATTCTTTGGATAATAAAATAAATAATACATGTTTACAAATCAAGGTGATTCTACTCGGCAGATCGATGTGTTTGCTGAGGCTCCCACTTACTAAAGCCCTGGTATAATAATCTTTTAGATCATGGATTCACTTTAGATGGTAATTCCAAACAACTGTGACTAACATGCTGTGTTGGAGAAATTTATCATTAGAAGTGGCATGATCTAAAAAACAGCACACCGTTTTTGTCTCATAAAGCACATTAATGTTCAAGGATCTTCCTGTCAAAATAAGAATGTTAAACTTCTGCTCAGTTCGCTTTCAGAAAACCATGCCTAAAAACATAAAATACTTTGGAGAGCTAGGACTACTTAAGAGCAAAGACTGGGTGATACAAGCAAGTTCATAGAATTAGTTGATTCATGGTTTGATATTTTAAGTCTAGAGCAACCATGGTGACAGAAAACACGTCCGGTAGAGCTGCCTATGGATAACCTCTAAGAACAAAATAAAACATCTGCATCAATTGATGACCACTATGAAAAAATATGAATAGTGGGAATAAAAAATAGTTTTTGTATCCCTGTTCAAAAGGGAATGCTTGTATCATCAAGTCTTTGCGCAAGCTGTATGAATTCCTTTAACACAAAATTCGGAGTGAAAACATAATGGACCTACAGATTAAATCAAGATGGCCTTGAACATTTCTTGGCTTATCTGAGACAAATGGGAGCCTGCTATCAGCATCCAAATGCAGTTCAATGTTAAATTTAGAATAAGGTCTTTTCTCTGGCAAAAACGGTGGTGAGGTAGTTGGGAGTAACTACAACACAGACAAGGAAAACAAGATGTCTCATTGTCAGGAATATCTCTTCCAAAAATCGTATTATGCTGGCAATCAGGACACCAACTGAAGCTGAATCAATTGATTCTGAAACTTATGCTTTCAGCAATGCTTCTCAATATGTGACCCAACAAACAAAGACGCCTATAATTCCTTCAATGTGAAGAAGGAAACTTTCGAGAGATTGTGTGGAGGCAGAGGGAATTGCGGTATCGATGAGGTGGGTTTATTGCTCACAAGTTCCCCCAGTTGCCTTATTGGAAGAATGAAACACTAGAAGATAATACCTGGATAGGGAAATTTTGTAGGAATGATGGAAAACTGATGACGCCATTTGATGAGTTTATGAACAGATACAGTGCAAATGGAGAGAATGTTTGTGTTTATCATGGAAAAAAATTATTAAAAACCAGGTAATAATTGTAGAGTAATCTAAGTAGGTTTAATTAGTCACATGTAAGGGTAAGGGTACCTGAAGAAGGACGTAAAATACTTTGAAAATGTAGAGTATTTTCAGAATGAGAAATTAAACAGAGGATTGCAGATACTTCCAAGAAGGTACCAAAAGAAAAAAGAAAAGTAAAAAAGATAAAGGTGGTAACAAATAAAGGCATATTGTGGTATAGTATAACTGCTTATTATTTAACACCCCTGAAATGCATACAGTGTAAGAATGAGAATGTAAAAAAGGAAGATAGCATGATTATGAAAACCATTATTAGACACACACAAGCTAAGAATGAGTGTAAAGGAGGAGGAAAGACAGTCAGGGGAGGTATGAGAAGAGCGGAGAGAGTTGAGGGAAATATGAGGAACAGACTCCCTAATATGTTAGATCTTATCTTATATCTTAAAATCTGAAATCATGTTTATAAAATTATCAGACCACTACCGTAGATAACACTATAGTAGCCAGTCACTTGCCACTACACTAATGTGTCAGGCGCCATATATTGTGAATGTTAGCATCACTACAGACTTTTATGTGCCATTGAAAGAGGCATGCACAGTAGTTTTATTATGTATATCACACTACTGTCTTCAAGTGAATGAAAGTCTGTAGTGATGCTAAATTCGTAATATTATGTGCCTGGCGACATTAGTTGCAGTGGGCGAGGATGGCGACTATATATTTTTATCTACGCCGTAAACAATGGTTCAACTTAGTTCTAATTAATTACATACTCTTTGTACCAACACAAGCCGAATAATAATTACATTAGGATTACGGTACCAATTAATTCTTTAAATTTCGGTCTCTGTAACACTTCCCCCCTCCTCGCCTATAATTCTTATTTGACGTCACATTCCCCATGCGCGCTAGGGGAGGGGTGACGTTACCTTCAGTTTATTACCTTGGGTAATTTCTCTTCCCCGCCTCCCGTATAGTGGTTTCTTTTACCCATGAGGATTCAACGTGAAGGAGGGAAGCAGTTACCCATCCGCCCATACACACACCGAGGCAGGTTCCCTTCGTTTCCAGCGCCCCCCAAAGTAGGAGGGAACTTGAGTCCATGACACGTCAGGGGATCATCAAGACGCCGGTGACGACCCTTCAGAGTGGTGTCACCGCAGTCAGTCGTGGCTAAGGATAAAGGCGTGAGAATCACGGTTGACTGACGAAAGCTCAACTCTCAAGTAGGCCCGCTCGACACATACTGCCCACCAAACTCCAGTCACCGCCGTCCGCCACAGTGTCAACCCCGTCATGCGCACCGTTTTTTCACCACAGCGGACGCGTTGTGAGGGTTACTGGCAGTTTGGAACTACCCGAGGACGACCAATAACCAAACAACCTTTATCACACCATGCGGCACGCTTTCAAACACTGCAGAGGTCCATGGTTTCTTCGGGCTACCTGTGATGTTACTGTCTCCGCGGCAACGGCCCTGCAGGGTGTAGATAACTGCGTAATGGTGGCTTGAGACATTCTCCTCTTCGACGACGGACTTCCCCACGCATTCCAACGTATTCACCAGATGCTCACTCGATGTCGCAAGTACGGGATCACATTTAACAAGGACAAGTTATGTGGTCGCCGCGCCTAGCTGGAGATCTTGGGGTATAACCTCTCAGCCTGAGGTGAGGTGGCCGCCGCTGACGAGGAAGATGTTCAGTTGCCATCTGGGACTTCCCGAGACTCCGCTAACTGACTGACCTTCGCTCATTCCATGGGCCTGGTGAACCAGCTGCCAGAGTTCACCCTAGCTCGCCGCGCCCGCCCAGCCACTTCGCCCCCTGATGAGACGAACAAAGAACGTTTATGTGCGACACCTGATCACGACGAGGCCTTCAGGTCGTGTAAAGGACGGTGCTGCTTAGACCGCCGCTTCTCGCTCATTTGACCAGTACTTCAGTTATTCTTCAACACTGACGCCTCCTCTGTGCCTTCTACCGGGCTGGTTACGCCATTCTGCAAGACCATGGCCTAGGGACGCAATGCCTCAGCTTCAGTGTGGCTCAATATCCTCCGCTGACGCCGAGACCCGCTACGCACCCATGAACTCGGGCCATGGTCGAAGTGCAGACCTTACCTTAATAAGGCCTACAGAGCTTCACGTTGATGACCGACCACCGAACCCCTTCTTGTTTCTCTGTTTGTTTTGTTTAGAGGATAAGCATCAGAGCCATAGGATCTACGCTGCTGCAATTAGTGTTGGCCCGAAGCCACCAACCCGGGGGGGGGGGGGGGGTTACAAACCCCCTCACTGGCACCCGGGTACCCACTTCACTGTCTGGGGGACAGGGGTAGGGATTTAGAAAGACCCACACCATCTATCTTTTCCGCTCCGCCCGGGGATCGAACCCGGGACTTCGATCCCGATTCGAACCGATTCGATACCCTGATCACGATTCTCAAACCACTTACACTTGGACGAGGTTGAGAATACTCGCCTTCCAACGCCTCAAGAGAAGGTCTCGCCTACCTGTTCACGGCCGTGTGGCGTGCCGGGAAGCCGCCTGCACCCCCCGATGCCCTGTCACGAGCCCCAGTTAGCCGCCCATGCCAGAGGACGAGACGGTGTGCGCCGAAGCCGCAGCACACCTCAGGAGCGTCTCCGTTCCTTTACGCCATCAACCAAGTCAAGATCCTTCACACCTCGATCCGTTGCATCGAGACGCCGATAAGGGACGATACAGGAACTCCGATGCCGCAGAGCAGCGACGGGACCCGCGTACACCCGCCTACGGGACAGCGTGACATCAGGAGATCTCCCCCTCCCACTAAACGGTTAACTCTGCACAGCTCTGGTACTCCCATCAACTGGAAATTCGTGACTGCCTTACGCAGACGGGGAGCTGGTCCTGTATGGCCAGGAGAATTGTGATTTCCAGCAGCCACCCGCGCCGCACCCTGCTCGGCCTGCACGACAGTCACCGAGGTGTTGCAGCCACGAAGCGCCGGGCAACAGCAGGACCCATGTACTTCTGGCCGGTATCGAGCTGACATTACCACACCGTTTCAAGCCTGCGAGCCCCCATGCCCCAGATACCTGACAGCCCAGTCAGCAACAGGAACCACTACTGTGCGACGACCACCCATCCAGCCTTTCGCAGTTCGCGTCGCCGCAGACTTTTTCTCGGTCGCCGGGAAGTCGTTCATGGTTATCGCAGAACAGACTCTCCGGCGTGGCAGTGGTCGTCCCTGCGGAATCTGATACTACCGATACGCACACCATTACGGCTTCTTCTGCACGGTACTTCCGGGCAAGTTGGTTGTCCCGCTCGCGCCTCAGGACTGACGGGGGGCCCCAATCGCCAAGCATGCCTTCCAGAAACGTCATGAGCGCTGGGGTATCCACCAGCGGTATCTCGCCAGCATTACCCCCAGTCTAATGCCCGCTGAGGCGGCCGTAGTCAAATGAAATACCTCATACTCAGCGGCGCCCTCCTGCAGCATCGACAATGAAGACTCGACAGGGGTCTCCGGAGCTCCGCAACACTCCTAACTTCACGGGACGATCCCCTGCAATGACACTGTATGGCCATCACTACAATCCTGTGAACCCTGACCATCCTGAAAGCTCCTCAGAGGAGGGGTGCTGGCCCGCACAGAGGACTGTGATCGCCGACGCTGCTCGCACCCGCCTGAGCAGGTCAAGGCTCCGTACGACCAGCCGCGCCCGCCCCCTTCCCAGGCTGTGTATGGCCAGACCGTCGTTATTCAGGACCGACACACACGGATGGGACAAGGTCGGGGTGTTATGGGCTGCGGCCAAGACAAGGGACTTACGAGGTGCGTCCTCTAGTGCGTGTCTGGTGGCGAAAACCTGTCGTTTCCTCCCGACCCGCCCCAACCCCCAGTGATGCGACCCCCTCCAATACATCCCTGTGTTCCTTTAAGTCACCTCAGTGGCCACGCCGTCCTAAGGGGCTCATGAAAAAAAAAAAGATGTCGCTCGAGACAGGCACGAGCGTGCAGGGGGGAAGGAGGTGGGATGTGTGATTACATTACAAGACAGTCACACATTACATATTGGCAACGCCCCTTAATAAACCCCCCCAGACTATATTGTTTACATAGCAACACTGTACGCGACGCCGGCAGCGTTGCACACCGCCCTCCAGGCCTCATGTAACCAGTTGCTACCCGTGTGGGCGGACAGACCCACACCAGCTCCTCGCTAGGTGCCCGACCATCTCTGTCTTTTTAATAAAAACCTACGGAAGCAATGCTCGCCTTCTCCACTGGATTCATTTTCAACCGGGCCCAAACCATCCGCGTCACACTGCACACGAAGCTCCCATAACTTTAAACTCCGAGTCCGTGGTCAATAGTGTTTGCATGCAAGAGTTCAACCTTCCCGTAGATCTGCGCCACATCATGTTTTTAACGCCTTAAAGTTATGTATAGTACCCGGTTGGTGATCTAAGTGATTAATTATTCAACTTTACTTATCAACTCAACCAGGAGTACAAAAAAACTCACTACTTCAACAATCCTATATACAACTTGTTTATTGGTTACATACTTGTATATACTTTTACGAGACATGTAATGAATGTTGTTAAAACGAGTACAAGGGTAAATTTGTATCATTTAATGGTGATTTTATAGTCTCCTGTGATGACTTGTATTCTATGTACTTCAGATCTCTGTCCAGGAAGTGGTCTCTCTCTCTCTCTCTCTCTCTCTCTCTCTCTCTCTCTCTCTCTCTCTCTCTCTCTCTCTCTCTCTCTCGTTCTCTCTCTCTCTCTCTCTCTCTCTCTTCTCTCTCTCTCTCTCTCTCTCTCTCTCTCTCTCTCCTCTCTCTCTCTCTCTCTCTCTCTCTCTCTCTCTCTCTCTCTCTCCTCTCTCTCTTCCTCTCTCTCTCTCCTCTTGCCCATATATGGTATCCCAACCTTATAATCCAAGCTAAGTAATCGATCTCAGCTTATATCCTGTCCACAATCCCTATTCACTGACTGTCAATCTTAGCAGTGATTTATACATCCCAGTCTGCTAGAACGTGAGGCGACATTGATTCATTTCCTAAAGGTCACCTTTGGATGTTACTGGGGAAAGTGGATGACCTTGGAACGTACTGAGCCACATAAATAATACAAATAATGAAGGGTCGTATATTATAGGAGCTACCACGTGTCGGTCTCATGGCCTCATGTAATTTCCTTATTTTCTTATGTTCTTATTACATACAACTCAGCGTATTGCACAAAAAGTGGTGATTTTTTGTAAGCTACCTTTCCTGTATTACTTGTTACGATCACCATCCCTGCCTTGTTTTTTTCGATGACGCCCTGCAGAAAAAAATGACAGTAATGCTTCGTTCCATCCAGTCTCTCCATCTTTCATCCTTGACTTCTTTTTTTAATCCAATATCGCTTGCACTAATGTTTAGTCGTCCATCGATAGTATTGTGGTGGGGGGGAAAAAAAAAAATTGTTGGTTGTTTTTCCACAACCACACCTGTTAAATCACCTTCATGTCCACGCCTTGCTGTTAATCTTGTCCTAGGATTTTATCACTTCCATACCTATATAATGGCTTCATCAGGTTCGCCTCCCTTTTCCATTCGACATCACCTATGAATCTAGCCGACTGCCCATAAGGATTAGGGTCAGTCAATCAGTTCGTCAGGTCTTGAGTATCGTGGCCCTTTATAAATGAGGTCTCTGTCGACGGCAGGGTCACTTAGAGCTCAACCACTGTACCACATACAGCTCCTGTCCACAGTCCTCCAATAAACCAACCAACAAGCCAGGGTGTCCTGTTTATCAACGTGTAGACGACGAGTCCACTACAGTAATCTTTATAACATCGCTACTTAATGTATCGATGACTCTTAAATTACCGTACCAAACCTTTATTCTTCCTGCCTTTCTTCCACTCGTATTACGGAAGAGAGAAACAAAAAAAAACCAATATCGGAATTCAGATGATGCAACAACCTCTAACTTGTAATCAACTTCTTTTCCATACTTTTGTTTTACTCGATGTTTGTTTTCCAACTGTAAGATTAAGTAAGATGAGATTAACTTATTGTCACATTGAATACATACAACATGAATTTCGTTTTTTGGCATAAAGCCTCACACCTAAAGTGAAAATAACATTTTTGCAATACAAAATTAAGTATATTAATATCTATTTCAGAGTATCATTCCTAATACCAGCTACCTGTCACCACCTATATGCACGCACCACCAGTGATATCACTATTTACAGACCTAGTTACTGGGATGCTATATAGTTTGTACAGTTTTATACTCATTGGAATAAAAAATTTTATAAATCTAACTACTTGTGTTTTGGTCATAGGAGTGCTAATCTTTTTTGCCTGATCTAAGAAAGTGTTTGCCATTTTCAGTGGGTTGATTTACATCATTCATGATCTTACTACCTGCTTTCATTACACTGCTATTGTATAATTCATCTAGTGGTGTGCAGTTTTTGCGTGAGTCTACCCGCGGTCTTTACAATTTTCTTATTTTATTTTTGTTCCTTTACTGTTTACTTCTTCATACCATAGGTAATTGAGAAACACAAGCTGATTCTACTACGGACTTATAGAATATAGAGACAATATTACTTTATCTACTCGGATGTTTCCCATCTTGTTTGCCTTACTTGAATTTTTCCACTACACCTTCACCAAGGCTATATGGGGCATTGGCACGCTACCCTGAAACAATCTTCCCATCGGTTGTATCTGTAAGAGACAATCCGCGTGGAGGGGCCAGGGCGCCTACAATAGGCTGGGGCACTTGGGCTGGGGCAAGTTGATGCTTCTTGTCGAGAGTTGCTTGGTATGGAAGAAGAAGCCTGCATGGGGCTCGCGCCTGATGACCCCTGAGTGGTGTCCGTATGGTGAGCGAGGCGACGCACCCCCCGGTTAATGCCCCCAATGAATTGATTTAATTGCAACGTCACAGCGACAGCCTTGGTTAAATCTTCATCTGCGGGGCGACTCGTTCACAACAATCTGAACAAAGTCTGCTTGTTATACGCACTGCGCTCCCTCTCGCTCCCTTGCTCGCTCACTAAGCGCTTGCTCCTTGTCGCTTTATATTACATGCATAGATTTTAACTTGAACATGTTTAAAAACTATGATTTCCAACTCGGACGTTGCAATGAAAACGAAAAAGCGCTGAGGATGTTAAGGCACGTGGAAGAAAAAGGATGAAAATGCGAGAAACTTATACAACGAGCTAAAGGAGCGACAGATGGGAGGGAAGATAGAATGAAGGAAGAGATCAAGTTACTGAAGGAAGTGAAGTGGAGGAGAGAACGAAAAGAGAAAAGCAAGGCGTGCCCCCTATGCCTAATGAAGAGTTATTAACGAAGAGACATCCATCTTAGTCAACATCATCACATCACCAACCCAACGTCGGACAGATGAAGAGAACAGACAAAGAACGAAACAGGAGACAAAGAAACCATGAGACAGCACACGACGGAAGAAAAGTAAGCGAATAAACAAAGGACAAAAAAAATAATAGATGAGACCAGAGAAGAAGACAAGGAGGAAGGAATCAAATGCTCCTTTGACAAAACGAGATAGACGGAACGAATGCAAGTCAGAAACTGTGGAAAAAGACACCAAAGAGACAATAACCAGAACACATTATAAGAAACAGAGATAACAATACTTTACCCAAAGATTGAAGATGAATGGAAAACTAACCACGGAACAACAATCTGAGGAGACAGACTTAGAGAAAGGCCTAGAGACAAAAAGGACACAGAAATACAGCTCAAAAACAGAGACAAAAGTTACTCAAAGAGCGAAGATGAGGCAACGACAGTGACAACAATATGAAGGAAAAAGACTTAGAGAATGAGGTGACGTGAGTTCCCAAAGTGGGATAACAATATAACTGGGTATTGTGCCAACGGGTCTTGTCAACTGTGTGGGGATATCGTTGGTAATATCATAGGCACTGGTATCTTTGTGTCGCCCCGGCCGTGTTCCAGTACTCTGGCTCTGTTGGAATGTCCTTAATAGTGTGGTTTCTCTCCGGCGTCATGTGTATCGTCGGCGCCTTCTGTTACGCGGAGTTTTAGGTGAGCCCCTTAAGTATCTCCTGCTTACCTTAACGTGACCGTTGGTGGTGAACAAAAACATTGCTACTTTCTTGACAGTGGATTTTTTATTTATTATGTGTAGGCTATTTTAGTTTTTATTCTCTTTCTTTCTTTCTTTATTTATTTATTTCTCTTTTTTTTCTATCTGTTTCTTTCTTTCTTATCTTTCTTGGTATACCTATACGTCATCCAACCATGTGACTCTCTCTCTCTCTCTCTCTCATGTCTCTCTCTCAATCTCTCTCTCAACTCTTCGTCTTCTCTCTCTCTCGTCTCACCCGTCAGGGGGCACAGTTAGTAGAGACTTGAGGCTCGCAATTTTGCACGTCCCTGTGCATTCGGTCAGCGTTTCGGGTCCCGCCTAGTTCGTGCTGACGGTTCGGCGCTTTTGTATAGTCAATACCTTGTATGTTGTACTTGCAAAGTGTCTAGATAGGATGAAAATCTTATCTTATCTCTCTCTCTCTCTCAGTTCTCTCGTCTCTCTTCTCATCTCTCTGCCTCTCTCTCTCTCTCTAGATATAATTATAACGTCATCCAACTATGTGAATAAATAATAACCACTACAATATTTTTAATGCACAAAATCCGTAATTCATATAAGACTTACGTCCAAGTTTAATACTATCCTTGTAGGAGATAATACTTTTAGCACGAATAAATCAACTAGATGGGCGAGTTTGTATTTATAAAGGTATGCTGATAGTACTTCAATATTCTTAGTTTTGTACATGGTAAACGTTTGATATCAGAAATATCAGATATATGTATTTGTCTGACACAACTACACACATCACATGGATTTTATTCTTCTAATACACCCCACTAAATAACTCGCCGCCACAGGTACTATGATCCCGAAAAGTGGCGGCAACTACGCTACCTGTATGAGGCGTATGGCTACTTTCCGGCCTTTATTTACCTGTTTTTTACGGTACAATCAACATCCCGGGCGGCAAGGCAGTAGCGTCTCTCACCTTCGCTAATTATGTGCTGCAGCCTTTCTTTCCCCGACGGCCAACACGCCCCAGACCTCTGCTTGGCGCATCATTCGGGATAGCATTGATTGGTGGTACTTTTTTTTTTTTTAACATCACAACATGGACTGCTAAGGTCAAAAACAAATTAGTAACAACAAGCCCGCTAGTTGCAAATCCCTATAAAGAAGAAGGAGAACGTAAAGAAAGGTGGGTTGTAAACTGTTGAAAGGAACCGTGTTTGTCTTTTCTATCTGTCGTCTCGTACAGTATACTGTTGTAGTAAGACGATACCACTTATAATATACAAGGTAAAAAAGTACAGCAGTGGTGTAGTATCATAGATGCAATAGGGATAGATAGTAATAAGGATGCGGTTGATTAGTGAGTGGCTACTGTCTGTCTATCTGTCTGTCTGAGTAGCAAGTTTTATGTGCGTAGTAGACAGCACCAATTAGAATCGTGGAAGGGAAAAAAAAATGCAGCAATTCGAGAAACTGAACTCGAAAATGCCGTGGTCCGCTGGCGAGTTTTACTCACAAGTTGTAATACGTTTGTCTACTGAAACAAATAGGGGCTTATTTCACTGGGCCTTAAAAAACAAAAGTTAATACTAAGACGATTTTCCTTCTATATGTATATGGTAGAGATTCTGATTCTGTAAACATGTATATAACCAATAACCAGCAGGTATAGTTGAGGAGGGCGATGGAAATGCTTTACTCTATGATATTATAGGTCCAATAACGAATGTTTAAGAAGTTAACTAAACCTAGGCAGTCAGATTTTCCTGTTATTATTGTGTATCATTAGATAGAAAGCCTGGAAGTGCAGTGAGTCACGCGTGAAGTCACAATGTTTTGATTCAATCTTCCGCTACAATGCCGGCATCCCGCCTCCACATCATAACCTATTTGGGTCACAGCACGAACGATTTCGGCAATTAATTCTTCTTTTCCAAAGCATGCTTATTGATTTGACAAGCGTTTGCCAGACGCAGCATTTATGTCTTAGAAAACAGGGGTGAACATCGCCCGCAATAAAAACATGTAAAAAATATAATAAGCTTTGATACCTGAGGCGAGTAATTTGCATTAAATTGCTATTTATAAACGTTAAAATCGTAATGCATGTCATCCATACAATTAGTAGAACAACATAAGAACTGTATTTTTTGGTTTTCAGATGCGGGCATCAATATTTATTCGCGAAATTGATTTAGGGAAAATTTACAGTCGCGGAGGTCAAAACACAGTAGACCAACCTTTGATTTTAAAACTGCCAGCGATCACGGGCCCAATTTATCGGTTTCAGTTCTCTGGGAATTGGTGTATCTTTCTCTGCTCCTCGTCGGGATAGCTTTGATTGGTGGGGTTATTTTTAAATTTTTTTTACATCATTGGCTATATCGCCTGTAGGCAGTGACCTCCTGGGGTGGGATGGTAGGCCCTGGAGGTTTACTCGAGGACAGTGATGGTTGGCCCTCGCCCGTGATGGCGCAGGCAAGATGTTTATTGTGACGCCTGCATGTGATTAAAGGCTCATGCCCACCCTGTGTCCTCCGATGCAGACGCAATCAAAGGGTTTAGAGTTAAGGGCAGCATGTGGGGTGTTCTTAGGCCACTCGGCGGTGCAGAAAGTTTTTTCAGTGGGATTTTGGTTCTCATCGAGGATTGAACTCTGGTCCCGCGAAAACGCCACTCGGAGACCGTCAACCACTCTGCTACCGCCTCCCCCAACTGTTCTGTCCATCTGTCTATCTGTCTGTCGAAATCAAGTTTATTATAGTAAACAACAACAATTAGAATCCTATAAGAAAAAAAATATGCAGCAAATGGTGTAGTTCTACTTCAAACTATCGTCCTATAGCTTTGAATTCCTGCCTTTCTAAAACTTTTTTTGCAAAATGTGGTTTGTATTACCTCTTATTTTTTGTCCTTGGCCAATTCTATGTGATTAAAAAAATATATTCAATTGCATGTTTCTTTATCGGACACAACAGATTTGGTATCAGATAAATGTATTGTGTGCAGATGAGGAAAGAGACCAATGAGGTGATCCGATTCATGGTTGCAAACTTGAACGTGACTGAAGGAACTTGCCGCTGAGAATATCTTAGGTTTGCTATTGACGAAGATCGAAGAAGGTAACAAAAAGCCCAAAAACACAATAACAGATAACAAAAGCCAAGGTTGTGCGCTTGAAAATACTATTAAATCTGGCTGGACACGAGGCTTGGTCGAAATACGTAAACATTGAATTAGTAATGTTTTTAAATCTTCACGTTTCGTTGTTAAACATTTAGAGGAAAAACAAAGCAAAAATACATTTTTTGTACAAGTATTCATGGAGGAGGAGGGAAAATAGGAAAGTATTTAAAAGATATTTAGAAAGCAAAATAAATATATGAGTACAAAAGTACAAACGGAATGTTTTTTAGGAGTATTGAAGGAATAGAAGGGAATTTACAACGCACATACAAGTAAATATATCTAAGAACACATCCTTGAATCAGAGAAACTTATAAGAACCATGAAAAAAAAAAAATTGCAAATTTTTTAACTGGCAGACCAAGAGAATGTGAGAAGCAAAACAAATAATCAGAGTTTTAAATGTATGCAATTGGATCCATAAATCGAATGATCATTTCAGAATAGGGTTTTTGGGAGCCGTGACACAAATTGCTGAAAATACTGTGATAGATGTGATAGATAGATTTGAGAAAGATTTGGATGTGAAGTGACGAAGGTTGGTTATGATAAATGATCTCTCTCTCTCTCTCTCTCTCTCTCTCTCTCTCTCTCTCTCTCTCTCTCTCTCTCTCTCTCTCTCTCTCTCTCTCTCTCTCTCTCTCTCTCTCTCTCTCTCTCTCTCTCTCTCTCTCTCTCTCTCTCTCTCTCTCTCTCTCTCTCTCTCTCTCTCTCTCTCTCTCTCTCTCTCACTCTCTCTCTCTCGCTCTCTCTCTGTTATCTCCCTCAGTTATCCTCACGTACGTCAACTACAAGAAAGTGCGATGGGCCACCAGAGTGCAGGACCTGTTGGCATTGACGAAGGTGTTTGCCCTCATTGTGATCATAGTCGTGGGACTGTGTCACCTGTTTCGAGGCACCACACAGAATTCCGAGGATCCAATGGAAGGCACCACCACCCACCCTGCCTTGCTTGCCACTACTTTCTACCACACTATCTATGCTTACGATGGATGGTGAGAAAGGTTGAAGAAAATTGAAAAGGTTGAAAATGTTGTGAAAAGGTTGGAGAGAAAGTGTTTGTTTGAGAGATTTATGGTTAGTTGGATTTGGGGAAGGTATTTTTTTTATAGTTATTAATTACATATATGGCTTAAAAAGTGGATGAGTTAAGGCAGTAAGGCAGTAATTCGTATAGAGTGTGTATGAGTGGGTTGTTGGATTAGTAAATGTTGGTGATTAGAAGTGTGTATAGAGGTTATGTGTAAAAAGAGATTAAATGCGTGTTATTTATTGCTTATAGAGGGGGAGGGTGTTTGTGTGTGTGTGTGTGTGTGTGTGTGTGTGTGTGTGTGTGTGTGTGTGTGTGTGTGTGTGTGTGTGTGTGTGTGTGTGTGTGTGTGTGTGTGTGTGCGTGTGTGTGTGGTGTGTGTGTGTGTCCGTGCGTGCGTGCGTGCGTGCGTGTGTGCGACCTAAATTAACTATATACCTATTCCTTTCTATTATTCTTTTTTTTCTTTTTCTACAGGGACAGCCTCAACGTCATCATGGAAGAGCTGAAGGATCCAATTAGGTAGGCTATAACACACACACACACACCCGGGCGGGGCGGAAACAGATGGGCTGTTTCCTTAAAACCCGAGCCCCTGTCCACCCAGCAGTGAATGGGTACCGGGTGTTAGCCGGGGTTTGTGACCCGCTTCCCGGGGTGCTGGCTTCGGCTAAAACTAAGCACTAAGGATGAATGATAAAAATGTTGATATGGAGACGGGGCCATACGAGCGTTGCTCAGGCCTTGTAAAATACAACTAGATGAAAACAACTAGATGAATACAAACACACACACACATACACACAACACACACCACACACACAACAGACACACACACACACACACACACACACACACACACACACACACACACACACACACACACACACACACACACACACACACACACACACACACACACACAGACAGATAGATACTTTATTGATCACAGTATTTACAAGGGAACTCAATAAAATAGCTACGAAATCAATGAAACTCAATAAATCTCAATAGAAGTCAATAAAAAACAAATATAAAAAGTATTTTAGACGAATCAATAAAGAAAGTATCCACAGACATGTACTTAAGAACCTACGTACTTTACTTAGCACACATATTGAGTTTACACCTATCAAAAAATACATCAAACTTGTGTACCTAATCTCTTACACTTCACCTTCAGAAACATGCCGCGGGCCATAGCCATCTCCGTCACCTGTGTCATCGTGATCTACACACTCACCAACGTCGCCTATTTTGCTGTGTTGTCTAAAGACCTGATACTTGCCTCGCCCGCTGTGGCTGTGGTGAGTAAAATAATAATGAGTAGTGAGTAAACTAATCTAATCTTACTAGTGAGTAAACTTATATAATCTTACTAGTGAGTAAACTAATCTAATCTTACTAGTGAGTAAACTAATCTAATCTTACTAGTGAGTAAACTAATCTAATCTTACTAGTGAGTAAACTTATCTAATCTTACTAGTGAGTAAACTTATCTAATCTTACTAGTGAGTAAACTAATCTAATCTTACTAGTGAGTAAACTTATCTAATCTTACTAGTGAGTAAACTAATATAATCTTACTAGTGAGTAAACTTATCTAATCTTACTAGTGAGTAAACTTATCTAATCTTACTAGTGAGTAAACTAATCTAATCTTACTAGTGAGTAAACTTATCTAATCTTACTAGTGAGTAAACTTATCTAATCTTACTAGTGGGTAAACTAATCTAATCTTACTAGTGAGTAAACTCATTTAATCTTACTAGTGTGTAAGCTAATCTAATCTTACTAGTGTGTAAACTAATTTAATCTTACTAGTGAGTAAACTAATCTAATCTTATTAGTGAGTAAACTAATATAATCTTACTAGTGAGTAAACTAATCTAATCTTACTAGTGAGTAAACTAATCTAATCTTACTAGTGAGTAAACTAATCTAATCTTACTAGTGAGTAAACTAATCTAATCTTACTAGTGAGTAAACTATTTTAATCTTACTAGTGAGTACACTAATCTAATCTTACTAGGGAGTAAACTAATATAATCTTACTAGTGAGTAAACTAATCTAATCTTACTAGTGAGTAAACTAATCTACCTTTTCTCCGCCCTGCTATGTAATCCCTCGCTTTTCTTTAATAAACTTGTAAAACTTGTAAAACTTTTTTCCCCCAGACCTTCGGCAACCTTACTCTCGGCGTAATGGCTTGGACAATCCCCGTTTTCGTTGCTTGTTCCATCAGCGGGGCACTTAACGGGAATACAATCACCTATTCCAGGATCCTCTTCGTCAGCGCTCGCCGTGGACACTTGCCTCGCCTCCTCTCCCTCGTCCAAATCGAGAACAACACGCCAGTCACCTCCCTAATGTTCCTGGTGGGTTCCTCCTTGATGGTCGTTGAAGAAATGTTTGTTAAGTATATTTGTTACCTCTTTAAAGTTATCAGAGCTAGAACTTATTTATGAGGAAAGGTTGAGAGATAAAATTGCCAACACTCGAGGATAGAAGAGAAAGAGGAGACTTAATAGCAATATATAAACTGATCATAAACCCCTGCAAAATACTAATAAGGTAGGTAGAAGACTTGAGAAAAGGCTAAGGAAGTGAAGGAATATACGGATTGGAAACATGTGCGGGTTGATAGATAGATAAATAAAGAAAAACTTGAGAAGGTGGAAGTTTGGAAGATAGATTGAAAGATTATATTTGAAGTCTAAGTGGGTGACAGCTCTTCTGTTTATGGGCATCAAGTTCAAGTTACCTTCAGAATCCACTCTTTGTCCAATTAATTAGTTGTTTGACTTACCAGAAAGTAAAGACAAGGCGGAAACAGAACCATGGAAATTTGATCGAAACTTTTTACCCAACTTACTATACTGCATATGAATCTATATTATCAATAACATGATCGGTCTAATGTTGAGTAAAGCGTGTGAGTAAGTTAAGAGTAGAGGTTTGGGGCATATATGTAAACTAAAATCGTCGCACGTTAAGGTGGCGAAAATGGGGCCCCTTCACTCCCCCATTCCGAACGCACGGGATTGGCTGAGGTGTTGGGTGTTGGGTGAGAATCCCTTACTCCAGGTTCCGCCCTAAAGCCTTAACACCCAACACCTCAGCCAATCCCGTGCGTTCGGAAAGGGGTAGTGAAGGGGCCCCATTTTCGCCAACTTAACGTGCGGCGACTATATATGTGTGTTTTTATGTGTCTCTCTCAGACGTTCCTGTCAATGTGGATGTTCGTGACGTCAGACGTGCGAGTGTTGATCAACTACATGGCCTTCGCCGGGAACCTCATGCATGTCGTGTGCATCTCCTCCTTCTTCTGGTTCCGCGTGAAGCATCCGGATTGGCAGCGTCCTATTAAGGTAAGCTTACAGGGATAGATAAGGAACCGTTGATAAGGCATTATACCCCAAACACCATCGGATACGATCGTTAGGAACACAAGGATGAAACTAACAGCAACATATTTATTGAAACTTACGAGGCCTTAACTTAGGCCTTACTTATTTCTTTTCTTGTATTTCCTTATTCCCTATTTTCTTCCCGCCCTCCTTAATTCTGTATTTTCTTTCCCTTTTCTTTCCTTCTGCAGGTTTGGATCGGCTTCCCCATCATCTACATCGTCCTCGCGTTCTTCCTGTGCGTCATGCCTGTGGTGAAGCAGCCCCTGGAGGTGGTGGCGGCCCTCGTCATCCTCGCCACGGGTATTCCTGTCTACTACTTCCTCGTCCACAGAGAACAGAAGCCCCAATGTCTCCTCAACGCCATGGGTAAATACTTCTGATTGTTTTTGTATGTGTCGTTATTCTTTTTAAGGATTATTTTGTGTTTTAGAGGGGTTTTTTCCTTAGTTTTAGTTTGATTTTTATTTAGTTTAGTTTTTATTCGTGTTGGGTGTTCTGTTTTGTGTTTATGTGGTTGTTTTTATTTACTGTAGTAATAGTAATAGTATAGGTAGTGGTGGTGGTAGTAGTAGTAGTTGTTGTAGGACGTAGTAGTTCATGCATATTTGTGTTTGTATTGGTCTGGTAGTAGTACTAGCTAGTAGTTGTGTTAATTTGAGTGTGTTAAACTTTCTATATTATTGTCATTTATTTCTGGTAAGAGTAATAGAAGCAGTAGTTTTTGCGTATTTAATATTTACTGGGGTGTTTTATGTATGTGTTAGGTATATAACAGTAGTAGTAGTAGAAGTAACAGTAGTAGTAGTAGTATAATAGTAGTTTGTAACCCTCTTAACACCACGCCACTTGCAGACAAAATCACGTACGTAATCCAGCTGCTGTTCATGGCTGGTCCCCGAAGAATCTGCTAAGGCAACACTGCAGCTGTCATCTGGCACTCACACTCACCTCTAAGCCCTCATTCCCTCCCCCCCTCCTTAGTCACCCCATCCCCCTTTCCCTTTTATACCTCCTTTACTCCATCAACCCTTTATTTCCCTCTCCGGCTAGATAAACACAGTAATTCAACCTTTCTTTAGTATCCCATGTATATCATTAAATTTTCTGTTACATCTGCCCGTCCGTTTTCTTTCTATTACTACTATTAGTTTTTATTTTATATCTGCCTATTCTCTGCATCCCTAAGTGTACCAAGCCTCTTATAGGTTATCTGTATTTTTATAAGTTAATTTTGTGGGTTTTGGGACCATAGTGAATGTGAGGGTTCGAAGGACATAGGAACAAGGTATGAGGAAGAAAATAGAATAAATAAGGGAAGACGAAGAATCTTTGATGATGGTAGCCAAGGAGGGGAGGCGAGGAAGACTCGCCGACTCAACAGATCTTTATAAACCGCACGGAGAGCCAGCAGCCAGCTGCAGAATCGCTGACACTGGGTATTCAACAGATGAGCGTCCGACGAAGGGGAATTTGGGAGAAGGAGTAAAGGAGAGAGAAAGCGAGGAATAAGAAGAGAGAAGAGGAGAAGAAAAAAAGAAATGAAGAGAAAGGGATAGCTGATGCTGATACACAGATTTGCCAGCGAACCAAACCCAAAGGGAAAGATCACATCACACCTTCACTTCACACATTAGATGATTAACTGTCACACTGAAGATAACCTCTGACCTGTACCCAAACATCTGCAGACCAAAAGCTGCATAGAAAGCCTCACCTCCTCTGAATAGAGGACAGAGACAGAATCTATCTAGACCCGGTGTGGGCAGGCCTGCCTCCGGTGCGCGGTGATTTCTTACGAGACTACGAGACTAAGTGTCTTAGTGCGGCGCGCGAGTATACGTGTACGTGTATTCCTTCACGGCCTCTTGCGGCGGCGCGCGTTGCTTTGGGGAGGTGGCTGAGTTCCACTCTGCCGCGCCCTTAACCGAAGCCCCAACGCCTGCCACTCCGCTTTGCCCCCGGGGCAGGTACAACACGACGTCCTGCAAGCACCTGCCCCTGTGGCTTCTCGCCCGTGGTTCCACCTGGGCCCCCCTGGGACCCCGGGGCATTGCGAGACACGCGGCGGGTTTTAAGGATTGCCCCGCATTGCCCCACGGGGCGGGTACGTGCAACGACTGTCCGGCAACACACCCCCCCCTGTGGCTTCTCTTCTGGATCCCCCCTTGGACCCCGGGTCATTGCGAGACACCTGCAGCAGGCTTTAGGACCCTTGAGTACCACAGGTCTACCAGGAGGCTACGCGGCAGATGGTGATGTATTAATTATACAGTGCATGCCAGGGCGGGCTATCAAGGATGCACCCGGGGACCTGTAACAAGCCAGGGACCTCGGGGGGGGGGGGGGGGTGCCCCCCCCCCCCCCGGTGAATACCGGGGCTTTTACCGGCCGGGGGATGCAAGCTCCCCGTATCTCCGACGCCAGGGGCACTGCCCCGTTTAATGTGAAACGTAAGTACATAATACATGGAGATATGCCCATCTCGGGACCCTAAAGGTAGGGTGCTGGGGATTAGTTTTTCATGCCACGTCAGCGACCGATTGGAAGAACCGTAGCGGGTGGGGGGTCCGCTAACAGGAGCTTCACCCCCCTTTGCGCCCCCTCTCCCCGACGGGGCGTAACAGTGAAGAAGAAATAAGAGGATGAAATAAGGAGTAAGGTGGAAGCATTATTTAGACATCTAGAGGCGAGGGGACCCGCCTAAAGATCCCTTCACACATTCCATACTCGAACCACGATAGCGCCACCAATTTGATTATTGACGCTATCGTGAAATTGACCACGATAAACGCAGACCATGATAGCCTCACAACAATATGTCACGCTGCCTGTACGTATGTGTCATGACGGTCGTAAAATGGGCCCCAATGGAGTCATGACAGCGTAAGACTTCGTCATGAATGGAAAATCAACGGTCATTTTGTGATTTGGGTTCAAGAGCTAGCAACATACCCCACACGGGGGTGTGTGTTGCTATGGTGATGGAGAAGGAAGGGGGGTAGGGGATGAAGGTGGGAGAAACGGGTTGGTGTTGGTGTGGAGAAGGGGGAGAAACGGGGGGGGGGGGTTGTAATAAAGAAGGGGGTGGGTTTGGGGTGGGTGGGAAAACGGGGGGTAGGGAAGTTGGGATGTAGAAGGGGTTGTTGCTGTTGGGGATGTGAGTGGTTAAAAGGGGGTGTGTGTCGGTGTCTGGACGATTCGAGCGAATCCCCTTTCGACGTTGGACGATTCGAGCGAATACTTTTTCGAGCGTTGGACGATTCGAGCGAATACTTATTTCGAGCGTTGGGGCGATTCGAGCGGGAAAACTTTTACGAGCGCCCCACAAACCTTGCTCCACTTCTCACTACCGTATATTGATAATATTCTTTCATTTAACCTAACTTACCCGTTTCTGGCTGAAATATCGGTAGGTTTTACTTAATAGGCTTAAATAATACCTAATTTTTTTCTTTCATCATTTTTCCAAAAAACACAACAAAGGCTAACAGATAGGCGTATTCCTTTTTCAAAATACAAGGCAGTACAATCCAGGCGGGGGGAGTGAGATCGGTCAGGTCCCCTGTTGTGTGTGTTGCATTCCCGACGTGACCTCCTGGATCCTTTTACCGCATATAACACTTTATCCCCCAGCTGTAATAATGTCGCCAGCCGCCAAATATTACAAATTATAGCTCACTACTGATTTGTATGTGCCACTAAGATGAACCCTAGTTTATACATGACTGTATAATTACCCTGTTTCAGCGTTTTCATGCTTTGTAGCTGCAATACACAATTTAAAAATTTCCCCAAAACCTTTTTTTTTTTTGGCGACGACGACGGCGGGAGGACACTCAAAACATAAACAAAATTTGGGCGACCTTATTGTTGGCACCATTTGGGTGATATTTTTGAAATTTTTTATTTATATTTATTTCCCCTACCAACCTATCAGATAAACAAAAAATGACAGACTCTCCAGATACCCCTTTTTTATCTTTCCTAAAATCATGGATGTAGAAATGTAAGTATTAACGCTCCCAAAAATGTATCATCGAAAAAAAAGTTGTCCTGGCGACTTTATGTTTTTACGTGGATGCCCTAACGGCACCCCGGGCCCGCCCCCGGGCCGGGGTTGCCAGCCCATTTGCTTTTTTTAAAAAAGGGTTTGGGGGACATGGTCGGGGGTTGGGGGGGTTTTGGGGCTTTTTTTACTTAAAGTTGGGGGTTTTGTTTTATTGTTTTCAAAAGCACATGACACTTTCACCCTTTCATGTAATCCTCAAGGGGATTACACAAAATTATCGTCAGGAGGATTATCACGCCCGGACTTTGCCCCTGTTTAGGACCTAAAGTGTGACCTCTCACGTCACACTAGCTACTGAATCCCTAGTGATGAGTATTATATTACCGGGGGCATCCCAAAACCCCTTAATTCATTCACACCCCAAAGGCCCAAACCCCCATTCAGCCTGTCTCTAACTTCAAATTAATATCAAACTTCAAATATATATATAAGGAGAGGATCGGGGAGACTGTCAGCACATTACTCTCTACTACAGTCCCTGATCAAGAGGATAAAAAAATAGCTTGCGGATGACTTGAAAGTTGCAATATAAGATTTTAGAAAATACATGAAATGTCCGTGCTTTCATCATAGAAACAACACGTACTGTTGCAATGAGTTTTAACCCCAGGGGAAAATGCTTCATTTACAAAGGAATTTATTCCCAATGCGACGATCGGGATTTTGATATCCCGATATATAAATGTTCAAAAAAAAATACATTGTTGGCCTATACATGAAGGGGGTATGTATCCTAATATAATATATATATAAAATATATATTAATATATATATATATATATATATATACATATATAATGTATATATATATATAAATTATATATATATATTTTAAAATTTTATATATTATATATATTATATAAAATATATATATATATATTATTATATTTTATATATATATATATAATGTTTTTATAGGTACATTATTTGTCAAATACTTTTTTTCCTTTTTTTATATTTTTCAGTCGCTTGACCCTCAAATCCAACTAATTATAATATTCTGGTGATTTTGTCGGGGGTTTTCTGAGACCGAGGTCGCCTTTTTGGGCTTTTTTTGGGGGATAAATTTGGGGTGGGAACTGTAGCTGCGACCGGGAGTCTATCCCCCCCTAGGGTTTTCGTATAAAGGGTGTGGCGTGCGAGGAGCTACGGGGCCGTGAAACCTACACGTGGTATTTCCTATAATTTTACTGGTTATATGATTATAAATAATAGAAATGCAATATTCTAGGGGCAGTAATTTAAAGAGATAGAAATTTAAAGATAAATAATAATGAAAAAAATAAAGCAAAAATTTACGTAGGTGAGGACTGTCCCCCTCCTAGAAATTTAAGTCATGGCAATGGGGGAACCCCTGCCCTGACCTACCTCACCCCCTCTACCTCCCTAATCCCAAAATCGAACCCCGTGGGCCACGATATAATACTGGGTCGAGTATAGCTGAATGCTTTGGGGAAAGGGAATATGTCCTCCGTACGAAAAAATTTTTTTTAGCAGCCGTTTCCCCTTCAAGAAACCCGTTATCGTTTTTATTAAGGAGTGCGGACTAAAAAACACGGTTTTAGTTTACTGCTGTGGAGTGCACAAAAGGCTTTTGCAACACTGGCATCTCGTTATTGGAGTACAGAAGAAATGATGAATCGTCCTGCTGGGTTTAGAGTGGCGCTGTTGTCAGTGCTTCCCCACAACACTTTCTTCTGCTCTGCAAGTTCAACTCCTCCACCACAGTGCCGTCGTCCCATTGGCTGAGAGTCCTCTTTCAACTTCATGCACGTCGATACGACGATCACCACGGGGTACATTACCACGGAGGAACCCGTTAGTAAGCCAATGAAGACTCCGCGGGAAAACCCTGGAAGCGATCCACGTCACTCCCCCAGAGTCCCATCCGGTCGAGCCCCCTTTGACGTCAGTGTTTTCATTCGAGGGTTTCCCGCTTCCCCCTCGGAAACCCACTTTCACTCGCCCTATCCCCCTCCCCCCCAAAAAAAAAAAAAACCCCCCCAAAAAACCCCAACAAAAAAAACCCCCCCCCCCGGGGGGATGGGGGTTTGGGGCAAGGGGGTTTGTTTTAAGTTTGGGGGGTAATTTTTTTTCCTCCCCCCCAAACACCCACAGAACCTGGGGCAGAAAACAAATTAGCAGAAAAAAGATTTCTCCCAAGTTTTTTTTTCCTGCAAAAACCAACGAGGGATTCCCGCCCGCAGATTTCGAGCAATGGTTTTTCCTCCCCCCCCAACACCACCAACCTTCCCCGGAAAGCCCAGCCATAAGAAAAACCCAAATTGCTTTGCGCCTTTTTGGGGTTTCCCGCAGCCCTTTGAGGTGTCGCCACCAATTTGCCGATGCCCAAAAAACCCTTTCTGCAAAAAGGGCCAAGTTCCGTATGCAACCTTTTATCGCAGAGAACCCCCACAAAACTGTTCACTAACGCCCTTTTCAAAAAATCGTGGAGGCAGGTCCCCTTCTTTTTTGCAGGATGCCCCCTTTTCTCAAAAGGCAAGTCCTTAAAGAAGGGCTCATCCCCCCCTCTCCCCAAAAAAAATTACACTTTCAGGGGTTTCAGCTTTCAGGATTCCCCTGTGAGATCCTTTTTTTTCCCCCTGGGGGCGGCGTTTTTGAAAGTAGTGGATCTTTTTGAAAAGGCCCATCCAAACCTTCTTTTAAAAAAGGAGTGTACTTTCCCCCCGGGGGCACTAGGAGTTAATCCAATGGCCGGGGGGGATTCCACTGACCAGGGTTTTAAGGGAAAGGATGATCTTTTTGGAGTGCCCTTCCCCTTTTTTGGGCCCGGGCGGGAAAAAATAGGAAGTGGGCCACACCCTCCCAAAAGGGAGCAAAATCCAAAAAACAATGTACAACCAAAAAGCCCCGGAACCCACTTTTTCCAAAAAAACCCGGCAAATGAAAAATTTTTAAGGACAAACTTTAAAACGTAACCTACCCGCATCCTGGCCACCTACTCCGTTCCTGCATTAGAAATATATGCCCCCTTCAGCCCCATAATGATTTCGACCTGTATTTTAAAAATTAAAAGTTGTGAATGTAACACCCCTTTTTACATTATATTGCTTTTTTTTTTATCTGTTTTCATGTTTTTAAATAAACCTTTAGTGTTATGATAATTTTTTCATAATAAAATGATTTTAAATACGGGACTATTTTTTCACTACTACTATTTATTTCCTTCCACACTTTTCAAATAAAATATGCTATGTATTTTGAAATTTACAATTTCAGTGTTTTTTTTAAAAACTATTTGCGGTAAAGATTCGTTTTTTCGTCCCTGCCCCAATATCTTGCTTACGCCTGCAAGGCTTGTGGGCCCCTTTGACCCTAAAATTTTTGTTTTGTGTTTGGGGTTATATTAGACAAAAATTTTAGGCACTCCCAAACCTGTTTTTGCTGTCGTTTGGGCATGGTCAAAATGCCTCGCCGCCGCACGCACACACATCACACACACTCACCAGCTAGACCTGTTTTTGAAAAAAAATTTTTTTCCCATTTTTATACCCCCCTGCAAAGGTTTTTCCCCCCTGCTTTTTGACCTGGAAAAGCCCAAAAACACAACCCTTTTGAGCAGAATGTAGGGAAACCTTTTTCCCCTTGGACCCCAAAATATTAAGCCCGCGAAGTAAAAAAGCGCCTAAATTTTTCCCTTTCCCCCAGACTTTTTTTCACCTGATTTTTTTTACAATTGGGAAAAACAAAAATTGGGTATCAAATTGAAGCATTTTTTTATTTTTTTGAAAAAACAAACCAAGTAAACATTCAAGAAAAAAGACCATCAATCCAAAAAAAAGAAAAATTTTCTGAAAATTCATGTAAATTTCATAAATATTACAATCGACATCAAAAAATGTGTGACAAAGCTAAAAACTATTTTCAAGGGCAGAAAACTCTATTGTCTAGTGAAGGGACACTTCACAGTCTTTTTTTTCAGATTTTGCTTCTTGAAGCATCCAAATCGCTCAGGTTGTTTCCACGTTTAAAAATTACTTTTTTTTTGCTGAGAATCTGTGGAAATGATTTTGCAAAATCAGCCACATTTGACTCCCCGCCAGCAATGCCATTCACTATTTTTACATTACTGACATTTTCCGGGGCCTTTGCTGTAGTCACATCTTGGCCATGCGCCACAGGTTGCAGAACCCAGTATCTAAATCCCAAGGGGGGGTCAAGCAGAAATGACTCTCGGGACCAACTAGATCACCAGAGTCGTTTTGGCTGTAACCTGGGGAAATAGGTTTCCCTCGTCTGAAGCTATCGGGTTTTCTCAGGGCGTGCAGCTTGGCAAAATGCCTGCTTCTCTTTGTCACTGAGTCTGCTACCGAAGGAGCGAAGGGCAAAACCTCCGTGTCGGGTACCATTTTGGGTTTTAAAGTTTTTGTAGCACTGCCGAGCAATCTCTGGATCTGTTTTCTTTGATTTCATCATGTCCTTCATAAACTGCAGACATTTGCAGGAGCATCTGCAGCAAGTGTAATGACTCCACATGGGTGTATAGAACAGCCCTGGGAAAGGGGTTTTGGGGGTTTTCCAGCTTCACAAAGTTTCTTCATCTACTCTAGCGCTCAGCAAACATAACTCTTCATAGAATACGGTTTCTGGCCATCCACCTGGCCGATGAATGGCTCCGGGCGACTCCAGTGGATTCCGCGGGGGGGGCGTGTCCCCAAGGACGATCAGTGTAACTCAGCCATCTCACGGTAGTCGCTCAAAGGGGGGGCTTCTCCGACCTCAGGATTTCCTGTAGTATTTCCTTGCACTCTTTTTTTTTTTATTCAACCTTTTTTTGTCGATGGACAGGGTTGTAGGGTTGTCTGTGGAAAGATCTGCCCAAACGTCCTTAAAGTGTTTTAACCAAGGTTCTGGGCTTTGCCCTTCCCAAACAGATTCTCCCTACCCCAAACCGCACTTCTAAAATGGGGTTCTGCAGGCAGGAAAACCCTTCCTGTCAAGCTGTTGCTCCAAAAGTTTGGCACTCCCCGATGTACTCCATGTTGCTGGCCGTTGTGTCAAACACGGGCAGTGATACCCCATCCCCCCATGCCCCCAGCAAATCCATGGATGCCTCTCCCTGAGCCTTTCCTGTTAATCTTCTATCACTGGACTCCCAGTAGCTTCCCTTTCAGGATTGCAGGTGGTCCAGACAAGCACAGCAAGTCTCTGAGTGGCCCCCGGGATCCTTCCCAGGACTCTCCAGCATCTTGCCATCCCTGGAGAAAAGCATAGGGGGAGGGCCCTCGCAAAATGCTGCCATGTACCCTGCTGATTGGTACCTTGTCAGCATCCTGTTCCGTCTCGTTGTTGAGGTTGGATGAAAACTTGCCAGGTCAGCTCCACCAGCCTTAAAGTAGCAGAGACTAGTGCTGTCATTGATTGTCAACAATCCCAACGATCAGCGGTACTGCAGATGTCAACACACTCCATACCCTCCCGGGGAAAAGTGAGATCACAGTGTCTTGGGGATGTGAAATCCGGACGAGGTTGTTGGTAACCATGTCCCCTGCATTCCCCCTTTCCGTCGGGTTTTTTCAGCCCCGGTAGACACATCAGCAGCAGTCCTTCGCTGTGTGGGAGCTGAAAAATTGTAGAAATTTTGGACAAATTCATATTTGTTCCCCTCCTCTGCAGTCTTGCAGCCCCCCCTTTTTTCTGCTGGGACCGTGACTCAATATCTTGTAGACCGACTGTGGGCCTTTCTCTCTTCTTTTGATCCTGGTAGAACCGATGTCCTTGTCCCCCTTTTTCTCCCTTGATAGCATCCCGGGTTTTTCTCATTTCCCCGGTGGCATCTGAAGCTCCTATGTCGAAAGGCTATCTAAAATTCCCCACAAAGGCATCCTTTTCCTCCAGGTCCTGTTCTACCTTATTCCTTGCTAGATCTCGTGCTTTTTTTGAAGTGTCATGAAAACTGCGTGCATTGTACTTGGCTGGGCTTGATCCTAGCCCCCTGCCAGAAGGGGATGATAGCCTCCATGTTTCATTGGCGAGGGCTTGATGCTTAGATTCCCGTATTTTCTGGCAAAATCTGGAATGGAGGAAATACTGGAAGGCCTGTCTTTGGGGGTAACTGGGGGCCACTGTGGGATGATGGGAGCCCCATCAGGAAGGGTTTTTGTAGCAGATCTAGTAAGGTCGGCGTGACCTTGTCTCTGGACTGCAGGTGGAGGTTCTGAGATGTAACTTTGCTCCTCGGACTCCTTGCTTACTGCCATAGTGAAGTTATCTTGGAAGTATCTCTGGATTTGTTTGCAGGTTTTTAACAGATCGAAAAAACATAACAGACCATTAGATGTCATGCTAAAAACCCTTTTGGAATTTTTGACTAGAGTGAAATAAATTATATTTAGTTAAAAAAAAAAAAAAAATTTTTCTTAAATATCACTGTAAAAATTTCCCTAAATGTTTCTATGCATTTGATGTTTCGTCAGCATCTAATTACTTGCTTTAAACCTGTTATGCCCATTTATTGGTGAAAAAATAGGCGAAAACAAATCAAAATGCTCTGAAACTGGGGTTTTAGAATAGAATCGACTTCATGCTTCATGAGGCAAAAAAGGGTTCCGACATTTTTTGGGTTAAAAATGGTTTTTAATTTTCGACTTTTCGGTCAAAAAACTTGGAAACCGGCAGGAGGTATAAAAATAGAAAAAATTTTTTTCTGAAAAGGTCTACGTCCACCCCACACACACACACACAACACCACACACACACACACACACACACCACACCACACACTCCAACACACACACACACACTTTAATCCATGAGTCCGGATTTGGGAAAAATAGCATTGTGTTACCGAAGTTTCTTACTGTAATCTAATACTCTTAAAAGGTTATTAGTACAAACCCCAGTTCAAAAAATTCAATCGACATGGGCCCAAGCCGCTTACCACCCCACCTTTATTTGCATAATTTTTTTTGCCTACTCCATCAAAATTGAAGACAGTTTTTGGCTACCCAAAAAAGACAGACAGACACCGGGCTACTCCATCTTTTTTAGATAGATGAAGGCCTAATTTTTGTCACACACGTCTTTACAACCTTAAAACCTCTTGGCAAGCTGTTACTTTGGTCAAAATCACGGAAAAAAATTATTAATTAGAAAAAATAGGTCAACTCCGCCGTCGCCCAGCGCAGTCAGAGACAGGGGGCCAACCCCTCCCTCAGGGACAGCAGTCAGGCCAGGTTAGGTTAATTTAGTTTTGTTAAATAAAAGCCAAATAAACCCAACTTCCCCCGCGCTGTCCGTGAGGGAGGGGGGGGACTGGGAGGGCCGCTCCCCTGCGGTCTAAACGTGCTGAGGCGACGGCGGACACCTTATTTATTTTATTATTTTTTGCCCGTGATTTTGAAAAAGGGTAACAGTTTGCCAAGATTTTTAAGGTTAGTAGAAGACGCATATGAAAAAGTTTAGTCCAAATTGTAGTAATCGGATAAAGCAGAAGCTAAAACAAAACTTTCCTAAGGGGCAGACCCCACCAAAACAGTGGTATAGTTGGGATCCCCACAAAAAATAAATTTCTAAACCGCATTAACAGAAAACTTTTAAAATACAATAACGGTCGCTAACCTTAAGAGAGGGAGGGAGGGGGGGGGAAAAGGGGAGGTATGGAGGGAGAGAAAGGTATGAAGAGGAGAGAGGGACAGATAAGAAGCGATTAAACAAAACTTTCCCCAATAGTGGGAGATCCCACCAAACACCGCGACTGCCGTGGCGCGGCGTCGGCGGTTTGTGGTGGGATCAATCACTAAAATAAATTTCTAAACCAAAAACTCGACAGAAAAATCTCTTAAATACAATAACAAGCAATTTCTTTCCTTATTGTTTAATACCATGCGTGTATATAGCAATCTATCCTACGCTCGAATACCTTAAATCGAATGGCCTCCGCTCGAAAAGTCTTCGCCGATCGTCTTTCGCTCGAAAAGTCATTCCTCGAAAAATCATTCGCTCGAAAAAGGGCGTGTAACCGGGGGGTCACCACGTGGCGAGGGAGTAGGGGGTAGGGAGTCAGGGGGGTGTCACCACGTGGTGAGGAGTAGGGGGGGTAGGATTCGAGGGTGGGGGGGGGGAATGAGAAATGGGGGGGGAAGGGCAAGGGGTGCAAAAAAGGGGGGAAGGGGGGGTTGAAGGGGCCCCGTAAAATTTTTTTATCGTCACGATAGACATACGACGATCACATAGTTCACGAAGCTGCTACATAGATAACGTAGCGTCATGATAGACTTACGATAGCGCTGCGTTGGGGGACAAAAAGCGGGGGGCTTCCCGATTTTTTTGGCATGCACTAAATTTTCGTGGCCTCGGGGAGCGCGTCACGAGCGTCCCCTGATCGGTCACGATGCCCCCCGACCCCTAACCCGGGCCTGAGGCGCTGCGCATTGCATTGTTGGCGCGTTCGTGATTCCTTATGGGAATGTGTGAAGCGGGCTTTTAACGATATTGTAGATGTTCCATGTAAAAGGTATAAACCCTTTAAAATTAGAGGCCTCATGTTTTGCCTCCCTACCCCTTTTCCCTCCCTTCCCCTTTAACTCCCCCCATCTTCCCCCCTCTTCCCCCCTCCATACATACGCCCCGAGTCTTACTTGTGATATCTTAACCAGTGAATGGGCGCAGTGCTCGATAATCCCAAATAAACACCATTTTTTTACGATAATCCTTATAAACCGGGAAGGTGAAAATTATAACCGGTGTTTGAGGGGCTCGAAAAAAATTCTTTTTAAAAAAAGGTAAAGAT
>JACEEZ010000130.1:97500-100498 GCA_016584305.1 Chionoecetes opilio | reverse complement strand
TTCTAAAAAAAAAAAAAGGGGTAAATAAAAACCATGGCCATTTCCTCTCAACCTAAAAAAAAAAGAAAAACATGGCCATTCCTCTCAACACTAAAAAAAAAAGAAAAACATGGCCATTTCCTCAACCTAAAAAAAAAAAAAAAAAACATGGCCATTTCCTCTCAACCTAAAAAAAAAAAAAAACATGGCCATTTCCTCTCAACCTAAAAAAACAAAAAAAACATGGCCATTTCCTCTCAACCTAAAAAAAAAAAAAAAAAAAAAAACGGGCCATTTCCTCTCAACCAAAAAAAAAAAAAAAACATGGCCATTTCCTCTCAACCTAAAAAAAAAAAAAAAACATGGCCATTTCCTCTCAACACTAAAAAAAAAAAAAAAACCATGGCCATTTCCTCTCAACCTAAAAAAAAAAAAAACATGGCCATTTCCTCTCAACCTCAAAAAAAAAAAAAAAAACATGGCCATTTCCTCTCAACCTAAAAAAAAAAAAAAAACATGCCATTTCCTCTAAACCTAAAAAAAACAAAAAAAAAACATGGCCATTTCTCTCAACCTAAAAAAAACAAAAAAACATGGCCATTTCCTCTCAACCTAAAAAAAAAAAAAAAAACATGGGGCCATTTCCTCTCAACCTAAAAAAAAAAAAAAACATGGCCATTTCCTCTCAACCTAAAAAAAAAAAAAAAAAAACATGGCCATTTCCTCTCAACCTAAAAAAAAAAAAAAAACATGGCCATTTCCTCTCAACCTAAAAAAAAAAAAAAAATGGCCATTTCCTCTCAACCTAAAAAAAAAAAAAAACCATGGCCATTTCCTCTCAACCTAAAAAAACAAAAAAAAAACATGGCCATTTCCCTCTCAACCTAAAAAAACAAAAAAACATGGCCATTTCCTCTCAACCTAAAAAAAAAAAAACATGGCCATTTCCCCTCAACCTAAAAAAAAAAACAAAAAAAAAAATGGCCATTTCCTCTCAACCTAAAAAAAAAAAAAAAACATGGCCATTTCCTCTCAACCTAAAAAAAAAAAAACCATGGCCATTTCCTCTCAACCTAAAAAAAAAAAAAACATACCCATTTCCTCTCAACCTAAAAAAAAAAAAAAAAAAAACATGGCCATTTCCTCTGAACCTAAAAAAACAAAAAAAAAACAGCACACGAAAAAAAAAAAAAAAAAAATTAAGATGTTAAAACCCAAAAAAAACACATTATCACAAAATTAATTACCCTAAAGATACATAAAAGAATATAACAAGACACTATTGTACCCAAAATAACACATTACTATAACAATAACTACATTTACATTACTATCACTACTACTCACAATTACTTACACAATACTAAACACTAACAATATAACACAATGCAATACTACGCAATATTGTTACCCTTAGAAAGACCACAATCCCAGAAACTAAGTGGTTGGTTGTTATTAGCAAACTGACCATTCCTTAACAGCCGAATCACTCTAATTTCTGAGCTCCATTGATAATTACTACTATTCAAGCCGCAAATTGTGGTGTGGTGTGTGTGTGTGTGGTAGTGTGATGTGTGGTGGGTGTGGTGTGCTTGTGAAGAGAGAGAGAGAGAGACGAGAGGAGAGAGGAGAGAGAGAGAGAGAGAGATGAGAGAGAGAGAAGAGAAGAGGAGAGAGAGAGAGAGAGGCTCATATTCGTGTGGTAGATTTCACAGCCATCAAATAATTACCCTCCTCTTGTTTCCTCCTACTCCTCCTCTACCTTGAAGAGAGAGAGGAGAGAGAGAGAGAGAGAGAAGAGAGAGGAGAGAGAGAGAGAGAGAGAGAGGAGAGAGAGAGAGAGGAGAGAGAGAGAAGAGACGGAGAGAGAGAGGGGAGAGAGAGAGGGAGAGAGAGAGAGGAGGGAAGAGAGGAGGAGAGAGGAGAGAGAGAGAGAGGAGAGAGAGGAGGAGAGAGAGGAACGAGATGAGAGAGAGACGAGATGAAGAGAGAAGAGAGAGAGAGGAAGAGGAAGGAGGAGAGATGAGGAGGAGAGGAGAGAGAGAGGAGAGAGAGAGTGAGAGAGAGGGAGATGGAGGGAGAGGAAGGGGGGAGGGAGGAGAGAGAAAGGAGAGAGAGGAGGGACGGAGAGAGAGAGGGAAGAAGGAAAGGAAGATGAGGGAAAAGAGAGGAGACAGAGAGCCAGGAGAGAAAAAGAGAGCTGAGGAGATGGAGAGGGAGGATGGGAGGGGGGGGGAGGAGAGAGAGAGAAAGGGATGTGGAGAGAGAGGAGAGAGAGGACGGGGAGAAGAGAGAGAGGAGAGTGACAGGGAAAAGAGAGGAGCGGAACGAGAGAAAGGGAGAGAAGCATTAGCAAAGTTAAATATCTACAGAATTTAAACAATCTCTCTGAAGATAAAAGGATGGGAGGAAAGTAACGGGGTGAGAGAAAAGAGAGAAGAAAGGAGAGACGAGAATGGAACATCAAAAGGACACGTAGAGGGAGGTTCGTGAAGAGCAAGAAAGAGGAACATCAGCTAAAAAACGGAAAAAAAAAGACACAAGACAGCACAATAACACACAGGAAAATTCAAAGCGTTGGGAAAAGGTTGAATTTGAATAAGTTAAAATTAACACATGCATCCTCAACATTTTTGCGACCCTGGTGTGGTGTGGTGTGTGGGGGGTGGGGGGTGTGAGGGAAGAAACAATACCCTCGTTAAAAAAAGAATTAAAAGCAAAAATCAGTTAACTCACATCACAACCCTCCATTTATCACACTTAAATGCACGAGAAAGTAATGAATACAGAGTAAAACAAACAACATACACAACAATAGATGGGTGGTAGGAACCTAGATCAATACGGTGGTCTTTGTGGACTGAATAAGGAAAAACACACACAACAATGAGGGGAAGGACTACACGGGTGGAAACACACACAACAACACAACACACACAAACAACCCATACAAGTGCTACCAATCAACCACAATATTAACCACATCCACTTTGTTATCATGGTGGTGGGTGGAGGAGGA
>JACEEZ010000130.1:42500-90000 GCA_016584305.1 Chionoecetes opilio | reverse complement strand
TCCTCCTCCTCCTCCTACGCTCCACCCAGCCTCCTCCTCCTACCGCTCCACCCAGCCTCCTCCTCCTACCGCTCCACCCAGCTCCTCCTCCTCTACCGCTCCACCCAGCCTCCTCCTCCTCCCTGTTCCACCCAGCCTCCTCCTCCTACCGCTCCACCAGCCTCCTCCTCTCCTACCGCTCCACCCAGCCTCCTCCTCCTCTCCCATGCTCCTCCGCTCCAGCCTCCTCCTCCTCCTGCTCCACCCAGCCTCCTCCTCCTCCGTCACCAGCCTCCTCCCTACCGCTCCACCCAGCCTCCTCCCCTCCTCCTCCTCCACCCAGCCTCCTCCTCCTCCTGCTCCACCCAGCCTCCTCCTCCTCCTCCTCCCTCTCCACCAGCCTCCTCCCCTTCCCTCCACCTTCCTGTTCCACCCAGCCTCCTCCTCCTTCTCCTCTCACTCCCAGTCTCCTCCACCCCCAGCTCTCCTCCTCCTCTCCACCCAGCTCCTCTCCTCTCTCACCAGCTTCCTCCTCCTACCGTCCACGCCTCCCCTCCTTCTGCTCCACCCAGCCTCCTCCTCCTATCCTCCCCAGCTCCTCCTCCAGCTCCACCCAGCCTCCCACTCCTGCTCCACCCAGCCTCCTCTCCTACCGCTCCACCCAGCCTCCTCCTCCTACCGCTCCACCCAGCCTCCTCCACCTCCTGCTCCACCCAGCCTCCTCCTCCTACCGCTCCACCCAGCTCTCCTCCTCCTACCGCTCCACCCAGCCTCCTCCCCTACTGCTCCACCCAGCTCTCCTCCTACCGCTCCACCCAGCCTCCTCCTCACCGCTCCACCCAGCCTCCTCCTCCTCCTACGCTCCACCCAGACCTCCTCCTCCTACCGCTCCACCCAGCCTCCTCCTCTACCGCTCCACCCAGCCTCCTCCTACCGCTCCACCCAGCCTCTCCTCCTACCGCTCCACCCAGCCTCCTCCTCCTACCGCTCCACCCAGACTCCTCCTCCTACCGCTCCACCCAGCCTCCTCTACCGTCACCCAGCTTTCCTCCTCCTACCTACGCTCCACCCAGCCTCCTCCTCCTACCGCTCCCCCCAGCCTCCTCCTCCTACCGCTCCACCCAGCCTCCTCCTCCTACCGCTCCACCCAGCCTCTCCTCCTACCGCTCCACCCAGCCTCCTCCTACCGTTCCACCCAGCCTCCTCCTTACGCTCACCCAGCTCTCCTCCTACCGCTCCACCCAGCCTCCTCCTCCTACCGCTCCACCAGCCTCCTCCTCCTTACCGCTCCACCCAGCCTCCTCCTCCTACCGCTCCACCCAGCCTCTCCTCCTACCGCTCCACCCAGCCTCCTCTCCTCCTACCGCTTCCACCCAGCCTCCTCCTCCTCCTACCGCTCCACCCAGCCTCCTCCTCCTCCTACCGCTCCACCCAGCCTCCTCCTCCTACCGCTCCACCCAGCCTCCTCCTCCTACCGCTCCACCCAGCCTCCTCCTCCTACCGCTCCACCCAGCCTCCTCCTCCTACGCTCCACCCGCCTCCCTCCTACCGCTCCACCCAGCTCTCCTCCTACCGCTCACCCAGCCTCCTCCTCCTACCGCTCCACCCAGCCTCCTCCTCCTACCGCTCCACCCAGCCTCCTCCTCCTACCGCTCCACCCAGCCTCCTCCTCCTACCGCTCCACCCAGCCTCCTCCTCCTACCGCTCCACCCAGCCTCCTCCTCCTACCGCTCCACCCAGCCTCCTCCTCCTACTCTTGCCGCTCCCAGCCTGCTCTTGAGGCGAGGTATCCTTGTCGACTAGTTAATTTGGTATACTAAGTGACTTTTCTTAATTTTATGGCTAGAGAACATACAATTTTTTATAGCAAAGGAAGGGGCGTGAAGGGATTAAAGTAGAGACGCTTGGAATAGACAAGAAAAGGTGAAAGCGACAAAAAACTTACAATTCAATTCAAATAAAACCTAGATAAATAGAGACAGAACCACATGAGTATAAGTAATTCAGTCCCTGCATAGGCATACTACAACTCGGTAAACACACACACAAACTCATAACATTTCCCAAACCTTTACTGCTACATTCGAAACTCACAGCAAGAAAGGAATAACTACAAATACATAAGAACATAAGAAAATAAGGAAGCTACAAGAGGCCGTGAGACCTACACGAGGTAGTTCCTGTTACTTAACTCTATCTATATCCACCTCTCTTCCCCATCCATGAATATATCCAGTCTCCTTTTATAGACCCCAATAGACCCGCATTGACCACCTGACACTCAGTCCATTCCAATCATTCACCCCCCTATTTGTGAACCAATTTCTCCCTATTTCCTTTTTAAATCTACTAATCTTTCTAAATACTGTAAACAAAAAACTTGTTACCTTGTCACTTTTGGTCTCGGGTGGCTTGCAGGGTGACAGCGGGTGGTTGCAGTCACTACCGAGGTGTGGGTGGGTGGAGGGGCATGTTAGGGTGGCTGTGAGGGAGGAACGGGAGATTAGGGATGTGGGACGGTGTTTGGCGGGAGGGATTGGGAGTTATAGTCTATTTTTTTAACCCCTTCACGCCCAGATCTTTCCTATGCTATGAAAAATTGTATGTTGTTAGCCATAAAATTACGAAAAGTAACTGAATATACCAAATTAGCTAGTGGACAAGGGTATTAAACAGGTCATATCTATAAGATATTGCTTACATTAACGTCTAATTGTACCCAAAATACAAAGGAAATTACGTTCTGGGCCTCAAGGGGTTAAACAAATAGAAAATTCCATTCTATCCTAAGGTCTCATGCTTGAAATTATGCCTATGTTTACTGTACCTGATAATATGGTTAACTAGGATAAAATACAGCTGAAATTTAGAAGAAGCGTACTATTCCTTTCTCCTGGCATCAAATATCATTCAGTAAGCAGCAAGGGGTCAGGATTTCTCGCCTCGTTAAAAAAAACAGACTAGTTGTTAAATTATGGACCCTTGTTTACATATCTACATGTTTTAATCTGAAGAAATTAAGTAAAGTAAAAAGATAAATAGCTATCATAAGCACCATCAATGGTTCCTGAATTCCCATAATGTTATATTTTAGGATTCCCAACATGAATGAGTGAAAAATAATGTTCTTGGTGGTGTAGTGAGCTTTGTGTTGCTATTGCATTCACTGCCCGTTAATAAAATCTAATTTCTGATCTAATCTAATCAATTATAACCATTGTTCCTTGAAAATTTTGCATTGGAGAGGTCATGACAGAGAAGTCTTTATTTGCTCCTGTCCATTCCCTCCACTCTCCATCCCTCTCATAAGAAAATAAGGAAGCTGCAAGAGGCCGTGAGACCTACACGATTGATTTAATGCCTAAAAAGGTGAATGTGCCAGAGCCTACACGAGGTAGTCCTGTTACTTAACTCTACCTATATCCACCTCTCTTCCCCATCCATGAATTTATCCAGACTCCTTTTAAAGACCCCAATAGACTCCGCATTGACCACCTGACGACTGAGTCCACTCCAATCATTCACCATTCTCATTACCCACAATCTTCCATTCTCTTCTTCTCTCAGTCATTTTCTGCTACCATGAGATATAGACTGAAACTATGAAATCAGTCTTTCAGAAAACAGTGGCCAATGGTGAGTGAAACATCCAACAGGACATGAGAAATTAATTATTGAAAAGGCAAACATAGAGGAACACCACACATCACAATAAGATAATGCACAGGTGGAGAAACAAAGAACACTAACAACTTACAGGTGCATTAGTAAATCAAAGTGACCTTGACTTTACATATAAGTCAAGATTACTTGCTTAGGACAATCCAGCAAATAATGCATAATAAACGACAATATTTAGTGAGTTGGTTCTACAACACATGTCATTCTAAATAGATTATATTTTGGCATAGCTTAATCGTACATATCCGGATAAAAATAAGTAAATAACTGTAAATCTTTAAGAACAAGAACTGTCCATGAGTGATGCTACGTATACAGCATCAACCCCCCTGATGGGTACTGGTAGAGGCTCTCCCCCACACACACACTCCAGCCCCATCACCACACCAGCTCTGGGTTGGCCTTGTATTTGAGATAGTCCTCCATTTTGAAGAAGCTGATCTCTGTTTCATGTAGGACGCCGCACTCTCGAAGCCGTTGGTGTGGCTTCATATGAGCTTCACGTCATCCTCTCGATTAATCACGGGATCGTTAGTCTTGGCACCGTACGCGTGAGTCTCTATCTTGAGCGTGTCGAAGGAGAAGTTACGGAAGGGAGGAGGCAGGGTCTGGGTGGCCTCGAGGTGTTTCCAGATGGCCGGGATGAAGACCTCCACCCTCTGCTCCAAGGACACGTTATGGAGCACCAGGTTCCTAATGTTGCGGTGTTCAAATGAGCGAATGAGACGGATGGTGAGGGTGACGCTCTCGGCTGCGTCCGCATCCCCAGACATGGCTGCATCGCCTAGCCTGAAGGAATGTTCTCATGTTGGGATAATTGCAACGCTCCCTTAACTAACAATCATCACTACCGTCAATAACACTATAGTCGCCACTGATTAATGTCGCCAGGCGCCATATATTATAAATTTTAGCATCACTTCAGACTTGTATGTGCCACTGAAGACACGTACATAATATAAACTACTGTGCATGTCTCTTTAGTTGCACATACAAGTAAGTCTGAAGTGATGCTAAAATTTGTAATATATTGCACCTGGTGACATTAATGCAGTGGCGACTACAGTGTTATTGACGGTAAACATATTCCAATGAACTAATTTGTAGCTGCAAACCTATAAGTGATGTTGAATAACTGTCAGAAGCCTATGTTTCAGACAGTGGAAATGAGTTAGCGGAAAGGGTAGCTGTGGTGTGAACAGAATGGATGATGAGAGACTGAGAGTAATGAATATGTATGTGTAATGTTTGGTTTGGTAAGTGCAGGAGAAGGAATGGATAGCGAAGTGATGGAGGTAGTGAGGAACAGCACTGAGATGATTAGGCCACCTGGAGAGAATGGGATAGTGATTTGACAAGAGGTTTATCAAAGAGTGGAATAAAAAGTAAGTGTGAGAGGATGACCCCCAGTTAAAGAGGACGACAGAGTGCTGAAGATGAGTATGATGAAGAAGATGAGTATGATGAAGAAGATGAGTATGATGAAGAAGATGAGTATGATGAAGATGAGTATGATGAAAATGAGTATGATGAAAATGAATATGATGAAGATGAGTATAATGAAGATGAGTATGATGAAGATGAGTATGATGAAGATGAGTATGATGAAGATGAGTATGATGAAGAAGATGAGTATGTGCATAAGGAAGGGAATGTAAGATTGACAGGACTAGAAGATGTAAGAATAAGGTGCATAAGTATAATCAATAATAATAATAATAGAAATATTAATAAAACAAATAAAAATAATAGCCTACAGGCACTATAGGCTCTAATGCAAAATAAAATAATAATAATAATTAAATAAATAAATAAATAAAGGTAGGTGCAAATTGAGACTCTTCCATCGTGATCATTCCCTCGATGGGGTTTCAAGGAACAGGCATCACCATATACAAGACAACACTTCTGTACATGCAGATTCTACAGGCATGTATTTCTTGTATTAATTGACCATATCATCTACAATTCTTTGTTTGAATAATGATCTAGAAATAAGACTCAAATTCCCCGGTTTCCGCCAGTTACCCAAGCTTGATGGATATGTGAGAAAGCTTAACTCCTTGAGACCCAGAACGTAATTTCCTTTGTAATTTGGCTATCGTTCGACAATTTTTAGTGACTATAAGCAATATTTTATAGATAAGACCTGTTTAATATCCTTATCCACTAGCTAATGTGGTATATTAAATTGGTTTCTGTAATTTTATGGCTAACAACAGACAAATTTATATAGCAAAGGAAAGATCTGGGCGTGAAGGGGTTAACCGATAGGGTAAATATTCTGCAGGATTGGCGGCCGACATCCAGCCGGGAAATCGAGCACCATTAGATTAGTTAATTTAACCTCAATAACTCAACCTAACCTAACCCAAACTTATCCAAAACCAACCCTAACCTAAACAAAACCTAAATCTTACCTAAACGTAACCTAATCTAGCTATTATTATATAAACATTTAAATTTTGGTTTCCGCAAGTGAATAAACTACTGCACAATATACTGAGCTGGAAGTAATGGAGAAAAAGGGTAAATTTACAGATGAACACCGAACTTCCTTTGGTGGACTAAACTATTTTTTCTGGTAAGTTTTGATATTTTGAACTAATCTGCTAACCATTTCTGTGACAATTTTTTTTTTTTTTATTTGCAACAAAAATGACAAAAAAACAAATTGAACCTAACTGATCCTATACCTAACCTAACCCTTACCTAACTATAAAAAAATAAAAAAATAAAAAAAATAAAAAAAATTGCGACAGAAACGGTTAGCAGATTAATTCAAAACACACTAAAACTCACCAGAAAAAAATAGGGTGAATTTTGTGTTTGCCCATACTCTAACACTTCCCCCAAACAAGTTTGGGGACCTGTGGGAATGCGGGGTTTTCGGGTGGGGAACAAATTATGCGTCGGAAACACGTAATTAAAGAGTTGTGTAGGGGGCTACAATTGCCTAGATCTAGGGTGATTTCCTTATATCTAGCGAAATTTGCCTAACCAAAATAAACCTAACCTAGCGGGGAGCTTGACCCACCGATAACCTAGCCTAACCAAATCTAACCTAACCTACCCAAATATAACCTAACCTACCCAAATATAACCTAACCTACCCAAATATAACCAAACCTAGCGGGGGATTGGGGGGGGTTCTCAACACTTCGGTCATCATTCTGTGAGGATCGTCAGGTTCTCACGTCTCTGGACTCAGAAGAAATCCAATGAATTTGCCCTAGATTTGGGGAATTTTTCAACACCCCTAACTCAAAAACTATGTGGTTGCGACGCATATTTTGTACCCCAGCCCAAATATCCCGCATTGTCCCAGGTCCCCAAACTTGTTTAGTGGGAGAGGGGGAGTATGGGCAAACACTAGAATAATACCAAAAATAGTTTCGTCCACCAAAGTGAATTCGGTGATCATCTGGAATAATACCAGTGAGACTAATCAAGGATGCTTGGGGCTGGGAATCATGCTGGACAATCCTTCTACCAACGTAACACACATCCTGCACACACCACCTGACCAGCTGCAACACTCACCCAGACAAGGCTGCAACACAAGCCTGACGTTCTCACCGGGAGGACAGACCCTGGGGTGTTGCGGCAAGGGCTGAGGGAGGCTGGGGGGCCCTAGAGACACCCTGGGGTAAGCTGAGAACACGGCGCCGCGCTCACCCTTGTGTCTGTGTTGCTACGAGCCTAATAATGTTTATGTTTTGATTCTATCACCATCATTAATACTATTTGTAGTTTACTGTTATTTCTATATAGTCTAGGATGTGTGAATATTATCTATGTTGTCGTATTAGGTAGAGATATTTGGCTTATCATTGAGTCGCGGGAGCTGTAGGTAGGTAGGAGCAATAGAAATTTACGTTTTTTCAGGCTGTCACTACGCCAATCTATAGGCCTAGTATTATCGCTATTGTTTAGGTCAAGATAAAGAAGCAAAGCCATAATGAACATCAATAAGCCAGTCACGAAATATCCCCTGGTAGGCTCTCCTCTTTTCCCTTGCTCTCCTTCAGCAGTCTTTACATCCCCTTTGAACCATGATTTGAGGAACTTTCATAATGTTTCTTAATCTATTGGCAGGTTTTTACATTCAATCAAATAATCTGCACATGAATCCACTAGTCATTTTCTGGCACTATCACACACACACAGGCAGGCAGGCTTCATTATGTTTCCTTGATATTATTGATCATACACACGTTACTCATCAAACACATGAAGAATAAATCATGACAGAATCAGGTAGTAACCAGGGTAGAACAAGAACAGGCTCAAACTGGAAAAGCGTAATTCTAAATAGGGACAAAATGGTTCACAAATAGGGGGTGGTCAATAATTGGAAGACTCAATCGTCAGGTAGTTAGTGCGGATTCAATAGAGTTTCAAAAGGCTAGAGGCCCAGTGCTCACTTTTTTTATGTCGTCCACCCCTAGTGGTGATTTGGTAAAAGCTGTCCACCTCAATATTTAAAAAAAAAAAAATCTCACGGCTCTTGACATTGTAAATATACTAAATCATATATAGACTATATCATTCTACAAATGTGTAAGTAGGAAAAAGTTGTTTCACTCATTTTCTATTTACAGTTTACATATTATTCTGTATAGCTAATAACACATATTGTCTAAAACTAAATATACAAGAAAAAAATAAACATAGCTTAGGAATTCAAACACAAATGCATTTTTCTTCAAGAAACTAAAGTAAAATTGCACCTAATATCAGGGATGTCAACAAAAGAAAAAAACCTCTGAAATAAAATAATAGGGCGACCAACTCATCCGAGCGCAGCGAAGCTGACCGAGCGTAGCGAGGGAACCTCCCAGCTGGGGGTTCTGGGGGCACTGTAAGCCCCCCCGAGATTTTTTGTAAATTTCATGCTCTGAGAGAGCTTCTAAGAGGTCCTTGGTTATAATATCTATAATAATTTCTGGTCTCAATTTTGTCTGCTTTTGTGTAGGTATATGTATATATATATGGTATATCATGCAACTTAATTGTGAAATGTATCTATATGAATTATTAACGATTTTGACATGATAAATGAAATATTAACACTGTTTCCGTTGGAAATGTAATAACACAACAAAATATTTGGCATATATATTAGTCAATTTATCAATTATTTAGGCACTATATAAATGTATAAACAATAAACAATTATTCTTGCACCTATGACATGCCAATACAGGCATCTGCATGATGAAACTGAATCAATTGCCAATTTACTAACTTGTATTGTAATAGCTATTTTGACCATCATGATCAGACCTTACCTGCCCAGTAAAACATGCACACAGTCACACCTTAATTGCCTTGTTGATAACAAATTGTATAAAAACAAACATACAAATCACACTCTACACTATTGTCAGAATATCCATGTCATCTTGTACACTCGTATAAAACAATAAGAATATGTCATGCAGATAGTATTAACTTCCCACTAGGCAGCCAAAAAATGTTTTGTGGTCTGTGCTGGATCAGTGGCCAGAGTCAGGTTTGGCTGTGGGCTAGCCAACTATGTACACCCCCCCCCCCTAAATTTGTAAACCGAATCTACACGATTCACAGAAATGACCCAGCTGGCAGTAAAATACTCGGAAATCCGCGAATCCGCGGAAAATTGACATCCCTGTAATATGAGTTATATATGGTAATCCAGAAAACAAAGCCTTTTCCTTCAAGAAAAAAAATCAGTGGCCTGGCTGCTGTTGCAAAATGTCTGCTATCAGCTTAAATCGAGGCATCAGGCATAGACCACTGTATACCTGGACTGCGCACGGAATATCGGCCTGTCGCACAAGGGGCTGAAGTTGGAGGGCCGCTCAGATTCATATATACATATACGGATCATATAGACTGGTTTATCAGTATATATGATATACTGTAATCTTCGTAAATGTTTGTTCTATAATATTATCAAATAAAAAGCAGTGAAACACGCTAAAGAAATGCCATTACGAGACTCTGAAGAAATATGCATGAACTTAATATTCACTTCAACTCTTCGCCATTTAAAACTTTGCGAGTCAACTTTTATCATGAAGGGTATCAATAGAAGCGCTATTTTATTAGCTTTCCATTGCTATATTTCGTTATCTGATAAATGAATTAGAACCATGCATAAATTAGCATTAACTAAATGAATAAAATCATCAATCGGGTAATTTACCCGATTGATGAGGTTATTTATTTAGTCAACGCTAATTTATACACGGTACTAATTCATCTATCAGGAAACTAAATATATAAGTAAATAAATAACATCATCAATCGGGAAAATTACCCGATTGATGATTTTATTATTTTATTTAACGTTAATTTATGCATGGTTTTAATTAATTTATCAGATAACGAAATATAGCAATGGAAAGCTAATAAAATTGCGCTTCTATTGATACTCTTCATTATAAAAGTTGACTCGCAAAGTTTTAAATGGCGAAGAGTTATGTGAATATTAAGTTCATGCATATTTCTTCATAGTCTCGTAATGGCATTTCTTTAGCGTGTTTTACTGTTTTTTATTTGATAATATTATAGAACAAACATTTACGAAGATTACAGTATATCATATATACAGTACTGATAAACCAGTCTATATGATAGTCCATAGACCACTATATCTCTTTGTCGGGCGCCCCGCGGGCCCCTATGCAGCCCCGCAATTCAAAACATTGTCGCGTGAACAGTCCAGGTATACAGTGGTCTATGCATCAGGTGATTTTCAAGTGCAACCCGCATGATAGGATCCAAATTCGGAATGGCATTCCTTTTCTTTGCCTTGATCAAAACTCAGCTTGAGAAACCTTGCTCACACAGATATAATGTTGGCATGTGCACAAACATGGCTTTTGCCTGCTAAGTTAACCCTTGTATTCCTGAGTATCAAACGGCAACCCAGAATTCCATGGGATGGCCAAATGTTTTGAAAGCTGCTTTTTGAGATCATTACTCTAGAAGCTCCAATAGGGCATCAGAATGATCAGTTCCATCATCTGAAAAGGGAGTAAGCATCCACATGTTGGAGGTCAGGTCTCTTGGAAATATAAGTCAATGTTTTCCTGCATCAAAGTAACATGTCTGGTAATCAAGTGGGGCATTCGTACCTGCAGTGTCTGTTCTGCTGTCTGCATACCATCATCATGTTCTCAGCCACATTCTCTCATATAGGTATCAAAGACTTCAAAATCAGAAAAACACTGATCTATACTGACACATGGGCATGATCTCGTCCACCCACCTGTCCACCCCGCACTTACTCGTCTCGTCCACCCAGGTTGAATAGCACTGGGGTAGACAATTTCATGGATGGGGATGAAAGGTGGATGTAGGTAGCAATAAGTAACAGGACCTACGTGTAGGTCTCACGGCGTCTTGTAGCTTCCTTATGTTCTTATATACAGAATCACCCACCACCAGCAGTAGTAGTCCCCCCTCTCCCCCTTACCTTTTCCCCCGTGGGTGCAGGGCAGGGGCAGTGGGTTGGCAGGCTGAAGTAGTCCTCCCCCCGGCAACTGTTCATCCCTTGTTCAGGTTCACTCTTGTATTATCCATGGGTTCACTGTGGGTCACGGACATCTGTGGAAAGTTGAACAAGATTAGGTCAAAGGCTCCAAAAAGTTGATGTTACCTTTCTTATCTATACGTATTTCATCAGGTGACGGATGGAATTTACAGAGTATGGTGACATGAGATTCTATTACTATCAATATTTTCAACTGTAAGAAATAAAAAAAGTTTACCTGGCACGGATTATCCTTCTATTCATGTATTTCACTGTATGCTAGAAATAATGAATGCTACTAAGACTAACCTGGAACCAGTGGGGAGTGTTGTAGCATCCCCACACTAGTCTGTCTCTCTGTATATTTCACATAACATTGTGTTTCTCAATAGGTATATAAGTTATGGGAATTTAGATTACATTAATGGATAGAGTTCATCAAGCCTAACAACTTTGCTTCTATGCCTTTTTCTCTAGGCCTAATTAAAACCATTAAAAACGTCCATTGCAATTTTTTTTTATTTTTTACCATTGGGTCCTAAATGGTAATTCATATTGATTTAACAAGCAATTTAAGACAACGATGACAACAATGATGATGGTAGGCAGATGTAGGGCTGGGGGCACTTGTCTTCGGTGGCAAATTGACTGCAAGATAGCAGGAATAGAGAGATACATTGTAATCCTTTGGTTATGGCGGCACTGGGAAACTAGGAAAGAATGAAGAACCAAATGATGTGACATGACACACCAAATACTCATGCCACCTTGGACTCTTCATACATATTTTCTTATGACCTTTGTTTCTAGCTTTGAGATTTAGGATTCATGACCATGTACTTAGCCTATGTCTCCGTTCCAGCAGCCTGACTTGAACTTTCAATTAGTTCTCAAAATGCTTTTTCAGAGACCTGTATTCCACACCTTCATGTGTTTGAAACTATCAAACAAATCATATCAAAAAGAGCTCCTGTTTTGGGTCCTTGATATGTCTGAGGTGTTTACATAATACTTGAACTGTGCAACACTTGACACAAACAATTTCCTGCCATGACTTTGGTTCCTTCAGCCAAAGACTACTCTATGTATAGAGTAGTCTTGGCTTCAGCCTACAGTGTAGTGCCACCCAGGCAAAGCTTCATTTTCAGTTTTTCTGCTGAATTTCTTGTTGCTTAATTACATATCTTTAGTTATATAATTGCATGCTTCCGAAGCCACAAAATAATCCTCAGAGTAACATGACAATGATAATTATCATAAGTATCTTAATTTATTTGTAAAAGCATATTCACTCACAGATTCTCATAACTACTCACAATATATATCCCTGCTATGTTAATGTCCTTCACTAATATGAAATTGTAGTACCATCTAATTATCACATGATTCTATTTTGTGGTAATAAATACTGTTGATCTCATCACACAATCTGATTTCCCATCCCAGCTCGGTTTAAAAAGGAAATAGTGAAAAACTGGTTCACAAATAGGGTGGTAAATGATTGGAATGGACTCAGTCGTTTACAGGAACTACCTCGTGTAGGTCTCACGGCCTCTTGTAGCTTCTTTATTTTCTTATGTTCTTATGTCGTCAGTGCGAAGTCAATAGGGAGCTATAAAAGGAGGCTGGATAATTTCATGGATGGGGATGAAAGGTGGCTGTAGGTAGTGTTAAGTAACAGGAACTATCACGTGTAGGTCTCACGGCCTCTTGTAGCTTCCTTATGTTCTTATATCCCTACCAAGTCTCACGGCCTCTTGTAGCTTCCTTATTTTTTTATGTTCTTATGTTCTTATGTCCCTACCAGACGCCTAGCTACTCCCTCTCAATGGGTATTGGCTTGGGGGCTTCCGGGCTGGCTGCGGGGTCTCTGGGCGCTTCCACCACCAGCACTCCTTCCTGGGAGAGGCTGGACTCCAGTGCCGCCACCTCCACGTCTTCTGGCAGCTGGATCTCCACACTCATCTCATGGGAGGACTTGGAGGTCTCGGTCTCCACCTTTGCCTCCCCAGACACACGCAAGTTGTGTCCTGTAATAAGACCTGCTGCTGAAACTTGAATGCATTCCACTGAATCTAACAAAAGACTTAACCCCTTGAGACCTAGAGCGTAATTTCCATTGTAATTTGGCTAACATTAGACGATTTTTAGTGAATATAAGCAATATTTTATAGAAATTATCTGTTTAGTATCCTTGTCCACTAACTAATTTGGTATATTAAGTTACTTTTCGTAATATTATGGCTAACAACAGACTATTTTTTTATAGCCAAGGAAAGATCTGGGTGTGAAGGGTTAATGCATCTTCTTTGCTCGACTCAATGCTAATACTGTGCTTCGAGGGGAGGACACTTCATAGGCTGAGGTTTGTTAAATAAAAATAAATTTAAAGTGTGAGGCATCATCAATATTGTAAGGAGTTTGTAAACTAGAATACCGCAATTCCACAATGACTTTCAACCCCTGGGTCTGACAAAAGTACCAGAGACAGAGTAAACCCATGCGCAAAGGGCGGAGCTTAGGCCAGCGTCATCGGAGTATCAAGAAAATGGGAAATAAATACGTGGGGTGGATCCTTAGTTACTTTGGGTTCTTAGTTTACTTTGGGTTCTTAGGCCCGTACCGAGAGTCATGATGAAGGTTGAGCGACGACCTCCGTCGACTGAGGAAGGTTACCGTAAAAGGGATATTTTTCGGAACGAAGAACAGCGACGAAGGTGGGCACGAAGACACGGGTACCCGTGTCTTCGTGCCAACCTTCGACCGTCGTCACTGTTCTTCGTTCCGAAAAATATCCCTTTTACGGTAACCTTCCTCAGTCGACGAAGGTCGTCGCTCAACCTTCATCATGATTCTCGGTACGGGCCTAAGTTACTTTGGGTCTAACAAGAGTGTGGTGTGGTTATGAGCGTCCATGCAGCCACAGGAACCCTACCTTTGAGGGTGACCTTGATGTCCTCAGGATTAGCGTTCAAGAAGTAAAGGTTCAGCTTGTATTTCTCAGGTGTTGATACATTCTCCATCTCACCAAAGCCAGGCTGAGCAGACCTGGCCACCACCCCGGAGCCTGGTAGTCCCCGGCCTGGGATCTGTGCACAACACTCCATTGACAACACTTTCCAGTCCATTCTTACTCAATTATCATTTACAAAACCTAACGGGATAATAGTTTTACTTTATGGAGCAGCATCAGAGTACATTATTTCCTTATCTAAATCTCACAAGACTGAGGTGATACTTTGTGATCAGCACTGCAATTCTGCAAACATTCTAGCTAGGTAACGATTATATATGCATTCTTGAAACTTTATTCAAAGTTAAAAAAAACTGTCAAGTTCAAAGGCACAAATATTTCAAGAAGGAAATGGAAATCTAGCATATTGATACTCACGTTCCTCATGACTGATCCCATGGTGTCCTCCATACCTCTCCTGAATTTCCTCTCCGTGTCTTTCATAAACTCTTCCATCTGCGAGAAGGGTTCGCGCGAGAAGGGCCCCCGTTGCATGCCCCTCTCGGGCCCCCGTTGCATGCCCCTCACGTGTCCCGGATGCTCCGAGGCAGCACCCGGGGCCCTCTTGCTGCATGACCTTTGACCCGCCCTGAGGCGAGACCCTGTGCGCCCCGCCAAGCGTAGCAACCCCATGGCTCCTTCAGACCTTCAGGAGGAAGAGGATACAGTGGGGGAGTATTTGTTTGGAGTTGGGAATGTGGAAGAAGCAAAAAGAACAATCAACAGTTTTTGGATGACCAGAGAAAGTAAGAGAAAAGAAAGAGAAAGAAATTAAGACAGAATAAGAGAAGACAACTAACTAAAGACCCAGACAGCAAGAGAGAGTGAACTTCACACAGTGTGAGGAGTAACGATGGGAAAAGGAAGAGAGAAGCGAAGGGGGAAAGAAAGGAGAGAAGAAGCGGAGGGAAAAGAAAGGGGGAGAAAGAAGCGAAGGGGGAAGAAAGAGAGAGAGTGAACCGGCTATAACACGGGGCGTTTCGTGGGACTGTTTCGTCAAACTTGCCATTTGGCCGGACTGTTTGGGCGAACCTCGAGGGTCATTTCGCCCAACATGTTGGCTGAAATGGTTTTGTGAATTTATACAAAATGTTGCTCATTCGACGAACATACTGTGGGGTCAAAATAAGTCTATACTTTTTCTGTAAGTTATAAATAGTGTTAGCATTTATTAAGCATTGAAATGAACACCATCATATAATATACATTACAGGAAAATGAATACAGATCAGTCTATATTATACATATGTGATATATTTTCAGAAATATGAAGCGGATTTGATGTGTTTAGCTACATTTTGCGGTAGAAATGGACGAGGACTGCGCGGTCCTCTTCTGAGGCACTGACTACATTTTCCTTGCCAAAAATTGGTGTTTTTTCAGATGGAGATATTTTTACTTTCCGAAAACCTGTTAAAAAGGTTTTTTTCTCACCAAATCCTAGGGTCACCGTTTCCATTGATAACCATGTATCTCCATCACAAAAAGCTCTAAAACTTGGCCGAAAATAATAATCAGTGTCAGAAACCAGGGAAGTGACGGAATTATACGAAAACAAGTGTGATTGTATGTGTCGCCTCGCCCCGTACTTGCCCGCCCACCACTCTGCCCTGCCCTGCTGGAAGGATTATTACCCTAACCTAACCTTCTAACGGGAGGGGCTCCGCCTCCCTCGACCCCTCGACGAAAATATTAACATAACCGAAACTTAACCTAAAAACCTCCTAGAGGATGGGGGTGGGGGGATGGACGGGGAGGGTGTGCCTGTATGCACTATTAGACAACTCTATAATTTCTTCAATATGTATATAAGTTTTAAAGGTTACGCATGCAGAAGTGGATTAGGAATTTTTTTAAAATCACCCTTTCCCTTTTTACTGAAATGAACTACCGCACGGGGATTTATGCTTTTGTACTTCCTCTGAAAGGTTCCAGCTGCGCTGGGCCCTTGGTTAACCACAGGGCCGCATGAAATATGAGGTCCCTAAAAAAAATTTCTAAGTCCAGTCAGATCCAGTCCGAGCGCCCCCTAGCTAGACTGAGCCCCGACACCCTTGAGTACGTGGATTAGTCCCTGTGAAAGGGAACACGTTTTTTCATAAATTTATTGCAATATGGATATGAAAGTCAAATTCGTACCACATAAACCTTTTTTGTTTATTCAAGCAATTTTTTGCATAATAATCATATAGGGGAAAATTTTGGGTTTTAATAAATCCAGCGAGTATTGCCACGGTGACACACGCATTGGGGGGGAGGGTTAAACCGTTCACCCCAGTTCACTCACTCACTGGCGGTCAGGCACAGAAGGGGGGTGATGGTGACTTGACTACTACTGCAAATTTTTTATAGGAGGAATGGAAAACCAAAGGAATTTTTATTTGTGTTGTCCCAAAAACCCTTTTTTTGAAAATAAAAGGTTATTGCACTTGTTAAACCTGCCACATTGGATTTAAATAAAAAATCAGTAGAAAAAGTTGGTCGATAACTCCCATTTAATACTAGTTATACAAAACACCCCCTCCCGTAGCCTTTTTTAACATCGGCCATTTGCACCGCACGGTGTATCTCAACTTTAAAAATAATTGAAAGGACTATTTACTCATAATACAGGTTTAATGATATGTTTTTGAGTAGGGACTTAGGCCTTAAATGAGGGGGATAATTTTCTGGGGATTTTTTCCCAGATGGCTAGCGATTTTCCCCCGATTGCAAAACTTTTCTTTTTTTTTTTTTTTTTTTTTTTTTTTTTTTCCATTTACTTTCTCAAAATCGATCACAACTAAGGTTAGGTTAGCAACTTGTAGGGGGTTTAGAAGGTTATGTTTTGTTACTTTTAAGGGGTTAGTGAGGTTTGGTTAGTAATTTTTAGGGGGTTATAGTGGTAACGTGAGGTTAATTTGTAACTTTTAGAGGTTTATAGTGAGATTTAATTTTTGTAACTTTAGGGGGTTATAGTGGTACCGTTGATTTGGGCCGCCCCCCATAGTAGCTGGAAAACCCAGCAGACTTACTTTGTGGTTAAAGGTTTGGTTTTGGGAGGTTACTTTGTGGTTAAAAAGGGTTTGGTTAGGTTTGGTTAGGTAACTTTGTGGTTAAAGTTAGGTTAGGTTAGGTATCTTTTTTGGTTAAGGGAGGTTAGGTATTTTGTGGTTTAAGGTTGGTTAGGTTACTTTTTGGTTAAGGTTAGGTTTTTGGTTTTGGATACTTTTGTGGTTAAGGGTTTTGGTTTGATTAGGTTAGGTAACTTTGTGGTTAAGGTTAGGTTATATACTTTTTAGTTAAGGTAAAGGGTTTGGTTGGTATACTTTGTGGGTTAAGGTTAGGTTGGTATTTTTTTGTGGTAGGGTTTGGTTTGGTTAGGTTTTACTTGTTGGTTAAAGGGTTGGTTAGGGTTTCATTAAAACCTATAAGGTTATGCATAAATGATGCTTGTATGCATTTAAAATAGGCGGCCTGATTCAGGTGGCCCGAATCAACTGTATTTTGTTTTTAAATGAGGGTTTGGTTAGTAACTTTTAGGGGGGTTTTAGTGAGGTTTTAAATTTGCAACCCTTTGGGGGTCCAGGGGGGCCATTTCAGCTAGAAGGTTAGGTTTTTTTTTGATTCCTATGGCCCAGCAAGCATGGTGGCCTTTGGAAAAATTTGGGTTTTTGGGAGGGAAGGCCGACCGACTCATTTTTTGCTCTCCCAAATTGCCCAAATCTATACATATATCAATTAAGGAAAAATTCCCCTAGCAATGGGTTCTGGGGAAATCCCAATTTAGGGAATTCCCTAGATTTTTACATAGGACTTTGTTTATTTTTTGGAGACCCATAAATCATTTTTTATTTGCTTCCCCCACCCAAAACCCCCGTTTTCCCGCCAGTTCCCCCAGGGGCTTTTTTGGCTATAGGGGGAAAAAAAAAAAAAGATGGGGTGAAGGACTTTTTCCCAAAAAGTTTTACCGTGGATTAATACTCCCCACAGTATACTGCAAAACATAATCTAAAGAATGGTAAAGTGGTGTAAGACAAAAGGGCGGTAGCGCCCCGCGCATTTCTCGTCAACATAACCCATTTAGCCCAAATTTAAACGGTCTTCATTTTTCGCTGTTTTTTCTATTTCTAACAACCCCTTTCCCTTTAAAATCACCTCCTTTCCTTTTTCTTCCCCAGTAGCTGGGATGCCCCTAAAGTTAAAACATAACAAAAAATCCCCGCGCCTTCCACTGTCAACGCTTCATCTTAGTGTTATGGTTGGGTGAAGTGGTTGGCCCAACCGTGTGCCATATGTGTTGTCAATGTTCGACGAACAGGTCCAACCAAATGCCAGTTTGGTTCGACGAAACAGTCCAACGATACGCCCTGTGTGATAGCCGCTTTACAAAGTTTACATGGCGGGGAACGGAGAGAGGAACTGCGACTGAGGGCGGAGTGAGTGACCATCAAATAACTCCCTTTATATCATGTATTAGGGCATGGCAGGTGCATTGCTTATCATCACACCATGACACAGGGGTTCACGTACCTGTAACAACGTAGCTTGAGGTGCGTGGAGCCTGTAATAGCGTGTGGGAGTCTGGTAAATGAGCACCGCCACTTATATACGTGTGTGCCGTCTGCCCAACCGTGTCCTTCAAAACGTCACTGCCACTGTTGTCTCCAGGCTGCGCGCGGACTCGACTTTGGCTTAACATCAACTTATATTTACTGTTTATTCATACATTTACGCCATTATTTTACCCTGTAGTGGTATGCTTTTACTTTCTATGGCGTGTAATATAAGTGGTTTGTCTTTGGAATGGATGGTGTGGCGTATAAATCATAGTTTTATGTTAGACAAGAGCGGACAGAGGATAGGCGGTGGTGGTGTAGGTGGTGATGCAATATCTGGGAGGCTGATGTAATGTAGGTAGGGAAAGAACCAGAATACGGGTGGTGTTATTGGTGTAATTCTATCCCTGGATCCACAAGGGCTCCCACCATACACCTTGATGGCTAATAACATACACAGGAAGGACTGCAAGGAGGGAGGATGAAATGTTGTTGAAGTTTATCGATACATGGGGAGGGAAAGACTTTAACCTCTTGAGACCCAGAGCGTAATTTCCATTGTAATTTGGTTACCATTAGACGATTTTTAGTTAATTTAAGCAATATTTTATAGATATGACCTGTTTTGTATCCTTGTATTCTAACTAATTTGGTATATTTAGTTACTTTTCGTGATTTTATAGCTAACAACATACATTTTTTTTTATAGTAAAGGAAAGACCTGGGCGTAAAGGGGTTAACCTGCTTCAAGGTGTATGCAGGTGATAGCAAGAAAGATACATGTGTTATGATAATGAGAGGAAATTTAATAATATACATTGCCGTACCTGGCTACCATTCTCTGATTATCCACTCTATCTTGAGGGCACTGAGCTCTATATGAACTGGAGGGGCGCTCTCCTCTCGGAGCGCGTGACTCCGGGCAGCCATATTGAAACACCACCGGTGCACCGCACAATAGTCCCAAAGCCTTAATGCTGCACTCAGCTTGTTTTTTCTTCCTCCTTTAACAATTATATGTGTATATCCTTATTAATAAAGATAAATGAAATATTACTATACAGTACCTGCTTCGAAATATTACCATTTTGAGGTATTTGTAGTCAGAATATTGCGTCGTATTGATCGAAGTAATTTTTTTTTTCTCTCTCTCTCTCTCATTGTTAAAACCAAGCTATATATCGAAAATTCACGTTATCGCTAGCGAAAATAACTTAAGTAGCAATTTATATGGAGAAATGAAAATTAGGCATTGATCGACATAATCGTGCTGACTATAAATGTTCACAATATTTTCATACGTTGTGAAAAATTTCCACCTAAAGAACGAAGTATGTGACAGTCCTACGCTGGTGTGATGAAGTAACCTGATGTATTTCAGCTTTATATGGAAACAAATTCAAGCATCTCTAGTTACGTCCTAAGACTGTAGCATATTACACTGATCCGTGGACTTTATTTATCCCTTGCCAGGTTAATTAATTTGACATATAGACTAGGTTGAAACGCTTCAGTGTATATAGATATTGCATATATGCATCCATGTCATATATTTAAAACATGCGACATGTTGACAGAAGCAGTATACCTACCGCTAAACATCAATTATTAATAGCGAGCAAAATATGGCATATATATGAGTAGTGAAGTCATGATTTTTAAATATATATGGTCACTGCACTTATGTATCCGATATATCACTGTAACATGCTGACAATATCAAACATGTTGACAGAAACAGGATATATTTAAGACTCCTCAATATTCGGGATAAATAGGACTAAGTGTGCTTTGCTTACCTGTGAAACGTTATCCCACTTTTTCTTGAAGTATTCTTGTGCCCATTTTTGCAACCGTAGGTTGCACAATGCACCATCTTGATTGTAATTCAAGAAATAATTTCCAGTAAACACAGGGCAGCAGTTCAACTTTCGTGGCTGAGTGGTGTCTCGAGATGGCCGTCAAGTGCGAGAGCGCCGCCCTGGTGGCGACACCACAAACTGCGCGGCGCTGACAGAAGATAGCCCCTCCAGTTATTATAGAGCTCAGTGCTTGAGGGGATGATAGACTCTTTGTGAAGGGTCTGATACTATAGAACCTCATGGTGATGGTGAAGGAGAAGAAAAACAATGATAACAAACTTCTATGGCGCAGTACCGTCCACCATATGGCTTATCTTTGTACCTACTCATCAACCCTCATCAGTCAGTCAGGAAACACCGAAACAAACACACGCATAATGGTACCATATCTATTGATGACACACTGTACACTGCGCTCTGTTACATCTGCAGTATACGTGAAATTCAGAAAAAGAAGAAAAACATCTCGACAAAGCACAAGCGATGACCAGTTCGACATATGGAAAAAAACAAAAATAAAAACACCTGGATAATGATTGATTGGATGGTGAGGGTTTGATTGGTGATTGGGTCCAGGTTGATGATATGAGTGAGGGTTTGATTGGGTGATTAGGTCCAGGTTGATGACTTAATGAAAGGTGATGAAAGATGATTATAGCTTATAGGTTATGATGCGTTGGAGTTATTTACTACTACTACTACGCTACTACTACTACTACTACTACTACTACTTTACTAGGTACAGACTGTTGATAAGACAAGACTAGGTGTACAAACGATGATAAGTGATAACATTCTGTACAAAATCTGGAAAAATGAGATAATGAGTAACTAAATGAACTCTAAATCTCAAACTAATTCTAAAAACTAAATCTAAAAAAAAAAACTATATTCTAATCTCCAAAAAAATACATTCTAATCCAAAAAAAAGAAAAAAACCTACATACTAATCTAAAAAAAACACCTACATTCTAATCTAAAAAAACCTACATTCTAATTATATATAAAAAAAAAAAAAAAAAATACAATCTAATTAAAAAAAAAACTTACATTCTGATCTAAAAAAAAATAAAACCGACATTCTAATCTCAGCTCTCCGTGGATGCCTCTACCGTCGCATTGCTCCCCTTCAGATTGGGAATCGCGCCCTGGGACCCCATCAGGAACCATCCCCAGTAGGCCAGGTTGAAGACGACGAAAAACGAGGGAAGCAGAACCAGCGACACTTTATCCACCTGCTTAGATGAAGGTAACGACAGCTTGGAAGAGTCGCCCAGAACCCAACCTGAAGTACTGGCGCCCTTCTGTTTTAGGTCCTGCATCTCTGAAGGGTTCTGGGATGCCATCTGCAGGAGGCGAGAGTCGAGGGTTTGTGTGCCTCCCTGGTTGCTTGATCGTGGCGAGTCGGGTATTTCACAGCCTGACCGCTAAAGGAGAAGGGAAATGTTGGTACTGTGACTACTACTACTACTACTACTACTACTACTGCTACTACTACTACTAGTCTACTACTACTTCTACTACTACTACTACTACTGCTACTACTACTACTACTACTACTACTACTACTAGTCTACTACTACTACTTCTACTACTACTACTACTACTACTACTACTACTACTACTGCTACTACTAATACTACTACTAGTCTTCTACTACTACTACTACTACTACTACTACTACTACTACTACTACTATTGCTGCTACTGGTACTATGAAAAGCTACGTACCTTGACTGATATCTTGACCACCTTGGACGCGGACGCTGCAGCACGACTACTCTTCTCCATCTCCAGTAACCTGAAGGAAGAGGAGCAACATACTGAGAAGGAGGAGGAGGAGGAGGAGGAGGAAGAGGAAGAAATAAAGGAAGTTAAAATAGAAGCTAAAGAAGACGAGGAGGAGGAGGAGGAGATGGAAGAGAAAGATGAAGAGAAGGAAATAAAGGAAAATAGAATATGAAGCGAAAGAAGACAAAGGGAAAGTATAGAAGGAGATAAAGAAAGAAAAGAGAGAAGCGAAAGAATACAAAGGGTAAGTACATAATAAAAGAAGGGAACGAGAAACAAGAGAAGGACCTTTACTCACTTGATGACAACACCGAACTCCAGCAGGACGATACTGACGAAGGCGAGGCAGAAGAGGAGCCACACGTCGATGGCCCTCACGTAGCTGACCCGCGGCGTCGACTGCCTGTGTATAGAAGAGAGCATCACACTCACTCGACACCTTCAGAATATTAGCTACAATAATAGTAATTTTCCTGCAGCACGAAATGAAAACGAGAAAACTAACAATGGAAAATGAAAAAATGACATAAAGAGAAGCCAAGCTAAACATGTGAAGTTAATCTTTTCACTGCGGGAATTTTTTTTCTTTTTCTGACCGTTCAGTGCTGGACACAGGGAGACAAATCGATTTCTTATTTTTACTTACCAAGGGACCAAAAATAAATATCTTACTTAATTAAGACACACCAAAACCAATGACTAAAGAAGACACGCCAAAATACACGCCAAAAAAATAAAAAATAAAATAGTTTACACGTCTAACAAAAAAAAGGAAAAAAAGGAAAAAAAAGAAAAAAGAAGAAGGGAGTATCAATCCAAAACAAAAAAGAAAAATTAGAAAACAAGATGTGATCGAGAGTAGTCTATAAGAGTATGTACTAGTACTAACTACCACCTACATGGCCACGCCGAGCAGGGCAGACATGGTGAGGATGGTGGTGATGCAGAGAGTCATGCGTCCCGGGATGGCCTCGGCGGGCACCAGGAGGGAGACGAAGCTCACCACCACGAAGAGCCCCGAGGGGAGGTAGACTTGCAGCAGCATGTAGGAGAGGCGCCGAGTCAGGTGGATGCGGAAGGCCAGGGCGGGGTAGGTGCCTGTGGGTGGTGGTGGTGGTGGTGAGGGGTGAAGGAGGGAAGGAGGGAAGGAAGGAAGGTGGGAGGGAGGGAGGGAGGAAAGAATGGAGAATGGTTGTCGAGAAAATTGATATTTTGTGTAAATGTACGAATATGCTATTTTCTCGGTTATTTACCAATCAATATTTTTTTAGAACATAAGAACATAAGAAAATAAGGAAGCTACAAGAGGCCGCGAGGCCTACACGTGGTAGTTCCTGTAAAATCTCTGGCAGCGGTGGGATTCGAACCCACGCCTCCGAAGAGACTGGTGCCTTAAACCAGCGCCTTAGACCGCTCGGCCACGCTACCGTTATAAATGTACTTTTTGCTTTACCGGAAATGATAGCCCTTAATATACTTCATATTTACGTCTCTATACATGTTGCACTTATCTGCCATAGTTTTTTAGTTATTGAAAAAAAACGTGATTTAAAAAAAATCAAGGCATACCCTTGCAAAATTTGCAATATTTTTTTTTTTATTGATTTGCTTAAAAATTTGTTCCTAGCAGTTTTCGGGCATTATGAACACGAATCTGGAGTCAGTTTTCAGTTACAATGATTAGAAGTCCCTATTTCAGCCAATTCACAATGACATGATAGTTCCAGATATTCCTTAAAAATCACAAATTAGACAAAACTTACTACAAGACATAAAAATATGATAGGTATTGCTAGATTAATCATTACTTCAATACAATGATCAGTATTAGTATATTCAGTATTAGTATTATTATCATTAATCCCTATTTGAGCCACCCATGTGATTATCAAAGTACTTATAAAAACCTAGGAATACTATAACGATCCTGTGGGACTTTCAATGCCCTCCCGTAACTCCTGTAGGATGCGTGAAGGAGCGAAGAGACCCGTGAAGGACTCTGAAGGATTGTATACAAAGCGAAGGATACTTAAAAATATATTTCTTCCTCCTCCCATTTCTTCTCCTTCCTTTCTTCTCCTCCTCCTCCTCTCCTCCCTTCCTTGTCCCACCTCCTTCCTTCCTTCTCCTCCCCTCTCCCCTCCTTCCTCCTCCTTGTCCCTCCTTCCCCTCCCCCCCTTCCTCCTCCTCTTCCCTTCTTCCTCCTTTCCCCTTCTTCCTCCTCCCCCTCCCGCCTTCTTCCTCCGCCTATCGTATTTATACGATAATTATAATTTATCATATATCAGATGACGCTGGGCAGCCGAGGAACGCACCCCATGGGAGAGGTCAGACTCCCACTAGTAAGGCTAAGGATAATTCAAACTTGCTCGAATATGGAAAGTTATTGAAAAATTTGAACTGGCCTGAAACAGGTCGGATTATCCGAAGTTTGAATTATACGGGTTCGATTTAGAGAGGGTTTACTGTAACATTATTTTTTGTCATCCCTTCATGCATATTGAATAAAATATCACTCATGAGAACAAACAGATAGCACGAAAATAAATGTCGTTATTTTTACTTAATATTTTTTTTCCTTAGCTACTTGTAATACATTTTCTAACACTCTTTCTCATTCCTTACTTAGGCTATTATTGTCTTTCTTCTGTTACATGTTTTCGTGCAGTGACAATAACCTGCGCATTATAAATCACTCTAGTTCCCGCCAAGGCTACAGACTTGTCGTGGGTTTTAGTCTTTCTCTCTATACATTTTTTATAACCTCTGAATTATCAATTTCACGCATTTTTCCTCTTTCTGTATGTATTTTTGTATTTGTGTGAGTGTGTAATTCTCTCTCTCTCTCTCTCTCTCTCTCTCTCTCTCTCTCTCTCTCTCTCCTCTCTCTCTCTCTCTCTCTCTCTTCTTATCATTCTTCTCTTTTTCTCTCTCTCTCTCTCTCTCTCTTCTAACATAGAATATCAGTTCAATTTCTCTCTCTCTCATCTCTCTCTCTCTCTCTCTCTCTCTCTCTCTCTCTCTCTCTCTCTTCTCTCTCTCTCTCTCTCTCTCTCTCTCTCTCTCTCCAACTCACCGTAAACATCCTGAACGCGGGTATAAGGATCTGTTTTCTCGAATCTGACCAGGAACTGTTCGCTGTGTATGTTACTGGACACCTCGAGACCGGGGCAACCCACACATACACGTTCCTATCGAGCGTGTAGGCATCTGCGTGGAGGAAAAGATCATTAGACAAGTGAAAAGAAAAGGTATAAGTTCTCTCAGAGTTCATTAGTTTCTCATTAGCGTTGAAAATTAGGGATGGAAGAAAGGAAGAAGGAAGGAAAGAGGTAAAGTTGTAGGAGTGTTTCGGGAAAAATTTAGGAAGCGAAGAAGGAAGTAAAGGAAATCTCTCTCTCTCTCTCTCTCTCTCTCTCTCTCTCTCTCTCTCTCTCTCTCTCTCTCTCTCTCTCTCTCTCTCTCTCTCTCTCTCTCTCTCTCTCTCTCTCTCTCTCGCGTCAGGAAAAACATGCATACCTTCCCAGCAATAAAATATCTTACAAATTTTAACTTTCGCAACAATACTCAAGTCGTAAAATTTAAAGACCAGTGACCATGTGCAAGTCTTGTCCCGTACACGCATGCAAAAAGGAATAAATTAATAAATGATGATAAACAGAGAGACAGAAAGAGGAGCAAAGAGCAAAGGTCAATATATCACTCTTATGTCAATCATGAACTTGGTAATAAATCTTTTAACCTGCAAATAGACAGAGCAAAATCTATACCGCTAGGACATAATGACACACAGACAGCGATCAGAGGTGAGGCAGTTAAGAAACAAATCATTGCAAACTTCTGATTTTCAACAATAAAAAGCAGGCAAGGGGAGACACAGGAGAGGGGAGACACAGGAGAGGGGAGACACAGGAGAGGGGAGACACAGGAGAGGGGAGACACAGGAGAGGGGAGACACAGGGAGGGGAGACACAGGAGAGGGGAGACACAGGAGAGGGGAGACACAGGTGAGGGGAGGACAGGAGAGGGGAGACACAGGAGAGGGGAGACACAGGAGAGGGGAGACACAGGAGAGGGGAGACACAGGAGAGGGGAGACACAGGAGAGGGGAGACACAGGAGAGGGGAGACACAGGTGAGGGGAGGGACAGGAGAGGGGAGACACAGGAGAGGGGAGACACAGGAGAGGGGAGACACAGGAGAGGGGAGGGACACAGGAGAGGGAGACACAGGAGAGGGGAGACACAGGAGAGGGGAGACACAGGAGAGGGGAGACACAGGAGAGGGGAGGGACAGGAGAGGGGAGACACAGGAGAGGGGAGACACAGGAGAGGGGAGACACAGGAGAGGGGAGACACAGGAGAGGGGAGACACAGGAGAGGGGAGACACAGGAGAGGGGAGACACAGGAGAGGGGAGGACCAGGAGAGGGAGACACAGGAGAGGGGAGACACAGGAGAGGGGAGAAAACAGGAGAGGGGAGACACAGGGAGGGGAGACACAGGAGAGGGGAGACACAGGAGAGGGGAGACACAGGAGAGGGGAGACACAGGAGAGGGGAGACACAGGAGAGGGGAGACACAGGAGAGGGGAGACACAGGTGAGGGGAGACACAGGTGAGGGGAGGGACATATGAGGGGAGAGTGACCGCCTCGTAATGCCTGACAAACATAACATAACATAGTGTGCAAACATAACATAACGCCACTGGTAACACTTCCAGTCAAACAAGAAGTAAGAAGTGTTGCCAAGGTCTTGCTAATAGTGAGTGAAACGAAAGATGACTAAAAGTAAGACAAAAAAAACATGATTCAATAAGATATGAATTCAATAAAGAGAAAAAAAATAGGAATTCAAGTAGAAGAAAAAGAATAAGAATAAGAAGAACAACAGATGATAAAGATGATGATTAAGAAGAACAAAGAGAAGAAATTATGTTAAGTACAAGAAGAAAAAAAAAGAATTCGAGAAGGAGAAAATAAGAAAAATGACAACCTGTTTTTTTCCGTCAACCTCCTCCTCCTCCTCCATCCTCCCCTCCCTCCTCTCCTCTCTACTTCTTCTCTCCTCTCTCCTATCCTCCTCTCCCCATCCTCCTCCTCCTCCGCCTCATCCTCCTCTCCTCCCTTCACTTCTTTTCCTCCTCCTCTCCCCTCCTCCTCGTCCTCCTCCTCCTTCTGTCTTCCCCTCTCCCTCGCCTCTCCTACTCCCTCCTCCCTCCCCAGCAAATCACCCTCCCCAACACCCCTCAACAGAGAGAGAGAGGGGAGAGAGAGAGAGATGAGAGAGAGAGAGAGAGAGAGAGAGAGGAAGAGAGGAGAGAGAGAGAGAGGGGAGACCCCAACAGAAGGAACACTCACAGCTTTCCATTCTGAAGCTGCAGATTTGGTGGTCGCGAGGGAACCAGCCGTAGTCCATCCTGCAAGACAGCTCCACGAACATACTGAAAGAGAGAGAGAGAGAGAGAGAGAGAGAGAGAGAGAGAGAGAGAGAGAGAGAGAGAGACCGGAGAGAGTAGAGAGAGGGCGATGAGAGAGAGAGAGAGAGAGAGAGAGAGAGAGAGAGGAGAGAGAGAGAGAGAGAGAGAGAGTGTTTAATATGCATGGGCGGTGTGGTGGTTCTTTGTGCGGTGATTCTAAGAAAATTGATTAGGTAGCTATAGTTATAATAGTCTTCTCTCTCTCTCTCTCTCTCTCTCTCTCTCTCTCTCTCTCTCTCTCAAGTCTAAACAGTAAACAGGAAGCAAAACCATATTAATGGTTTGATTTCACGATTTCACACACTTAAGGTGGCGTCACACAAGCACTTTTTTCGTCTATTTTTTTCAGCAACTTTCTCATAACTAACAATTTTCTGACTGCAAGCCGTCACACACACACAATCGTTCGCCTGCACTACCAGTCAGCTGTTGCATGTAAACAAACATGGCTCCGACGCCAGGGCAAGCTATTGCTGGTATACACTTAATTATGTGTATTATTTATCAGTAGTAGACCTAATATCGACCTAGATAAGACCTAGAATATCAAGGCCTTCTTGGTGTACAAGTCTCTGTGGTCCCAGAGACAAGCTAGAGGGTGGCCACGCGTATGCATTCAAAGAGAAATTCTTCTGAGCTACGTGTCCACAGCATTTCGTCTATAATCTTAAGTTGAAGTCTTGAAGAGTGAGAAACAAATTTTGAGTGTGTCTTGAAAAATACAACGAGCTTGACAGACGACCTACAAAGCGATAATAAACAGAAAAGGTCACAAGAAGAAGAAGAAGAAGAAGAAGAACAATCGAGTCATGCGAGAGACTGTTGGCTGTTATATAGAACCGGCTTTTAAATGTATCTACATGTACAATAGTCACGTGAATATTTTTAATACTTTCAAATGTATTGAATTATAATTTGCAAAAAATTACTAATTTATATCGAATATCTTTAAAGTAATCACTATGGATTTTCATTTGACTATGAAAGTTGCCTTCAACTTTCCATATCAAGACGATCACGATCGTCTGATCTGATTCAGACGGACTAACTAGTCAGAGCGAGAAAAAACTAGTCAGAGCGAGAAAAAACCAACGGAGATCGTCTAACTAGACGGAAAAAGTGCTAGTGTGACGCCGCCTTAAGGCCCGGTTCAGACTTCACGTATTTGCTACGTCCGTCTTGTTATCGTAACGTCACCGTGACGTCACGATGACGTTACCTGGTCTCACTGGTTGATCACTCCCGCTTGCTCATATCAGAAAAAATTACAGTATAAAACCGCCTTGCTTTCCTTACTTCCTCCCTTTTGTACCCCATGACACACCTATTACTCCCTTCACTATATCCCCCTTCACTCCCTGGCCTATCTATATAGCGCTACAATCCCATGACAACAGGCTATGGCAAAGGTTATGAGTGGAATCTGTTTACCGGGGTCCAAAAGTGTTGCCACATATCGCAGTCGTGGCGGTATTTTTCAAGTCACTAATAATTACTACCTATTACACGGCCTGTAGAGGGTATTGGTGACGTAGCGTGATGCTGTAGGAAGGATGGTATATAGTAGCTACTAGAGGGGCACGTGAGAGGATTATAACTAGAGAACACGAGAAATAACGCATTAAAATATACAGAGGTAGTCGAGCTTACAATCAAGCAGCGGTGCCGCTGTTCCGCCTTCAAGCAGCGGAACACAATATTTTCACATCATGTATGTCTTCCATTACTAATATTGTCTTCCAGAATCACTGATAATAAATATATTTTAAATCAGACCTTGGAAACAGCATTGTTTTGATATTGCAAAACTTAGTTACGTATAATGTTCTATAGATTGTGGCACCACCGCTCACGCAGCCCGCCAAAAGAATTGGAGGCTCCGAATCTTTTGCCTCCAGGGCAGACATTCAGAGAGAGTTAAAGGGCACGGTGTTTAGCTTAACTAACTTCCTCTATTTGTACAACCCGGAAGTCGCGGGGATTCTGGTACGAGATATGGGAGTGGCGCTACGGTGTCACTATGGGCTTCGATAGCTGATTGGCTGAGCGAGTACAATTACGTCACAGCCTCGCCAGCGAATCACATAGTATTTCTCAAAAAGTTTCAGCCAATCACAAGGCTTCCACTCTCTCAGCTGTGTTTATAAACAAATTCATCATCCACACCAAAATGCTCCACCCTTCTTCCTCCTCCTCCTCCTAGCTTCTCCTCCTCCTCTTCCTCCTCCTAACCTTTTCTTATAGCAGCCGGCAGCAGTTGTAGCAGTAGCAGCAGCAACAGCAATAAAATATAAGCCGTGTTTTTGTCGTCCAAGCATCGTCTTAGTACGAAGACCACTCCAATAACACTTGCTGAAATGTGTGTTACACGGCTTATATTTTATTACTGCTGCCACCACTACCACTATCACCGCTGCCACCACTACAACCACCACCAACTGCTATAAGAAAAGGTACTTCTTCCTCCTCCTCCTCCTCCACCTCCTAGCTTCTCCCTCTCCTTCTCCTCCCCCTCTTCCTCCTCCCAACCCCTTCCCACAGCAGCCGGCAGCAGTTGCAGTAGCAGCAGCAGCAATAGCAGCAGCAGAAGCAGCAGTAATAAAATATAAGCCGTGTTTTTGTCGTCCAAGCATCTAAGACCACTCCAATAACACGCTGAAATGTGTGTTACACGGCTTATATTTTATTACTGCTGCCACCACTACCACTATCACCGCTGCCACTACCACAACGTATACCACCAACTGCTACAAGAAAAGGCTAGGAGGAGAAGGAGAAGGAGAAGGAATATAATTATATTATATGTACCTTGTCTGTGTCGCGGAGCTGTGCGTGGTGGTGTATGGTGTGGTGAGTCATGGTGAGACGCCACCTTTCGCCACTCGGCCCATCACCCCATAACAAACTCATCACGAGTGGATGGCATTGTAATATGGCCTAATTTCATTTGTATACTTGCACTGTTCAGTTCTTGAGTCATAAAACATCATATATACTCAATTTATGAGTATTTTTATGTATATTGCGTGCTCTACAACTGCCTGGAGGCAGTTGCCTGTTTTTGACAGCTCAACGTCTTTAAGTACCTACCTTGTTCTACCTTGTTGAAGTCTTGATGTAAGCATCAGGGCCAATCTGGGGATCCGCCTTTTCCACACATTCCCTCGACCTTGAGGTACTGGATCTGGTCAATGATGGAATGTGACCCAGCCCCTCTATAAGTCGGTCCGTGTGGTATTGGAGGCTGGTCAGGTATTTCTTGTAGGACCTTGTCTAGCCTCCGCTTGAAAGTATCTGTGCAGCACCCTGTTATGTCTCTGACTGACCTTGGCAGGCAGTTAAACAGTCTGGGTGCTGTATTACAGAAACTCTCTGCCTGGATAGTTTTCAGTCTTTGGGACTCTTCAATCTTCCCGCAGAATGCCAAAAGTTGCCCAAAACAGCTGTTGGAAGTCGCTAGGTCGTGAAGACCGGAAGTTAGCCTCTCTGAATGTAGCCCTGGCAGACGCACGTCTTTCAAGGTCACACAAGCAGGAAGTGACGTCACGATGACGTCACGTTGGCAAGACGGACGTAGCAATTACGTGTAGTCTGAACCCCGCATAAGTTGGAAGACATGGAGATTGTACCACACACACACACACACACACACACACACACACACACACACACACACACACACACACACACACACACACACACACACACACACATCCTCCCCCTACACACACACATACACAACACAACCCCCCACACACACACTCTCTCTCCTTTTTTATTTATTTATTATTATTTTTTTTTAACGTACTTTCCGGAGTAGTCGACGGTGGTGTCTCCGTAGATCCAGACGGAGGCGATGCTGGTGAGGACCTGAGGCGTGACGGCGCGGGAACTGTGGTCTGAGGGGCGGCACGTTATGAGTGTGTGTGTGTATTCACCTAGTTGTATTCATCTAGTTGTGTTTTACAGGGCCTGAGCTACGCTCGTATGGCCCCGTCTCCATAGCTACATTTTATCATTCATCCTCAGTGCTTGGGGGAAGCCACCACCCAGGGAGGCGGGTCACAAACCCCGGGCTAACACCCGGTACCCATTCACTGCTGGGTGGACAGGGGATCGGGTTTTAAGAAGACCGCCCGTCTGTCTCCGCTCAGCCCGGGGATTAAACCCGAGACTTCTCGGTTGTGAGCCGAGCGTGCTACCCACTACACTACGGAGTACCCTTGTGTGTGTGTGTGTGTGTGTGTGTGTGTGTGTGTGTGTGTGTGTGTGTGTGTGTGTGTGTGTGTGTGTGTGTGTGTGTGTGTGTGTCGTGCTTATAATTCTGAATAATCTTGTTGTTACTGTCTCTCTCTCTCTCTCTCTCTCTCTCACCAATGTACAGGTCGGGCACCCAGATGCGAGCCAGGATAGCGGGGTCAAGTGGGACGTACTGGGCGGGACGGAGCTCGGGCGGGGGTCGAAGCCGGGTATCCTGCCACTTGACGCGTAAGTTGACCTCCATCACCACCATCTGGAAGGAAGAGGTCAATAGGGTCAATGTTAGCTTAATTCTTCCTTCTTCTCCTACTCCTCGATTTTTTTAAGAATACAGGTGTGTCATAGGAGTGCAGGGAGGGGAGGAAGGAAGGAAGGAAAGAAGGAAGGAAGGAAGGAAGGAAGGAAGGAAGGAAGGAAGGAAGGAAGGAAGGAAGGAAGGAAGGAAGGAAGGAAGGAAGGAAGGAAGGAAGGAAGGAAGGAAGGAAGTGTCAGGCTTTCATCGTAAACACACACACACACTCACCCCTTGGTCCTCGTCAATTTTGGCCAAATTCCTGACGAGCACGGAAATGCCCACCTCGAGGGGAACACCTGAGGGGAGACATATGAGAGGGGGACATATGAGAGGGGAGACACAGGTGAGGGGAGACACAGGTGAGGGGAGACACAGGTGAGGGGAGACACAGATGAGGGGAGACACAGGTGAGGGGAGACACAGGAGAGGGGAGGGACAGATGATGACAAAATAATAACAATGATAACAATAATGATAACTGTGTAGACATACAGTAAAACCTCTCATATTCGGACTAATTGGGCCAAGGAGTGGTCCGAGTAATGCAAGGATCCGAATAATGGGGGGATTATATATGGGGGGATATGTAAAAAAAAAGAAAAAAAATCTAGGTGTAATCTAGGAAATTTCGACCCCTAAAAAAAAAAAAAAAAAAAAAAAAAAAAAATATTCTAGGTGTATATATAATATAGCTAGGAAATTTCGACCCCTAAAAATAAAAATAAAATAAAAAAAAAAGTCCGAATAATGTCAATGTCCGAATAACGAGGGTCCGAATACGAGAGGTTTTACTGTACTGACAGGTGTAAAAACGGGTGATGACGGAGACACGGGCTGGGAAGTGACTAGATTATTCCTGACTAGTTTCGCCTAGTTAATAGTCTATAGTTTCGCCTAGTTAATAGTCTATAGTTTCGCCTAGTTAATAGTTTATAGTTTCGCCTAGTTAATAGCTTATAGTTTCGCCTAGTTAATAGTTTATAGTTTCGCCTAGTTAATAGTCTATAGTTTCGCCTAGTTAATAGTTTATAGTTTCGCCTAGTTAATAGTTTATAGTTTCGCCTAGTTAATAGTTTATAGTTTCGCCTAGTTAATAGTCTATAGTTTCGCCTAGTTAATAGTTTATAGTTTCGCCTAGTTAATAGTCTATAGTTTCGCCTAGTTAATAGTCTATAGTTTCGCCTAGTTAATAGTTTATAGTTTTTGCCTAGTAATAGTTTATAGTTTCGCCTAGTTAATAGTTTATAGTTTCGCCTAGTTAATAGTTTATAGTTCGCCTAGTTAATAGTTTTTAGTTTCGCCTAGTTTAATAGTTTATAGTTTCGCCTAGTTAATAGTTTTTAAATTTCGCCTAGTTAAAAGCTTATGTTTCGCCTAGTTAATAGTTTATAGTTTCGCCTAGTTAATAGTTTATAGTTTCGCCTATTTAATAGCTTATAGTTTCGCCTAGTTAATAGTTTATAGTTTCGCCTAGTTAATAGTTTATAGTTTCGCCTAGTTAATAGTCTATAGTTTCGCCTAGTTAATAGTCTATAGTTTCGCCCCAGTTAATAGCTTATAGTTTCGGGCCCAGTTAATAGCTTATAGTTTGCCTAGTTAATAGTTTTTAAATTTCGCCTAGTTAATAGTTTATAGTTTCGTCTAGTTAATAGTCTATAGTTTCGCCTAGTTAATAGTCTATAGTTTCGCCTAGTTTAATATCTTATAGTTTCGCCTAGTTAATAGCTTATAGTTTCGCCTAGTTAATAGCTTATAGTTTCGCCTAGTTAATAGCTTATAGTTTCGCCTAGTTAAAAGTTTATAGTTTTCGCCTAGTTAATAGTTTATAGTTTCGCCTATTTAATAGCTTATAGTTTCCGCCTAGTTAATAGTTTATAGTTTCGCCTAGTTAATAGTTTATAGTTTCGCCCCATTAATAGTCTATAGTTTCGCCTAGTTAATAGTCTATAGTTTCGCCTAGTTAATAGTCTATAGTTTCGCCTAGTTAATAGTTTATAGTTTCGCCTAGTTAATGCTTTTAGTTTCGCCTAGTTAATGTTTATAGTTTCGCCTAGTTAATAGTCTTTTAGTTTCGCCTAGTTAATAGTCTATAGTTTCGCTAGTTAATAGTTTATAGTTTGCCTAGTTAATAGTCTATAGTTTCGCCTAGTTAATAGTTTATAGTTTCGCCTATTTTAAAAGTTTATAGTTTCGCCTAGTTAATAGTCTATTTGTTTCGCCTAGTTAATAGTTTATAGTTTCGCCTAGTTAATAGTTTATAGTTTCGCCTAGTTAATAGTCTATAGTTTCGCCTAGTAATAGTCTATAGTTTCGCCTAGTTAATAGTTTATAGTTTCGCCCCAGTTAATAGTTTATAGTTTCGCCTAGTTAATAGTTTATAGTTTCGCCTAGTTAATAGTTATAGTTTCGCCTAGTTAATAGTTATAGTTTCGCCCAGTTAATAGCTTATAGTTTCGCCTAGTTTAAAAGTTTATAGTTTTTGCCTAGTTAATAGCTTATAGTTTCGCCTATTAATAGTTTATAGTTTCGCCTAGTTAATGTTTTTTAGTTTCGCCTATTTAATAGCTTATAGTTTCGCCTAGTTAATAGTTTATAAATTTCGCCTAGTTAATAGTTTTTAGTTCGCCTAGTTAATAGTCTATAGTTTCGCCTAGTTAATAGTCTATAGTTTCGCCCCAGTTTAATAGCTTATAGTTTCGCCTAGTTAATAGCTTATAGTTTCGCCTAGTTAATAGTTTATAGTTTCGCCCCAGTTAATAGTTTATAGTTTTTGCCTAGTTAATAGTCTATAGTTTCGCCTAGTTAATAGTCTATAGTTTCGCCTAGTTAATAGTCTATAGTTTCGCCTAGTTAATAGCTTATAGTTTCGCCTAGTTAATAGCTTATAGTTTCGCCTAGTTAATAGTTTATAGTTTCGCCTAGTTAATAGTTTATAGTTTCGCCTAGTTAATAGTCTATAGTTTCGCCTAGTTAATAGTCTATAGTTTCGCCTAGTTAATAGTCTATAGTTTCGCCTAGTTAATAGTTATAGTTTCGCCTAGTTAATAGTCTATAGTTCGCCCAGTTAATAGGTTTATAGTTTCGCCTAGTTAATAGTTTATAGTTTCGCCTAGTTAATAGTTTATAGTTTCGCCTAGTTAATAGTCTATAGTTTCGCCTAGTTAATAGTCTATAGTTTCGCCTAGTTAATAGTTTATAGTTTCGCCTAGTTAATAGTTTATAGTTTCGCCTAGTTAATAGTTTATAGTTTCGCCTAGTTAATAGTTTATAGTTTCGCCTAGTTAATAGTTTATAGTTTCGCCTAGTTAATAGTCTATAGTTTCGCCTAGTTAATAGTTTATAGTTTCGCCTAGTTAATAGTTTATAGTTTCGCCTAGTTAAAGTTTTTTAGTTTCGCCTAGTTAATAGTCTATAGTTTTTGCCTAGTTAATAGTTTATAGTTTCGCCTAGTTAATAGCTTATAGTTTCGCCTAGTTAATAGTTTTTAGTTTCGCCTAGTTAATAGCTTTTTAGTTTCGCCTAGTTAATAGTTTTATAGTTTCGCCTAGTTAATAGTTTATAGTTTCGCCTAGTTAATAGTTTATAGTTTCGCCTAGTTAATGTTTATAGTTTCGCCTAGGGAATAGTCTATAGTTTCGCCTATTTAAAAAGTTTATAGTTCGCCTAGTTTAATAGCTTTTAGTTTCGCCTAGTTAATGTCTATAGTTTCGCCTAGTTAATAGTCTATAGTTTCGCCTAGTTAATAGTTTATAGTTTTGCCTAGTTAATAGTTTATAGTTTCGCCTAGTTTAATAGTTTAAGTTTCGCCTAGTTAATAGCTTATAGTTTCGCCTAGTTAATAGTTTATAGTTTCGCCTAGTTAATAGCTTATAGTTTTGCTAGTTTAATAGTTTATAGTTTCGCCTAGTTAATAGTTTATAGTTTCGCCTAGTTAATAGTTTATAGTTTCGCCTAGTTAATAGTTTATAGTTTCGCCTAGTTAATAGTCTATAGTTTCGCCTAGTAATAGTTTATAGTTTCGCCTATTAATAGTTTTATAGTTTCGCCTAGTTAATAGTCTATAGTTTCGCCCCAGTTAATAGTTTATAGTTTCGCCTATTTAATAGTTTTTAGTTTCGCCTAGTTAATAGTCTATAGTTTTGCCTAGTTAATAGTTTATAGTTTCGCCTATTTAATAGTTTATAGGGTTTTGCCTAGGTAATAGTCTATAGTTCGCCTAGTTAATAGTTTATAGTTTCGCCTAGTTAATAGTTTATAGTTTCGCCTAGTTAATAGTTTATAGTTTCGCCTAGTTAATAGTCTATAGTTTCGCCTAGTTAATAGTTTATATAGTTTCGCCTAGTTAATAGTTTATAGTTTCGCCCCAGTTAATAGCTTATAGTTTCGCCTAGTTAATAGTTTTATAGTTTCGCCTAGTTAATAGTTTATAGTTTCGCCTAGTTATAGCTTTTAGTTCGCCTAGTTAATAGTCTATAGTTTCGCCTAGTTAATAGTCTATAGTTTCGCCTAGTTAATAGTTTATAAGTTTCGCCTAGTTAATAGTTTATAGTTTCGCCTAGTTAATAGTTTATAGTTTCGCCTAGTTAATAGTTTTATAGTTTCGCCTAGTTTAATGTTTTATAGTTTCGCCTAGTTAATAGCTTATAGTTTCGCCTAGTTATAGCCCTTATAGTTTCGCCTAGTTAATAGTTTATAGTTCGCCTAGTTATAGTCTATAGTTTCGCCTAGTTAATAGCTTATAGTTTCGCCTAGTTAATAGCTTATAGTTTCGCCTAGTTAATAGCTTATAGTTTCGCCTAGTTAATAGCTTATAGTTTCGCCTAGTTAATAGCTTATAGTTTCGCCTAGTTAATAGCTTATAGTTTCGCCTAGTTTTAAAAGCTTATAGTTTCGCCTAGTTTAAAAGTCTATAGTTCGCCTAGTTTTAAAAGTTTATAGTTTCGCCTAGTTAATAGCTTATAGTTTTTTGCCTAGTTAATAGTTTATAGTTTCGCCTAGTTAATAGTTTATAGTTTCGCCTAGTTAATAGCTTATGTTTTTGCCTAGTTAATTTGTCTATAGTTTCGCCTATTTAATAGTTTTTTAGTTTCGCCTAGTTAATAGCTTATAGTTTCGCCTAGTTAATAGTTTATTAGTTTCGCCTAGTTAATAGTCTATAGTTGTCCTAGTTAATAGCTTATAGTTTCGCCTAGTTAATGTTTATAGTTTTGCCTAGTTAATGTTTATAGTTTCGCCTAGTTATAGCTTTATAGTTTCGCCTATTTAATAGTTTATAGTTTTCGCTAGTTAATAGTTTATAGTTTCGCCTAGTTAATAGTTTATAGTTTCGCCTAGGTAATAGCTTATAGTTTCGCCTAGTTAATAGCTTATAGTTTCGCCTAGTTAAGAGTTTATAGTTTCGCCCAGTTAATAGCTTTTAGGTTTCGCCTAGTTAATAGCTTATAGTTTCGCCTAGTTAATAGTTTAGTTTCGCCTAGTTTAAAAGTTTATAGTTTCGCCTAGTTAATAGTCTATAGTTTCGCCTATTTAATAGTTTATAGTTTCGCCTAGTTAATAGTTTATAGTTTCGCCTAGTTAATAGTTTATAGTTTCGCCTAGTTAATAGTCTATAGTTTCGCCTAGTTAATAGCTTATAGTTTCGCCTAGTTAATAGCTTATAGTTTCGCCTAGTTAATAGTTTATAGTTTCGCCTAGTTAATAGTTTATAGTTTCGCCTAGTTAATAGTCTATAGTTTCGCCTATTTAATAGTTTATAGTTTCGCCTAGTTAATAGCTTATAGTTTCGCCTAGTTAATAGTTTATAGTTTCGCCTAGTTAATAGCTTATAGTTTCGCCTTGACTGGACTACATTCCTCTGATGAAGTCCAGTCAAGGCCAAACTATTATAGTCAGGAATAAAGTACTCGCTTCCTAGCCCGTGTCTCCCTCCCTCATCACCCATCAATAATGATAACAATGCAACTAAAAATAAGAACAACGTAAAAGAGGACGAAGAAGAGAGAAAAAAAAGAGGAGTAAGAAGGAGAGGAAAGACGAAGAAGAAAAAAAAAGAGGAATAAGAAGAAGAGAAAGGACGAAGAAGAAAAAAAACAAAAAAAGGGGGAATTTGGGAAGGGGAGAAAAAGGACAAAAGAAGAAAAAAGGGGAAAAGGGAAAGAGAAAGGACGAAGAAGAAGAAAAAGAGGAATAAAGAGGAGAGAAAGGACGAAGAAGAAGAAAAAAGGAATAAAGAGGAGAGAAAGGACGAAGAAGAAGAAAAAGAGGAATAAAGAGGAGAGAAAGGACGAAGAAGAAAAAAACAAAAAAGAGGAATAAGGAGAGAAAGGAAGAAGAAGAAAAAAACAAAAAAGGAGAATGAGGAGGAGAAAAAGGACGAAGAAGAAAAAAAAAAGGAATAAGGAGAGAATGGACGAAGAAAAAAAAGAAAGAGGAATAAGAAGGAGAGGAATAAAGAATAAATGAGGCAGGAGAGAATAACAAGGGAAGGAAATGAGGGGCAAAATGTAACCCAATATCCCTTTCGGGTTTGCGGGGGAAAGAACCCCCTTGGGGTAGCCCGGGCCCAGGTGACCCCGCCCAAAGGACGGGGAACGTGTTTGTTGTTGTTGTTGTTGTTGTTGTTGTGTATGGCGGTGGTGGTGGTGGTGAGGTTGTTGGCATTTGTGATTCTGGAATGGTTATGGAAATTATTATTTTACTAGCAGAAAAAGCCCCCCCGGGGGCGGCCTTTTGGCTGGGCTCCTGGGAGGGTTTGGGTTTGGGCCTTCGGCCCCCCAACTGTTTTTGGGGGGCCTAAGGCCCCCCAAAAACACAGACTCCCCGATAGCCCCTTCTAGCTTTCCTGAAATCAGGGATGTGGGAAAGTAGTATTAACCCCAAACCCATTCACACCCCCCCCCCAAAACCCAAAATCACCCATTCCCCACCCACCCCCCCCCCATTAAACTCCCCCATTAGGGTTTTGGGTGGGCCTTCGGCTCCCCACCTTTTTTTTGGGGGGCCCCGAAGGCCCCCCCAAACCCAGGGGGGGCCAAAGGGGCTATTGGAGAGTCGGGTTTTGGGGGGGGCCGAAGCCCCCCAAAACCCCAAAACTCCCCGGGATAGCCCCTTCAACTTTCCTGAAATCATGGTTTGTAGAAATGTAGTATTCCCTCCCCCCATTCACCCCCCATTCCCCATCCCCCCCCCCCCCCCCCCCCCTTTCCCCATCACCCAAAACCCATCACCCCCACACCAATTCACTCCCCCATTACTAAATCCCCCCCACCTTTTTCCCTCCCCCATAAACCCTTTCACCCCAACCCATCCCCCAAAAAAAACCCAAAATTCACTCCCCCATTACCCATCACCCCACCCTTTTAAACCCCCCCTTTCCCCGTCACCCTACATAAAGGGTTTCCCCTAAATTCTGAAACCCCCCTTTTTTTTTCAAAAATTCTCGCTAATGGGGCCCCTAATAAAAATAAAAAAAAAAAAAAGGACGGATAATTCAAAAAGGGGGGGTTTTTAAAAAACCCTTTCCCCCTGGTCGAGCGGGTTCCCAAAAACTGGGACATAGATGGGATTCCGCCAGGGGGGGCCCGGACCTATCGCGGACAGACGACAGGCGGGACAGCCCGACAGACAGCCCACACTTTCGTTTATATTATTATAGATGGATGAGAAAAGAGAGAGAGCGAGATAGAGGAGAGGGGAGAGAGAGAGAGGGGGAGAGAGAGGAGGGGAGAGAGAGAGGGGCGAGGGGGGGGAGGGAGAGAGAGAGAGAGAGAGAGAGAGAAAAGAGAGAGAGAGAGAGAGAGAAAAAAAAAAATTTTTTATAACAATACTACTACTACTACTACTACCCCAAACCACCACTACTACTATACTACTATACTACAAACTACTACAAATACATTTACATAATAATAATAAAAATTAATAATAAAAATAATAATAATGAAAAACCCCAAAACCCAAGGGTCCCTTTAAATACCTGGCAGGGAAATAAAAATTTTAAATTTTACATTTGCCCAAAAAACTTTATTTATTCCCCCAATGACCGATGGAAGTAAATAATTTGTTGGTAAATTTGTAGGGAGGTTTTAAAGTATGTATGTATATTTATGTATGTATGTATGTATGTATGTATGTATGTAGGGTATGTTTTGATGAATGTATGTTGTATGTAGTAGTGGGGGTGGGTCAGGTTCCCATACACCCCCCACACTTGGTATACAAAGTTGCCTGTTCTCTGATTGACATACATTGCATTAATACCATTGCAATATTCATACGAAGATAGTTTATGGAATACGTTTTTGGATTATTGACAGTAATAATCAGGCGAGTCGTGTTCAAGTTCGATCCCCGTCCGTGGCAAAGGGTGGGCCCAAGGCAGTATTCACTATTTGGGTTTTTTTTTTGTGTTTGTGGTGGGGTTTTCTGGGGTTTTGGTTGAGTAGTGTAGTTGATTTAGTGTGGGTTGAGTATAGTTTTGGGTGTGAGAAGTACTAGTGTTTTGTGATATGCATACAAGGATATTATCATGAATGTCACTCCGGTTCTTCTTTGCAACTTTTAATTTATTCATGATTATATTTTTGTTACACACTCTATTTATTTATTCATTTGAAGTGGAATGTGTGGGATACAATGAACATAGCTTAGAGTGCAGCAAGCAATGAATATTTGAGACATCCATATGGGGTGTTTTTGGGTGGGGTTTTTGTGTGTGTTGTGTTGGGGGTGTGTGTGTTGTGTGTTGTTTTGGGGTGTGTGTGTGTGTGTGTGTGGGGTGTTTTGTGTTGTGTGCGTGGTGTGTGTGTGTGTGTGTGTGTGGGTGTTGCGTCGTGCGGTGTGTGTGTGTGTGTGTGGGCGTTTGGGGGTGTGGTGTGTGTGTGTGGTTGGTGTGTGTATGTTTTGGGGTGTGTGTGTGTGGGGTGTTTGTGGTGGGGTTTGTGTGTGTGTGTGTGATGTGTGGTGTGCGTGCGTGTGTGTTGTGGGGTGGGTATGTTGTGTGGGTATGTGGTGCGGGGTTTTATGTGGGGCGTGGTGTGTTTTGGTGTGTGTGTGTGTGGTGTGTGTAGTATGGGGTGTGGGTGTGTGGTGTGTGTGTGTGGGGTGTGGGGTGTGTGTTTTTCGGCGGGTTTTGTGTGTGCGTGTGTGTATATGTGTGAGTGCGGTGTGTGTGTATGTGTGTGTGTGTGTATGTGGGGCGGTGGGTATGTGTGTGTGGGGTGTGTGTGTGTGTGTGTGTGTGTGGGGGGTATCTGTGTGGGGGGTTGTTGTGTGCGGGGTTGCGTGTGTGGGTGTGTGGTGTGGGTGTGTGGGTGTGTAGATGTATGTATGTATGTGTGTGTGTGTGTGGGGTGTGTGTGTGGGTGTGTGTATGTGTGTGGTGGTGTGGGTGCGTGTGTATGTGTGGTGGTGTTGGTGTGTGGTGTGTGTGTGTGTGTGTGTGTGTGTGTGTGGTTTGTGTAGTGGTGTGGGGTGTGTGTGTGTGGGGTGTGTGTGTTGTGTTTGTGTGCGTGCTGTGTGTGTGTATGTTTTTTTTTTTTGGGGGGTTTGTGGGGGGTGCGTGTGTGTGTGTGGGGTTGGGGGGAAAGTAATTTAAGAAAGAAAAGTTTATTGCCATTACAGTAAATTTTAAAAATTTCCCAGAAAAAAAAAGGGTTTTGGTTTTGGCACGGTCTGTCGACCCAAAGGCTCCCTGAAGACATGTTCAAATAAGTTAATGTGTGACCCAGAACATTTGGCTGTTTTTTTCTGTAGAAAAATTTTATATACTTTGTAACGGAAAAAAAAAACATACATAAATTTTACATTATAAATAAAAATAACACATACAGACAAAACATATGCAAAGTACCCCACATACACACTATACACATTATGCAATCCCTACACAAATCCCCTTCCCATAAAACATCCCACACAAAACCCCCACATATACGATCTTTCTTTTCATCCATATATAGCAATAACACATATACATTTTACATTTTATATAAAAAAAATTCAAAATAAAAAAATTTCGTAACCTATGCTACCCAATCCCAAAACTTTTTTACATATAATACTACTACTAGGACCAGAAAAAAATACACTATGACAAAAACCAATCCCAAACTACATAAAAAAATTTACTATAAATGTATACTTTGTATGGTTTCTTAAATTTGGTACAGGAAATACATATTTCCCTATCACTCGTGGGAGGGTTTTGAGGCCCTAAAGGGAAAAAGGGAAAGTTTTTTTATTTCCCCTTTTTAATTTCCCCCAAAAAACCCGGGGAATTTATTTTAAGTGTTTATGGGTGTAGGAAGAGCATTCCATATTTGGGGAAACCAAAGAAAATTTTGTTTTTAAAGGGGTTTTTGTAGGGAATGGGGGAAATACAAAATTTCATATTCCCTTCCCTCGGGTTTCCCATGCTTTGGGATTCTAAAACTTATAAATGAAGTCCCCTGGAGAATTTTTTTATTTTTAAACATGAAGTAAAAAACCCAAAACATTTATGAATTTTAAAAAAAAATAAAGGGAAGTTTATTTTCTGAATAAGAGAAGCTTTTGAATCAAATTTCCCCCAAAAAAAATATGCATCTAAAAATTTTGTTTTGTTTTCCTTTTAATTTTTTGGGAAAGGCGGCCAAGTACAACCCCATATAGGCAACAGTAAATGAGAGGGGGGGTAACCCCCAGGGGGAGTAGATACTCACCAGGGGTTTTCAGCTTTTAGATAATTACGGATTTTATACAAAAATCCCAACATTCTAGAGATTTTGGGAATATATGCTATCTATTTTAAAGGGTTTAAAATTCAGATTTTCACAATAAGACACCAAAAAAATTTTGTAGGGTTACACATTGTAGAATTTCCCCGTAAACCCAAATGGTGGAGGTATGTGATTTTTTATGCGATTTTTTTTAAAAAAAAAATAAATTAGTTTTTGGGTTTTATTGAGTCTTTTGTTTTTTTACTTTTATCCCTTTATTTTTTAAAAAGTAACTCTGATCAGATTTTAATGGGGGACTGTGTATTCATTATCTTCCCGCAGCAAGGGTTTGGATCATCGGCATATATGGAAACTAAATTTTGAGCTGGCATTTTCTATATCATCAATGTATAAAGAAAAATGTTGGTCCTAAAAATTTATCCCCTTGGGACACCTGCAGAATAGGTTTTAAAACAAGAATATTTTTTGTTTTCGTTTTACAGCCTGTGACCTATTTGTAAATTTAAATTTTTAAAAATTTCAGCGGTACACCTTGATTCCTATTGCTTTAATTATACCCGTAGTAGGGGATGGGTTTTTTTGTATCAAACGCTTTTACAAATCCAAAAAAAACTCCTACAATTTTAAAATTTTTTTTAAAACGTTATAATGTTATTGTAAACGGGAGTGTTGCAGGGGCCCCTGGTTTAATGTGTGTGGGGTGTGTTTTATGTGTTGGGGTGGGGTTTTGTTTTGTGTGTGTGGGTGTGGGGTGTGGGTGTGTGTGTGCGTGCGTTGGGGGGGGGTGTGTGGGTGTGTGTATGTGTGTGGTGGTGTATGGGGGTGTGTGTTTTTTGTGGTGTGTTTGGGTGTGTGGGGGTGTGCGGTTTGTTGGGGGTGTGTGTGTGTATGTATGTGTGTGTTGTGTGTTTGTGCGGTGTGGGATGTGTGTGGGTGCGTGTGTGTGTGTGTGTGTGTAGTGTTGGGGTGGTGTGTGTGTGTGTGTGGTGTGTGTGTGTGTGTGTGTGTGTGTGTGTGTGGGGTGTGTGTTGTTTTATGTGTGTGTGTGGGGTGGGGGGTGTGGGGTTTTTGTGTGTGTGTGTGTGTTTCGTGTGGGGTGTGTTGTGTGGTGTTTTTTTGGTGTGTGCATCCAGATTTACACGTCACACTTCCCAAATTATTTTTGTTAATTTTACATTTCCCAAATAAAGGGGAAAAACAAGGGTCCAGTTATTATACACAAGACAGATGCAAGGAAACGTAATTACACCTTAATTGCCCCTTAATCATGTCAGGGATTAAAAGGGTCTGTATATTTTTGTCCCCTGTGGGGTCCTTTGGGGGTGTTTGTGGTGGTTAGGGGCGTTACTACTACCAATAATAGTCTTATTCTTCCCCCAAGGCATAAAGGAAAAAAAACAAAAAATTAATATCGGGCCCCAAATCATACAGAAAAAAAGCCTAAGTCATTTTTTTTTTCTTTTCGGGAAAAAAATAAAAAAAAAAAACCCCCTTTTTTTAAATTTTTAATCAATGCATTGTTTACCTTTTATATTTTTGACCACCACACCCCCACACACACACCAAAAACCCGTAAAACACAGCACACACAAATCACACACACCCCAACACACCCCACACACAGTCACACACAGTCCCCAAAAAACAACACTCACACCCCAAAAAATGACCTTGGCCGACTATACCAATAAATTTCGCCACAGGATGAAAAATAGATTTAGGGAAGAATCCAGAAATTGCCCCAAAAAAAGACTTAGAATTTTCCCTTTTGAGGGTGGCGGGTATACAGCTGAGGGAATTTAACTTAAGTACTAAAGCAAATAGAAGATAATATATACATGACTCCCTCTCTAGTGCCGCGGAAGATTAGTAGGTGGTGCAAGGAGCGTGTTTGGCTTACGAAGAAAATACTTATTTTTTGGTTTTCAAGAATTAATGGGGGGAGTGCAGAAAAATGAGAGAAAACTTTGTGGGTTTTAGTGTGTTTGTTTTGTGTGTGTGTAGTGGTGGGTGGTGGGTGTGTGTGGGGTGTGTATGTGTATGTGTGTGTGTGTGTGTGTGTACGTGTATTGGTGTGTCGCATGATTGTTCCCGGCTCCCATATGTATTAAAGCTAAACAATAACTGATGAGAATAGATGATTGCTCCAAACCTACTGTATGTATTTAGCTGATGACCTGCCTTACTTAATCACTCTATGACTTATACAACGCAACTATCATTATCGCTATAAAAAAATACTGTTTTTTTTGTAGGTGTTTTTACACCCCACAACACACACCCCACCCCCCCCACAATTTCCCAAGGGTTTATTTTTCAAAGGCTAAAAATTTCGCTATTTCGTATGTAAAGGTTTAAAAAAATTTAAATCAGCAGGACCCAATTTTTTCTTAACTATGTATGAACGAGTCGCTGTATATACGCCTCCCATCACCCCCCTTACCGACCCGGCCCCACCCCCACCCCCCCCCAAACGGGAAAGGTAAGGAGGCCCCTACGAGGGAAGGGAAATGTTGGGGGGAAACTATAGACCTACGTGTTGGGAGAGGTGGGGTTTGGGGTTCCCCGTAACCACGAGTTTAACCCAATTTTTGCCTTTTTATTTTGGTTTTGGGAGGTTAAAATAGGGGGGTTAGTTTTGGGTTTGGTTGGTAAAGGGTTTGGTGGGGGTTTGGGTTGTTTAGGTTAGGTTATTTGGTTAAGGTGGGGTTTTGGGGTTTGGGTTAGGTTTTGGGAGAATAAAGGTAAAAAAGGGAAAAAGGAAAAGGAACGAAGGTAGACTTTAAATTTAAAGGGGCCCGGGTTTCCAAATAGCCCCCTTTTTACGGCCCCCGTACAACAACAATGAACAACCAAGGGCGTCCAAGGGCGTAACCCCAAAAAAATCCCACCCCACCGCCGTCCCCCTGTTTCGGCGCCCCACAAAGTTTAAAAAAAAGGTTTTCTCTCCCGTTTGGCAGTGTCCGCCGAGGGAGGGGCCAAAATGTGCCCAGTTAAAAAACAAAACCATAAAACCCCCTGATGATGGTGACGTCAAGGGGGCGGTGTACGGCAAAAGGCGGCCGAGAAGGGGGCTAGTGGGGGCCCCGGGTTTTAGTTATATTTGGGTGGCTACAAGGGGGGATGGAGAGAGAAAATCAAAAAACAAAGAAATTTTAAAAATTTATTTAATTTCTTAAAATTTGCTTCTTTTTTTTTATTGTTTGAAGGGAATGTATAGTATGGAAACATATCATTTATTAATATATTATTTATCTTCATCTTCAAACTCTCCCCGAATCGTCATAAGCATCAACACTGATTTATATACGTTATCAAGTTTCCTGACGTTGATAGAAATTGTTATTGATAGAAAATGATGAATCCCTTGGTATGTTTCGCATCAGCTTTCTTGGTAACGTGACGATGATATTACTCAAGTGCAAGGCGACTGATAGGTTTCTCAAGTGCAAGGCGACTGATAGGTTTCTCAAGTGCAAGGCGACTGATAGGTTTCTCAAGTGCAAGGCGACTGATAGGTTTCTCAAGTGCAAGGCGACTGATAGGTTTCTCAAGTGCAAGGCGACTGAAAGGGTTTTCAAGGGCAAGGCGATGATAGGTTTCCCCAAGGCAAAAGGGGGACTGATAGGTTCAATGTATCCCAAATTACCTCTGTCGATGTTTTGTGCACGTATTTTTAAACCCCCTTCCCCGGGCCCGATCTTTCCCTTATAAAAAAATCGCTATAGTTAACCGTTAAAATAACGAAAAGAACTAAAAAACCCAAATTTGCTGTCGACAAGGATTTCTAGACAGGTCATACTATAAAAATTGCTTAGATTCATTAAAATGTCTAATGGTAGCTAAATTTTCAAGGGGAAATTTCGTTCTGGGTCTCAAGGGGTTAAGCAAAAATGGGGGACAGAATTTGAAGGGAAAAAAAAAATTTCATTAACTATAGATTATCCTTTTTTTAACACTATGTATATTTTTTTGTAACATCAAAACCCCTTTCATTTCATATAATTTAATAAAATAAAGGCCTAAAAACCCTTTTTATACATCTGTTTATCTTTTCGGGAAACTTTAAAAAGCCCAATGGGTTAATCTTGAATGAAAAAATTTCAAAGGTAGTTTTGGGTTTCGCTGAGAAAATATGACCTTGAAAACTTGTACACACACCAAAAACACACCCCCCCCCAAAAACCCCAAACACCCCAAAACACCACACACACACACACACACACCCCACACACACACACACACACAACACAACCGTCCAACACACCCCACCGGCCAACACGCAAAAACACCCAAAACATCACACAAAAACAACACAAACACCAGCAACACACACACAAACACCACACACACACAACACA
>JACEEZ010000130.1:37500-40000 GCA_016584305.1 Chionoecetes opilio | reverse complement strand
GTTTTGCCAATGTCCAGGTTGGGTTTTTTCACATTTCCACGTCGGCGAGAGTTCTAGATTGGTGTTTCGGCGAGAATTCCCATCGGCGACAGTTCCATAAACCCTCCCACGCACTCCATTCTGTCACGGTAACTTAATCAAATATACATAGCAATACATAACAGTAAAACAAGTGTAATAAAAGGGAAAATGGAAGTATCACCGCGTGTTGAATAATAAAGCCGTCTGCCACACCATTACCGAGCGGGAGGAAGTATATGCTACCTCCTTAGCCCATGTTACCCACGCTATATGGGTGCAATATTGATGTATGGCACCATTTTGTGTGTGTGTGTGTTGTGTGTGTGTGTGTGTGTGTGTGGTGTGTGTGTGTGTGTGTGTGTGTGTGCGTGCGCGTGTGTGCGCGTGGAAAAAGGGGAAACCTTCCTCTTCCTCTTTTTCTTCCTCTTCCACCTCCTCTTTCTCCTTCTCTTCCTTCCTTCCTTTCTCTCACCCTTTCTTCTTGACTCAAAAGACCATTCTTGTGTGTGTGTGTGTGTGTGTGTGTGTGTATGTGTGTGTGTCAGAGCTCTGGTGTGTGTGTGTGTGTATTCATCTAGTTGTATTTTTACAGGGTCAGAGCAATGCTCGTGTGGCCCCGTCTCCATATCAACATTTTTATCATTCATCCTTAGTGCTTTGTGTTGACCGAAGCCAGCACCCCGGAGAGCAGGTCACAAACCCCGGCTAACACCCGGTACCCATTCACTGCTGGGTGGACAGGGGCTCGGGTTTTAAGGAAACAACCCATCTGTTTCCGCTCCGCCCGGGGATCGAACCCGGGACTTCTCGGTTGTGAACCGAGCGTGCTTCCCTTGCACCACGGAGTACCTGTACCTGGTGTGTGTGTGTGTGTGTGTGTGTGTGTGTGTGTCATTCACCCAAGAACTAATTACCCGTTAGACACGCAATCTCCAGCTGCTACTTCCCAGTGTTAAATATTAGTAACAAATAAAAAGCGATTCTTTTACTGTTGGCTGCCCACAGACTGACTTTTTTTTGCTTTGTTGAACTTTTTTTTGTATCTTTTGATTTCCGAGAATGTTGTGATACCAAAAATAATCAATCAATTTTTTTGTCAATCATGGGTATCGGTAAACTATAAATAACATGGCCACTATAGTTGCTACAGTAATCGGTAGTTATATCTAAAGGTTTATATATCACCTTTATAATTTTTTTTTTTTTTTTTTTTTTTTTTTTTTACATTTGAGCTTATAGCGCCTGTAGGCAGTGGTGACCCAGGGTTCGGATGGTAGGCTCTGGAGGCTCACTTGAGGGCTATGATTGTTGGCCCTCGCCCGTGGTCACGCAGGCAGGATTTTTATAGTGACGCCTGTGATTAGAGAGAGGCTCATGCCGCGCCCTGTGTCCTCTGATGCACTCGCAATCGAGAGTTAATGGACAGGGCATGTGGGTGTTCTTAGGCCATTCAACAGTGCAGAAAGGTTTTGGTTTTCGTCGGGGATCGAACTCGGGTCACCGAGATCGCCAGTCAGAGGCGCTAACCACTCTGCTACCGCCTCCCCAAGCTGCTTAACAACAGTAGTTCTCGTGAATTCCCTTTTTTTTTTTATTTCTACGTTCCTTTTTTCTCTCCTTTGATGACTACATGTTATTGATGTGTCGCCTATTCACTGGTGTCACGTTGCCCGGCTGACAAATCACGTTGAGTAAAGACAACCATCGATTCCAGATTTACTTTGTCATTATGTAAGACGCCCATTAATGCCTGATAGATTGATTGTACACCCTACTCTCTCTCTCTCTCTCTCTCTCTCTCTCTCTCTCTCTCTCTCCCCCTCTCTCTCTCTCTCTCTCCCCTCTCTCTCTCACTGGATCCCTCCTCTCACCGCCCTTCCTCCCCATATAAAGCTTTAAACCTGCATGCTGATAAGTAAATCCTGTGTGAAGAACGAGTGAGTGCTTAACACCTTGAGACCCAGATCTTTCCTTTGCTATAAAAAATTGTATGTTGTCTAGCCATAAAATTACGAAAAATGGCTTAATATACCAAATTATTAGTGGACAAGGAAACTAAACAGGTCATATCCATAAAATATTGCTTATATTTAGTAAAAATCGTCTAATGGTACCCAAAGTACAATGGAAATTACGTTCTGGGCCTCAAGGGGTTAATTAAAGGGCATTCGACTGCCAAAAAAAGGATCATCAACATTTTTGAGTGAGTGTACTTACATAACTACGAGTCTTTATCTTATCTGTTTGTTATGTTGTTGTGGGGTTTTTCCTGTATACCTTCGGGTGAAAAAAAATTTATTATTATTATTATTATTATGGTCACCTGTGGACTGAGCGAATTGTGAAGGAATGATGCTTGAATGAAATCACGCAGTTTGAATGAAGCAATCAAGGCAATCAAGGCAATCAAGGCAATCAAGCCAAAATTGCTTCATTTGAACACTGAATATGTATGAAAAAACATGTATAATATTGAAAG
>JACEEZ010000130.1:12500-32500 GCA_016584305.1 Chionoecetes opilio | reverse complement strand
TTGCCCTTGGTGGTGGTGGGCTCCTGCTGCTGCCGGGGCTGGTGCCGGTGGTGATGGTTGGCTCCCAGCTTTGCGTCGTACCTCGCCCTCATGTCGGGGTCGGAGAGAGTCGCGTAGGCTCCCTGCAGCAGTTGGAACCTGGCCGTGGCCGCCGCGACGTCCTGCGGGTTCTTGTCCGGGTGCCAGGCCCGGGAGAGGCGGCGGTACTCCTTCTTGATCGCCTCCTGCGTGGCGTCGGAGGCCACGCCCAGCACTTGGTAGTGCGTGTCGCTCATCACGGTTGCTTTTTGACTCATGATTTAAACTTTTGTTGTTTTGTCTTCTCAATCTCACCCCACCTTGCAATATTGCAGTCACCAAAAAGGTTATGCCCTTCCCAGAGTCTCGCTCAGAGGGTAGCCCAGAAAGGGATAAGGAGGTAGGAGTTAAGCTGACCAATGAGAGGCTTTGGATTGCCGCAGGGCGGGCTAACTCCTACCCGCAAGGCAGCCTGGATCTAGGACGACTGCAAAGTCAATAAGGGCCAAAAACAGTGTCTTTACCCCGCCAGCGAGACCCTTACAGCATAAAAGATGTCACCTTATATGGCACGTCAAAGTTGAGACAGCAGCCGCTACCTCTACCCTCCCAGCAAATCGCGTTCAGTGCGGCCGTAGCCACCGTAGCCAAGGAAGATAGAAGAGTCTTCATCTGTAGCTTGTCCTCTGACATGACTATTTTTTACTGTTTATATTTTTGAGTGTTGGATTTAATGTACTGTGTCTCTATACTATGTTACTTTATTGATGTTAACTGATACGCTGGACCACTACTCTTGCTTTGTTTCAATGTGGGTTGTAGGATTAAGATAGTTGTTAAGGTTTAGTATAATTGTAATAAATGGGAATTTATAATAAATAAATTGTATAATAAATATATAATAAATTGTTTAACTCAATTTTTTGTTGGTAGTCCTGTCTCCTTTCTTCCAAATCACTGAGAACTGCAACATAAGTTACGGCCTTGCCCCTGCTTGAAGGACAGCTGGCTTGAGTTTACGGGAAGATCTTTACGATTTGTAACACATGATACAATTACATAAGAACATAAGAAAATATGGAAGCTACAAGAGGCCGTAAGACCTACACGGGGTAGTTCCTATTACTTAACACTGCCTACATCCAAAAAAATGATACCCACTACAACCAAAATGACTTAACCACAGCACCTCGCCGCCGTGGTGTAGTGGCTAGCGTGCCTGGCTATGAATCTGCGGGCCCTGGCTCGATCCCGGGCCAGGGCAAGTCGGTGACCAGCCTACCCAGCTGTTCTTCCTTCCTTTCGGGGTTGATAAATGGGTACCTGGGGTAACCTGGGGAAGGTAACTGTGGTAACCCGGGAGTCACACTAGCCCTGTGTCCCGGGGTAACGGGTCTTTACCCACCACAGGCTCTAAGGGCTAATGCCACGGAGATGAGCACCGAATGCCACGCGCAGCTTAGCGTATGCTCCCATCTTTACCTTACCTTACAGCACCTCCACAGTTCAACAGGCAAACCACACCAACTTTAAACTTTAATAAAAACATTTCAAACAAATTAAATAAAAAAAAACTAAAGAGTCCAATGATAATGGAATATGATAAAAACTATGATAAAACAAGAGCGAAGGAAACACAGAACACACTCAACACTCACATGCAATAAACACAAGACACTTTTATATACTCGCACACTCGCTGCGGAATGACTGAAAGTTTCCTATGAAAAAATTGAATGATAAACTTTGAATATGCTAAACATGATAAACTATGATAAAACATGAGTGAGACAAACCCAGAATATACCTAAATATATACTCACCTAATATATACTCACCTATATATACTCACTATATATACACTCACGCTGAGGAAATTCAATAAAAAATGAACTACAGTATAATAAGTTCTATGATAAAATGAAGTATGATAAAAACAAGGGCGAGCCAAACACAGAACAAGACACACTCAACACTCACATGCAATAAACACAACACTTTTATATACTCACACACACTGGGGAAGGGACGAAGAGGGTGTGTGAGGGCTGTAGAGGGGGGCGGCGCGTGACCTCTCCCCACGAACAACACTGCAAGACTGACCACCACCACCACCTGGCCACCACCACCTGTGAACTTAACCCTCCACGTGATGCCCTGTAATAATAATAATAATAATTTTATTCTCACACGAAGGCCTACAGGAAAAACATAACATAGACATGAGGGAATGAACTGAAGTACTAAAGCAAATAAAAGATAATATATACACAGAGAAAAGGTGTATATTTCAATTTGCAGGGGAAAAACCATTGCATCGATAACTAGCTAAAATCATTGACTACATGTGGGCACTATAAACACTGCTAGACTTACCTGTGGTCGGCGGGTTGCGTGATGTTCTGTTATGCTTCAAAGTCACTCCTAAGTCAGTCTTCTTCGGTAGTGCGAACTCCAGTCTGCGTAACGTAATGAAAGAGAAGAGGAGCGTCATAACTATTGGGTGGTGTTATAATCTATCTGACTTTTACTGCCACTACTTCAACTACATCTACCTTTTTAATGCGGCTAAGTGCAGTGTCCATATTTTAGAATCTAGGACATTTTTTACTTTTACTTTTACAATACTTTTACTTTTACAATACTTTTACTTTTACAATACTTTTACTGCCACTCTTTTAACATCTACTTTTTTAATACATTTATAAGTGCAGTGTCCACATTTTAGAATCTAGGACACTGATAAAAGTGTCCTAGAAACTCTAGGAAAAGTGTCCTAGTGTAAAAAACAACTTTTACTGCCACTCTTTTTACTACCGTAGATAACAGTCAAGTCGCCACCTGCAGTGATGTCGCCAGGCGCCATATATTACGAATTATAGCATTACTACTGATTTGTATGTGCCACTGAAGATAATACACAGTAGTTTATATCACGACTGTATAATCTACCCTGTTTCAGCGTTGTTTTATGCTTTGTATCTGCAAGTATAGACGGTTTCAAATTTCACTACGCGTTTTTTTTTCGGGCGACGACGACAGCGGTAGGACACTCAGTAAATAAACACTAGATGGCGACTCTACTGTTGGTAGCCACTTTGTAGATATTTATGTCATTTGTTCATTTATAGCCATAATGTGACACAGATGAAGACACAAAATGACACAGACTCTCCAGATAGACCCTTCAAACTTTCCTCAAATCATGGATGTAGAAATGTAAGTATTAACGCCACCACACGTCTGTTAACAAAACAAAAAGTTGTCCTGGCGACTTTACTGTTATCTACGGTACATCTACTACTTTTTTCATTACGACTAAGTGCAGTGTCTATATTTTTGGATCCATGACATTGACTTTTACTGCTACTACTTCAACTACATCTACTTTTTTAATACGTCTATGAGCAATGTCCTTAATTAAGAATCTAGGACGGTGACCTAGAATCATTGAACCCTGAATCACGGTACTGTGAGGAGACATTAATACCACTCTGCCATAGTTGACATTATAATTATTTAAGACTTTTTAGAGATCACTTTGTATCTGCGAGTCACTATAACACACTTATACTAATTATTATTATTATTATATTATTATTATTATTATTATATTATTATTATTATTATTATTATTATTATTATTATTATTATTATTATTATTATTATTATTATTATTATTATTATTATTATTATACACATTGTTGTCTTTTCCTGAGGTTAAGTTATTCCCGCTATTCTTTACTTGGAGAGATAAATAGATGTATAGTTTTAGATAAATGTATATATAAAAAAAAATGCAAAATAAATTAAATGAAACAATTAAATAAATGTATTGGAGAGATAAATAATGTATAAATAAATATAAATAGATGATTGCCATAAAAAAAGGATTTATGAGTGAATTTAAAAGTGGATAAATGTGAGATTACTGAAGTGGATGAATGTGAGATTACTGAAGTGGATGAATGTGAGATTACTGAAGTGGATGAATGTGGATGTATTCAAAAAATGGATAAATATGAGGCTTATGAAAATGAATGCAAATGACTTGTTAATAATATGAGAGCAATATGAATGTTGATATGAAAATGACTTGTTAATATGAGACCAATTAGAGAGAACTGCAACTCCGAAATGCCAGTGGTCGCTGGCAGTTTTAACTCACAATTTGGTGAAAAGTTGGTCAACTTGAAAGAAAAATATGGGCTTATTCCACTGCACTTAAAACACAAAAGTATAATTTTAAGAACGATTTTCTTCTATATGTATATTGTATAGAAGCCTGATTCTGTAAAACATGTATTTAACCAAATAACCAAGTAGGTTATAGTTGAGGAGGCGAGGTAAATGTTACTCTATGATATTATACAGTCAATAACGTATGTTTAGAAGTTATCTATACCTAGGCAGTCATATGTTCCTGTTATTATTGTGTATCAATCAGATAGAAAGCCTGGAAGTGCAATGAGTCGACGCGTGAAGTAGCAATGTTTTGATTCAATCTCCCCGCCACAATCTCCCCGCCACCACTCCCCGCCGCGGCGTGTCGCCTCCACAATTATAACCTACATTGTCGTAGCAACAAGCCGATTTCGGCATTCTTTATTCTTCGTTTTTCCAAGGCATTGCTTATTGTATTTTGACAAGCGTTTGCCAGACGCAGCAGTACTGTCTTAGAAAACAGTGTGAACATCGCCCAAATTTTACATGCCACAATATACATGTAAAAAATATATTAAGCTTTGCTACTCGAGGCGAGTAATTTGCATTAAATTGCTATCTTAGAACGTTCAATCGTAATGCATGTTATGCATACACTTACTAGAACAACAGAAGAACGTTCTTTTTTAGTATTCAGATGCGGTGCATCAATATTTATCGCGAAATTGATTTATGAAAAATATTAGTCGCGGAGGGAAAACACAGTAGACCAACCTTTGAGTTAAAACTGCCAGCGACCACTGGCATTTCTCGAGTTTCAGTTCTCTCCAATTGGATGAATGTGAGTACTATTAGAAAAATGAATAAATGTGAGGATTATGAAAATGAATGAATATGCGACTATGGGTAATCTGAATATGAGGATGAATATGCGACCAGTTTGATGAATGAGGAAAAAAAAATGAATAATTGTGATGCGTATGAAAATGAATGAATATGCGACTATGAATAATATGAATATGAAACCAGTTTGATGAATGGAAGGATTAATTAAATGGATAAATGTGTGAATAAAAAAAACATGTTAGGTAGATAATGAGAAGCGGATATATAACACAAAACATAAAATAAAAAAAAAAAAAACAAAAAAAAACAAATACAAAACATACATAATACAAAAAATAAACCAAAAAAATGATAAGTAAAAAAATAAAAATAATAATAAATAAATATAAAAATAAAAATAATAAGGTGAATAATAAGACCCTAAACACACCTTAAGCACGTCAATGACCCACAAATAACCTGCATCACATTAACAACAACCAACAACAACAACAACAACAACAAGCGTCAGGTGGCGAGCATGCGGGCTGGAGGAGGGGACAAACAGCAACACACGGGACTCGAACGGAACACCACGCACCATCAACCACCACCACACACAACAAAAACTATCGTAGTAAACATCAACCATGCCTTGTTTGTTTTTTGTTGCTTATGTTGAACTGTAATAGATGTAAATAAAGTAAAAAACAAAACATCAACCATAGACGAAATCATATATATATACTGCTGCATTAAATCACTGTGGACTATATACAACATACTTAATACAGAATTTGAACGTTATGGAAAGCAGGAAAGTAAAACAACAACTTACTTAATACAGGATTTGAACGTTATAAAAAGCAGGAAAGTAAAAAAAAACATACGTAATACAGGATTTGAACGTTAGGTAAAGCAGGAAAGTTAACGGGAAACGAACGCGGGAGGAAATTATTGATCTGTGCGAAGTGTTCAAAACCGTTCGCCCGCGCAGCCCAAATGTAAACAAGAAGCAGCTGATTGTGGTCCCGCCTCAAGCCGCCCACCCAAACACTACTATTGCTCCTCATACCGAAGACCCAGCGGCGCCCATACCCTTCCTAGGACCCTAAGGACATCATGGGAAGGGCGTGGCACTACTGACGATACTTAAATCACCAAGGGAACGGCTGTGTTGCGTTTAATTGACTGAGGAACGTGTATGTGTATCTTCCTCCGTGTTATTCTTCCTCGGGAGTGAATGCAAAAGGGCGCGACCAAAGGCTTCTCCGTGTGAGGTTACGAAAAACGGTGGACAGGGATGAATATGATAAACATGTTCTATATAGGCTAAAAAAAGGAAGTGGGAAGCGGAAGCGTAAAATAGGTAATAGGAAGTTAAAAGTGTGTGTGTGTGTTGGATGTTTTTTTTGAAGTGGTCACCTCACCTTACGTGGCAAAGACAAGAAATAACACTTATGTACAGAGAAAACTAATTGATACTTAGAGAAAAAAATAAAATAAAGGGGGACAAGAACGAAAATACTTCTAGAAAAAAATAGAGGGTGAAAAGAACGTTAAAAAAACATCTCTGATTTTTTTTTGTGTAAGATAGAAATAAAAAAAAGGGAAAAGAACGTAAAAACACCTCTGATTTTTGTGTAATTAAGATAGAAATAAAAAAATAAGGGAAAAGAACGTAAAAACACCCCTGATTTTTTTGTAATTAAGATAGAAATATAAAAAAAAAGGGGAAAGGAACGTAAAAACACCCCTGATTTTTTTGTGTAAGATAGAAATAGAAAAAATAAGGGAAAAGAACACAAAAACACCTCAGATTTTTTTGTGTAAGATAGAAATATAAAAATAAGGGAAAGAACGTAAAAACACCCCTGATTTTTTTGTGTAAGATAGAAATAGAAAAAAATAAGGGAAAAGAACGCAAAAACACCTCAGATTTTTTTTTTGCGTGTGTAAGATAATAATTAAAAAAAATATATAAGGAAAAAAACGTAAAAACACCTCTGAATGTTGTGTGTGTAAGATAAAGATTAAAAAATAATAATAAAGGGAAAAGAAAAGAACGAAAAAAACCACCTCTCTGATTTTAGTGTGTGTCAGACTTCGCTTTGGTTGAAAGTTTCGCGGTGAAGATCGAAGTGGAAGCCGAGGCCAGGATGCGGCGGCAGAACGTTCGGACTTTATCGCTCGTGGTGTGCACGTTCACCTACCTGCTGATCGGGGCCGCCGTGTTCGATGCCCTGGAGTCCGACACCGAGGCGGAGAGACTGCATGTGATCGAGTGTTGGTATCCTGTGTTATATCCTATGTTAAATCCTATCCTGTGCTAAGTCCTATCTTGAACCCTATGTTAAATTATGTCTTGATTCCTATGTTGATATCCTTGTCTGTGTTCTTGCGTGTGATTGAGTGTTGGTATCCTATGTTATATCCTACCTTGAATCCTCTGTTAAATCCTATCCTACGTTAAATCCTATCCTATGTTAAATCCTATCCTATGTTAAATCCCCTGTTATATCCTATCCTATGTTAAACCCTATCCTGATTTCTATGTTAAATCCTATGTTCCTATGTTGAATCCTATGTTCTTATGTTGAATCCTATGTTAAATTCTATGTTCCTATGTTGAATCCTATGTTCTTATGTTGAATCCTATGTTAAATCCTATGTTCCTATGTTGAATCCTATGTTAAATCCTATGTTAAATCCTATGTTAAATCCTATGTTCCTATGTTGAATCATATGTTAAATCCTATGTTCCTATGTTACATCCTATGTTCCTATGTTGAATCCTATGTTAAATCCTATGTTCCTATGTTGAATCCTATGTTAAATCCTGTTTTATATCCTATGTTGATATCTTTGTATGTGTTCTAGGTGCGTGTGATTGAGTGTTGGTATCCTATGTTATATCCTCTCATGAGTCCTATGTTAATTCCTATCTTGAACCCTATGTTAAAATATGTCTTGATCCCTATGTTATATCCTATCTTGAAGCCTATGTTGATATCCTTGTCTGAGTTTTTGCGTGTGATTGAATGTTCGTATCCTATGTAATATCCTATGTTAAATCCTATGTTAAATCCCTTCTTGAATCCTATGTTGATATCCTTTCTGTGTTCTATCCTCTTCTATGTGTTGGGTAATTCTGTCTATCTTATTTCTATTCTGTAATCCTTTCTATTACTTTCCTTTTCCTATCATCCCATAATTATATTTCTTTACTGTTATCCTATATTTATCACATTTCCTTACTTCCTCCTTCTATATGAGTTTCTTCTCTATATCTATACCTCTCATGTCTTGTTAATGCTTTCATCCGTAAGAATAGGAGGAGGAGGAGGAGGAGGAGGAGGAGGAGGGGGAGGAGGAGGAGGGGGAGGAGGAGGAGGAGGGAGGGAGGGAAGGCAGTGTGCTTGTTTCTTCTCGAGGCGGAAGAAGCAGAGTAAACAAACCTATAATTACACAAACAGGGCGTATAAACAAGCTGACTAATGACTGGTGCTAACAAGTGGAGTAAGGGAAGTGGGGTAACAAGGGAAGGAGTGAAGGAAATAAGAGGAGTGAGGCGAGAGGGAGTGAGAGGGAGTAACTAAATGGTGATAGGAGTGGGAAAGAAATTAATGTAGATGAAGAATGTAAGCAAACTGGGATTACTGTTATTATTATTTTCTTTTTTTTGCAATGGTATGTTTTGCAGCGTTTATATAAAGTGTGTCTATAGATATTCAGCGTGCAAAGTGTAAATGAAAGACTGAAAATTGACTTAAGACCACGAACATTTTTGGGAGAACGAAATGTGTAGAGAGAGCAATATGAGAGAGAGAGAGAGAGAGAGAGAGAGAGAGAGAGAGAGAGAGAGAGAGAGAGAGAGAGAGAGAGAGAGAGAGAGAGAGAGAGAGAGAGAGAGAGAGAGAGAGAGAGAGAGAGAGAGACGTGGGAGAATAGTGCCATATATCCAGCTATCTATTTGACTATCTATCTATTTATATATCTGCCTGCCTGTGTGTCTTATCTATCATATAATCATCTAACTGAACACTTAACATATCTAAAACAGAAAAAAGGCTTAGTTGTGTTCAATGTTTACACTCTCACGACTAACAAAGACTTGCTTTTTTTCTTCTTTCACCTCACGCCACTGTTTGCTACATCAATAGGAAAAAATCATTGATGCATAACTTATACTGTCCACACACACACACACACACACACACACACACACACACACACACACACACACACACACACACACACACACACACACACACACACACACACATTTTTTCACCCTTACACAAACATTTCCTAACGCCACCTAAACTATCCAACAATCTAAAAACGATCTAAAAATCTTTAAAAAAAACTACCTAATCTAAAAAACTATATCTAAAAAACTATACCTAAACTATTAAACAATCTAAAAAAAAATATGTATTAATCTAAAAAACTATCAAACTAGAGACAGAAAATAAAGGAAACATGAACAAGAACATAAGAAAATAAGGAAGCTACAAGAGGCCGCGAGGCCTACACGTGGTAGTTCCTGAATTGGAACTCCCCCAGACTCCCTCCTCGCACTCTTACTCCACTCCCTCAATTCAATCCCTCGCCCTTCGCCTTCCTTCTCCTTCCTCTAACAAATCCACATCCTGCATCTGATCTAACCATCCTGCTGTAACATTCCGTTCTTTCCCCTTCCCTCGCCGTTTCACTATTTCTCTATAACCCCTCCCCTTTTTATGCTTTGCCATAGTGCCACATGACCTCTGATGTCTGGCACATTTCCCCTTTTTTTAGCATTAAATCAATCAATCAATCAATATCATTACGTACAATGAAAAAAGTGCCAAATTTCAAGTGGTTTTGCGTCGCTCTACTAACTAAATACTAACATAAACTAACTAACTAAATATTAACATTAAACTACTAACTAATATCTAAATTACTAACATGAAATCCCTCGCCCTTACAGATGTCCGAGGTCTACTGCTGCACAAGTACAACATCACAGGCACCGAGTACAAGCTGATCGAGACTGTGATTATCGAGAACCAGCCCCACAAGGCGGGCCAGCAGTGGAAGTTTGCCGGCGCGCTTTACTTCGTGACTGTGGTGGTGGCCATGATAGGTGAGAGAGAGAGAGAGAGAGAGAGAGAGAGAGGAGAGGGGAGAGAGAGAGAGAGAGAGAGAGAGAGAGAGAGAGAGAGAGAGAGAGAGAGGGGGGGGGGAGAGAGAGAGAGAGAGAGAGAGAGAGAGAGAGAGAGAGAGAGAGAGAGAGAGAGAGAGAGAGAGTTCAATTCAATTCAATTTTTATTTCCACAGGGTAGTGGTTATTACATACATATTAAAATAAAACAAATATATACAATATATACAAAGCTAATAGAAAGTACTTAAATTTATCAGTAAAGTAAGGGGTTTATTCTGTGGCTCTGTGGTCATAAATTACAATGATGAATAAGGCCAGTCTTGAATTTAGATAATGTTACTGCAAGTTTTATGTGGTTGGGCAGAGCATTCCACAGTGTTGGGCCCAAAACCTTTAGTGATCGGGCCCCTGTGTCAGTCTTGAAGCGTGGTATATATATATTATCATTCTGCCTCGTGTGTTCCCTAGTGACATCAGATACCTTTTCATAGTCACAGAACCATTCAGGATAAACTATAAATAGGGACTTATATACATGTACTAATACATCAAATTCATGTTTCTGTCCTATTCGGAGCCACTTTAGTTCTTCATAAGCTGGAGACACATGGTCGTACTTCCTCAGGCCACCAACAGCGACCCGGGCTGCAAAGTTTTGTAATTTTTGGGCTTTAGCTTTTTGTGTCTTGTTTGTTGTACCCCAAATTTTTATGCAATAATTAATGCTACTTAACACTAATGATTCTATGCATATTTTTCTTGCCTTTTTATTTAAGAGTCCGCTTACTCTGTCCACACATATCAGTGTGCCCATTACCTTTCTCTTGACTTCATTTATGTGAACTTCAAAATTCATATATTGGTCAAAGTGTAGGCCTAAATTTTTTACACTCGTGCTTGGGATGATAGCAGTGTCATTCATACGTACAACAGTATCATTAGGAATTTGTGATATTAATTGGTTATTCCCTATAAAAATACATTGGGTTTTCTTAGCGTTAAGTAGTAGACCGTTTCTTAGGAAATATTGTTGTACAGCATGAAGAGATGCTTCCGTCTTGGTTATAAGTGTTCCCAGATTGCTTAGACAATCAGTATGAAGGAACTGAGTGTCGTCAGCATACTGGAGTATTGTACCATCCATTAGGTGATCCCGAGGATCATTTACATAGACAGTAAATAAAATGGGACCGAGGATGGAGCCTTGTGGAACACCATAAGTAATATGTAGAGAGAGAGAGAGAGAGAGAGAGAGAGAGAGAGAGAGAGAGAGAGAGAGAGAGAGAGAGAGAGAGAGAGAGAGAGAGGAGAGAGAGAGAGAGAGAGAGAGAGAGAGAGAGAGAGGAGAGAGAGAGAGAGAGAGAGAGAGAGAGGAGAGAGAGAGAGAGAGAGAGAGAGAGAGAGAGAGAGAGGTGTAGTGGTATATTCCCTCCTGCCATCTCTTCTGAATACCCTTTGATGACAACAGACTACCGTCAATAACACTATAGTCGCTACTGCACTAATATCACCAGGCGCCATATATTACGAATTTTAGCATCACTACAGACTTGTATGTGTCACTGAAGAGTCGTGCACAGTAGTTTATATTATGTACTACCTGTCTTGACTCTTCAGTGGCACATACAAGTCTGTAGTGATGCTAAAATTCGTAATATATGGCGCCTGGCGAGATTCGTGCAGTGACGACTATAGTGTTATTGACGGTAATCATTTCTTATTTTTTCCTGTTTTTCTTTCCTTCTCCCCTCTATTAACCCTCCTCTCCCTCCCCTTCCGTCTGCGTCAGGTTAATATACCGAAAATACACCTGAAATATACCGAAATACACCTAAAATATACCGAAATACACCTAAAATATACCGAAAATACACCTAAAATATACCGAAATACACCTAAAATATACCGAAATACACCTAAAATATACCGAAAATACACCTAAAATATACCGAAATACACCTAAAATATACCGAAATACACCTAAAATATACCGAAAATACACCTAAAATATACCGAAATACACCTAAAATATACTGAAATACACCTAAAATATACCGAAATACACCTAAAATATACCGAAAATACACCTAAAATAGACCGAAATACACCTAAAATATACCGAAATACACCTAAAATATACCGAATTACACCTAAAATATACCGAAATACAACTAAAATATACCGAAATACACCTAAAATATACCGAAAATACACCTAAAAGATACCGAAATACACCTAAAATATACCGAAATACACCAAAAATATACCGGAAATACACCTAAAATATACCGAAATACACCTAAAATATACCGAAATACACATAAAATATACCGAAATACACCTAAAATATACCGAAAATACACCTAAAATATACCGAAATACACCTAAAATATACCGAAATACACCTAAAATATACCGAAAATACACCTAAAATATACAGAAATACACCTAAACACATACCAAAATATACCAAAATATACCGAAATACATAAAAAACATACCGAATTATACCAAAATACACCGAAATATACCAAAATATACCGAAATATACCAAAATATACCGAAATATACCAAAATATACCGAAATATACCGAAATATACCAAAATATACCGAAATATACCAAAATATACCGAAATATACCAAAATATACCGAAATATACCAAAATATACCAAAATATACCGAAATACACCTAAACACATACCAAAATATACCAAAATACACCGAAATATACCGAAATATACCGAAATACATAAAAAACATACCGAATTATACCAAAATATACCGAAATATACCAAAATATACCGAAATACATAAAAAACATACCGAATTATACCAAAATACACCGAAATATACCAAAATACACTGAAATACATAAAAAACATACCGAATATACCGAAATACACCTATTAACCCTCCCCCTTCTGCGCCTTCGTCAGGTTACGGCCACTCGACGCCCGAGACGATAGGCGGCAAGGCGTTCTGCATCGTGTACGCGGTGGTGGGTATTCCCCTGGGCATGGTCATGTTCCAGTCCATCGGGGAGCGGCTCAACAAGTTCACCTCAGTCATCATTAAGAAGGTGGACGACGATAAGACTTGATTCATGCACGTTTACTCTGACCAGGAACTATTGTTTTTGGAGTAATCAATTTATTTACTTTTTCGCTCTTTTTTTTGCCAATGTACTGTATTTTTTTTCTTTCTGTACCTATTTTTCCATTTATACCCCAATTTACATATTTTTATTTACTTCTAATAATTAAAACTTGATTCATACACTATCTAGAACTCTTAACTATGAACTGTACTAACTATGAACTGTCTACACTAACCAGGAACTCTTAACTATGAACTGTACTAACTATGAACTGTACTAATCAGGAACTCTTAACTATGAACTGTACTAACTATGAACTGTGTAAACATCTTCACTAACCCAGAATTATTGTTGTTGTATTCTTCATCAATTTATTTATCTATGTACAGTACACTTTTTTTTTTACTTTTATTCCCCTATTTACCATTTTTTTTACTTTTATTCCCCTATTTACCTTTTTTTTTTAACTTTTATTCCCCTATCTACCATTTTTTTTACTTTTATTCCCCTATTTACCTATTTATTTTACTTGCCTACACACCTATTTTTTTTCATTTATACCGCTATGTAACTTTTCTTTATTTACCTCTGTACCTTTGTTTACATTCATTCCCCTATTACCTTTTTCTACCTATTCATCTACCTATATACCAATTTTTCCATACTCTTATATTATACTGTAAGTTTTCTATTTTTCTAGTTTCCTATACCCCTCTATAACCCTCTGATTGACTTGCCTAACTATGTACTAACCTAACGCCCTAACTAACACCACAACTACATAACTGCTAAACCATAACGTATTGAATTATATCACAAATTACGTAACTGACTGTAGGAGAGAATAACTAGGAGGCGTAACTAGCGTGTCTTCCCTAAGTCACGTAAGGTAAGGTACGTTAATTAATTATGTAACTACACCTTAATCATTAGTACAGGTAGGGAGACATGCGTGACACTAATCGACGCTTTCGTGCAAAATTACCATCACTCAGGGTCGAAAGAGACACGGTACGTATAGGGTCGTATTACACAATCTAGTATTACATACTCCAGAAAGGTAGTATTTATATTTGACAAACATACCCGTGGCGCCAGACTGTCTATATATACACTGCGTCGCTTGATTATGATTTATTGAAGGAAAACATTAATGCATAGAGGCAAAAAAAAAGTGGGGTGGATATGAGTGTTGATTGACATGGAAAAAAAAGTAAAGTGACAAAGTATTCAAGTTGTAGGAAGAAAAGTGGAAAGAGAAAGATGATGGAAAAAAAAAACCTGGTATGTTCAAAGAGTATTAGTGGTGCATAATATAAGGAATGAGGAAGTAAATTATAGATGTACAGAAGGTAAATGAATGTCAAAAGAAAAAAAATTCGGGGTGGATATGAGTGTTGATTGACATGGGAAATAATAAAGTAAAAAATATCCTGGTATGTCCAAAGTGTATTAGTGGTGCAGGGAATGGGGAGTAAATTAATAATGTGAAGAGAATATGAGAAGGAGTGCAAAGGAATGAAAAATGGAGCACGCACAGATCGCAGGAATAGGCGAAAAAATATATAAATAATTGACATAGATTATTCAAAGATGAAAAAGAATTATCGTACAAAAAAAAGAAAAAAAAAAGTGTTCGTACAGAAAGGAGTAAGAATTGTTGAGAAAATACCTAACAAAAAATCCAGGGTGCCAGAATAAGGTAGGAGTGTTGCGGAAAAACAGGAAAGTCTTGGTCGTGTTGTGTTGGGTTTATGGAACTCTCGCCGATGGGAATTCTCGCCGAAACACCAACCTAGAACTCTCGCCTACGTGGAAATGTTAACCTAACCTGGACATTGGCACCTAACTTAACCTAACTGATCAAGCTAATGATAGTATTTCATCCCTGAATGCAGAAACAAGGGTAAAACTTGATTAAATGTATATATTGGGTCCTGTAATATCAAGAATTGGAGCACTCGACGACGGCGGCGAGAATTCCTATCGGCGACAGTTCCAGTTACCTTGTGTTGTGACGGTGATGCGCAGTGTTGTGCTGTGACGATGATGCGCAGTGTTGTGTTATGGAGGTTAGATGGGCGATAAAGGTACCTGGAACTGTCGCCTATTGGAACACTCGCCGACGTCGCTGAGTGTTCCAATTTTTAACGTCGGCGAGTGTCCCATTACCCGTGTTTCTGCATTCAGGGATTAAATACCAACAATAGCCTGAATAGTTAGGCTAGGTTATGTGTTTAGGTTAGGTTAGCTTCCTTTTCATATATTACAAGTTGAACTGTTGCCGAAAATTTCAAGGTCGACGAGTGTTCCAATGTCGGCGAGAGTTCTGGGTTGGTGTTGCGGCGAGAGTTCCTATCGGCGACAGTTCCATAAACCAACTATAACATTGGACACGAAAAACAAAAAACGGAAGACACAGTCCAAAACCTAACAATCTTGAGACAATAGATGAGTCAATATTTTCTTTAGTTGTGTTGCCGCAGTTGAATTTCTCTTTTATTTTCTTGCCGCAGACGAATTTCTCTTTTTTGTTGTGTGCCATAATTATGACCTGTGATGTCTGGCACATTCCCTTTTTTTTTGGCATTAAATCAATCAATCTCTTTTAATGTTGTTACAGATGATTTTTTTTGGGTCTCCTCAGATTAATTTTTTTTTTATTTTTGTTACCACAGATTAATTTTTTTCCCTAGATGAATTTCTCGTCATTTTTGTGGCTTCGGATGAATTTCTCTTCTTCTTTCTGGAAATTTTGGTTCCTTCGGATGAATTCTTTGTAAGAAAAAAAATGTTATACCTCAGATTTTTTTTGTTTTTTTGCCTCAGAGGATTTTTTTGTTTTTTGTTTTTTTGCCTCAGATACATTTCTCTTCTCTTTTCCCGCCTGCCCAGATCAAGAAGATGCTGGGTTGCGCCACCACGGAGGCCACGGACGTGAACCAGCTATTCGTGACGGGCACTCTCTCCTCCATCGTGATGACGGCAGGAGCAGCGGTGTTCTCCCACTACGAGAACTGGAATTACATCGACGCCTTCTACTACTGCTTCATCACGCTCACCACCATCGGTTTCGGGGACTTTGTGGCGCTGCAGGTAGGCTTTCACACACGTCTTTTCTCTTTACAAGTTCTGGATACACATCTTTCTCTCTCTCTGAATCAGCCTTTCATTGTCAATTTTTCCCAATGACAAAGCAAATGATAAAGCATTTCTTTGCTTTATTTCCTTTCTTTTTTGGCTCGTTCTCTCCTCACTTGTTCTTTATTCTTTATTTTATTCCAGCATGTTATACTATCAAAATATTTTCCTGTCCTCGTTACATATGTGCCAAATCATCAACCAACATGCGACACGGAAATATGCAAAGAAAGAGAAGAAAGGAAAAAGAAGAAGACGGAAAATAAAGAGAGAGGGAGGAAGGAAAAAAATAGAGATAGAGAAAAGAAAGAGAGAGGGAGGAAGGAAAAAAATAGAGATAGGGAAAATAAAGAAGAGGAGGAAGGAAAAAAATAGAGATAGGGAAAATAAAGAGAGAGGGAGGAAGGAAAAAATAGAGATAGGGAAAATAAAGAGAGAGGGGAGGGAGGAAAAAAAATAGAGATAGAGAAAAGAAAGAGAGAGGGAGGAAGGAAAAAAATAGAGATAGGGAAAATAAAGAGAGAGGGAGGAAGGAAAAAAATAGAGATAGGGAAAATAAAGAGAGAGGGAGGAAGGAAAAAAATAGAGATAGGAAAATAAAGAGAGAGGGAGGGAGGAAAAAATAGAGATAGGGAAAATAAAGAGAGAGGGAGAAGAAAAAAATAGAGATAGGGAAAATAAAGAGAGAGGAGGAAGAAAAAAATAGAGATAGGGAAAAGAAAGAGAGAGGGAGGGAGGAAAAAAATAGAGATAGGGAAATAAAGAGAGAGGGAGGAAGGAAAAAAATAGAGATAGGGAAAATAAGAGAGAGGGAGGAAGAAAAAAATAGAGATGGGAAAAGAAAGAGAGAGGGAGGGAGGAAAAAAATAGAGATAGAGAAAAGAAAGAGAGGGAGGGAGGAAAAAAATAGAGATGAGGAAAATAAGAAAGAGGGAGGGAGGAAAAAATAGAGATAGAGAAAGAAGAGAGAGGGAGAAGGAAAAAAATAGAGATAGGGAAAATAAAGAGAGAGGGAGGAAGGAAAAAAATAGAGATAGGGAAAATAAAGAGAGAGGGAGGAAGGAAAAAAATAGAGATAGGGAAAATAAAGAGAGAGGGAGGAAGGAAAAAAATAGAGATAGGGAAAATAAAGAGAGAGGGAGGAAGGAAAAAAATAGAGATAGGGAAAAGAAAGAGAGAGGGAGGGAGGAAAAAAATAGAGATAGAGAAAAGAAAGAGAGGGAGGGAGGAAAAAAATAGAGATGAGGAAAATAAAGAAAGAGGGAGGGAGGAAAAAATAGAGATAGAGAAAAGAAAGAGAGAGGGAGGGAGGAAAAAAATAGAGATAGAGAAAAGAAGAGAGGGAGGGAGGAAAAAAATAGATATAGAGAAAAGAAAGAGAGAGGGAGGGAGGAAAAAAATAGAGATAGGGAAAATAAAGAGAGAGGGAGGGAGGAAAAAAATAGAGATAGAGAAAAGAAAGAGAGAGGGAGGGAGGGAAAAAATAGAGATAGGGAAAATAAAGAGAGAGGGAGGGAGGAAAAAAATAGAGATAGAGAAAAGAAAGAGAGAGGGAGGGAGGAAAAAAATAGAGATAGGGAAAATAAAGAGAGAGGGAGGGAGGAAAAAAATAGATATAGGGAAAATAAAGAGAGGGAGGGAGGAAAACGAGACAGGGACAGAGAGAAAACTCACATAGAGAAAAATAAATAGAGGAGAAACGTTAAAAACTAATGATAACCGACGGACATGAATGGTTACGAACTGAACACTTCCACACCTTGTTACACGTATCTTCGTCACGCAACACGGCTTTGTTACGATACGGTGTTCTGTTCGCATGTGTGTACCCGCAGCTTTATTCATCACCAAAATGCGATACGGAAAGATGCAAAGAGAGAGAGAGGGAGGGAGAAAGAAAAATGAGACAATGACAGAGAGAACACCCATAGAGAAAAAGATAAATAGAAAGATGAGAATGAGATGGAGAAAAGAGGAGAGGAAGGGGGATAATGGCGAAAAATAAATAGGTGAGAAACGATAATAACTAAAGATAACCAACTGACGTGTATGTTAACCCCTTCACGCCCAGATCTTTCCTTTGCTATAAAAAATCGTTTGTTTTTACCCACAACATTACGAAAAGTAACTGAATATACCAAATTAGTTAGTGGACAAGGATACTAAACAGGTCATATGTATAAAATATTGCTTATATGCCCTAAAAATCGTATAATGGGACCCAAATTACAATGCAAATTACGTTCTGGGTCTCAAGGGGTTAAGCCTCCCGTTAAGTGTGTTTCCTCCCGCAGAAGGAGAACGCGCTCACCACCAAGCCCGGCTACGTGGCCTTGTCTCTTGTGTTCATCCTGTTCGGCCTGACGGTGGTGGCGGCCTCCATCAACCTGCTGGTGCTCCGGTTCATGACCATGTGAGTGTCCTAACCTGTCCTCTCCTAACATAACCTGATCTGACCTGACCTAACCTAAATATATCCTAACCTGACCTAACATAACCTGATCTGACCTGACCTAACCTAAATATATCCTAACCTGACCTAACCTAACCTATTCTAACCTGAACCAAAATCTAACCGAACCTAATCTAACCTAACCTAACCTAGCCTAACCTAATGTTCCTCCCCTTCATCGCCTCCTACAGGAACACAGAGGACGTCAAGGCCGGGGACTACGAGATGCAGGACGCCTCCCGCTCGGTCATCACCCTGGACGGCGAGCTCATGGCCATCAACGGCAAGCTCCTGGCGGGCACTCCTGACGCGGAGATCAGCGTGGAGGGCAACATGGGGTCCTATACCAGCGTGGCCACCGTCTGCTCGTGCACCTGTTACCCCCGCCCCCACTACAGCCCCACGGAAAGCAGGCACAGGTATGTATAGGGGTGTATAGGTAGCGAGGGGAACTATCTTTACCTATACCTATATCTATACCCAAAGCCAAGGGAATTTAGATCTCTATCCTTGTTTAATTTTAGGTTAGGTTAGGTTTCTCTATTTCCTTGGCCTTGTCTATACTATCTATATCTATACCTATAACCTTTCTATCTGTACCTATATAACTTTTTATACCTATTTAACGAGTAAACGAATCATACATAGAACCTACACACTATAACCACCTCACACACCATTCTGTCCATCTTACTAATGCAAGAGTTTAATATAACCAGTATTTTCACACTTTCATTTCTTTCACTGGTAAACTCTACAACTCTATTCCTGATTATGTTTATTTTTTCTTACTTTTCTATACGACTTAAAACAGCAAATTAATCAAATTAATATTAAATCACCACTACAACACCACTTTCTATATCAAATCACCAGCACAACACCAATTTCTATATCAAATCAGACTCAAAACACCCACATCAACACCTTAATACCCAGAACACACCACCTCTAACCCTTTTTAACCCACTTTTTATAATTATAACACCCACAACACCTCTCTCCCCCTTCTTTTCATCCCCTGCGCCCTTCCCACCTTCTTCCCCACTAATAACCCCTCCTATGCCCCCCAGGTCCCCCTCCCCGCACTAATAACCCCTCCTATGCCCCCCCAGGTCCCCCTCCCGCATCTCCCACCTGCTCATG
>JACEEZ010000130.1:0-5000 GCA_016584305.1 Chionoecetes opilio | reverse complement strand
TTTGTGTTTGGGCCATACAGTATATAACAAAGAAACAAAACAAAAACAATAAAATAACTTTCCTCCCTCACCCTTCCTACACTCTCAGAAATAAGGGGTATATTAAGGGTAGAATTGTTACATCGCACCATCACTACCCTTTTTAAACCCTATGTCCAGGCTGGAGGGTAGATGCTGCCGATTATACCCTTCATCTACCCTTTACCTACCCTTTTTAGACGAGAGTTGGAAAAGGGTATATTTGCGTCGATCCGAAAGGGTATATTTGTAAGGGTAGAAAAAGGGTAGCAGTATTTCATCACTACAAATACCCTTTTTCTACCCTTTTCCTACCCTTTTTTTCTAAGAGTGTAGTTTTCCTGTTTTTTTGTGTTTGGGCCACACACAGTAAATAACAAAGAAACAATAACAAAAACAATAAAATAACCTTCCTCCCTCACCCTTCCTATCCTCCCTCACCCTTCCTATCCTCCCTCACCCTTCCTATCCTCCCTCACCCTTCCTATCCTCCCCTCACTTTACCCTCAACCATCCTCCAATTTCCCCTCTTTCTTCCCCATCCGAGAAAGAGGAAATAAGAATGCATCAAGAGACAGGGAGAAACAAACAGACAGATAGACAAACAGACAGAAGTGACAGATAACAAACAGACAGATAGACAAACAGACAGAAGTGACAGATAACAAACAGACAGATAGACAAACAGACAGAAGTGACAGATAACAAACAGACAGATAGACAACAGACAGAAGTGACAGATAACAAACAGACAGATAGACAAACAGACAGAAGTGACAGATAACAAACAGACAGATAGACAAACAGACAGAAGTGACAGATAACAAACAGACAGATAGACAGAAGTGACAAATAACAAACAGACAGATAGACAGACAGAAGTGACAGATAACAAACAGGCAGATAGACAAACAGACAGAAGTGACAGATAAACAAACAGACAGAATGACAAACAACAGAAGTGACAGAAACAAACAGACAGATAGACAAACAGACAGAAGTGACAGATAACAAACAGACAGATAGACAAACAGACAGAAGTGACAGATAACAAACAGACAGATAGACAGACAGACAGAAGTGACGATAACACTAACAAAAAACAGAAACAAACAGACAGATAGACAAACAGACAGAAGTGACAGATAAAACAGCCAAACAGACAGATAGACAAACAGACAGAAGTGACAGATAACAAACAAGACAAACAGACAGAAGGACAAAAAAAAGACAGAAGGACAGAAGAAAAACAAAAACAAACAGACAGATAGACAAACAGACAGAAGTGACAGATAACAAACAGACAGATAGACAAACAGACAGAAGTGACAGATAACAAACAGACAGATAGACAAACAGACAGAAGTGACAGATAACAAACAGACAGATAACAGACGACAGAATAACGATAACAGACAGACAGAAAACAGACAGAAGTGACAGATAACAAACAGACAATAGACAAGACAGACAGAAGTGACAGATAAACAAACAACAAGACAAAGACAGAAGTGACAGATAACAAACAGACAGAAGTGACAGATAACAAACAGACAGACAGACAGACAGACGAGTGTGAGGGGAAGGATGGCGCCAGAGGATGCAAACGAGGGAGATGAGCGAGGGTAAGGATGGGAAGGGGAGAGGAGAGAAAAATGGAAACATAAGAGGAGTGAAGGAGAGAAGGAGGCACAAGCGATGAGAGATGATGATGAAGGGGAAGGGAGGAAGAAGAGGGAGAAGGGGAAGGGAGGAAGAGGAGGGAGAAAGGGAAGGGAGGAAGAAGAGAAGGGGGAGAAGAGAGATGAGCAAAAGTAGGAAACAGGTGGAGGAAAGAGAGAAGAGAGAGAGAAGAGAGAGAGAGAGAGAGAGAGAGAGGAGAGAGAGAGAGAGAGAGAGAGAGAGGAGAGAGAGAGAGAGAGAGAGAGAGAGAGAGAAGGAGAGACGAGAGAGAGAGAGAGAGAGAGAGAGAGAGAGAGAGAGAGAGAGAGAGAGAGAGAGAGAGAGAGGAGAGAGAGAAAGGGGAGATAGAGAGAAGGAAGAGAGGAAGAGGGAAAGAAAGAGAGAAGGAAGAGAGGAGGAGGGAGAGAAAGAGAGAAGGAAGAGAGGAGGAGGGAGAGAAAGAGAGAAGGAAGAGAGAAGGAGGGAGAGAAAGAGAGAAAGAAGAGAGGAGGAAGGAGAGAAAGAGAGAAGGAAGAGAGGAGGAGGGAGAGAAAGAGAGAAGGAAGAGAGGAGGAGGGAGAGAAAGAGAGAAAGAAGAGAGAAGGAGGGAGAGAAAGAGAGAAAGAAGAGAACAACTGAGAAAATAGCCACCAAAAGGGTAAAAAGAAAGGGAAAGAAGGAAGGAAGAGAGATAAATAAAGAAAGGAGAGAAGTGAAGCATAAGAGGGGAGACAAGAGGGTAAGAGGAAGCAGGAAGAAAAGGGGAGAAGGATGAGAGACTAAGAGAGAAAGGTTGAAAGAAGAAAGAAGAGGAATGAATAGGGCACAAGGAGTAAGAGGGAATTGGAAAGAAAGAAGAGAGAGAAGAGGAGGAGGAGGAGGGAGTGAGAGAGTTAGGTAAGGTTAGTTTAGGTAAGGTTAGGTTAGGTTAGGTTAGGTTAGGTTAGGTATAGTTTATTTAGGTTATGTGTTAGGTTTAGTTAGTTAGTTAGGTTAGGTTAGGTTTAGGTTAGGTTAGTGGTGGTTAGGTTAGGTTAGGTGTTAGTTTAGGTTAGGTTAGTTAGTTAGTTAGGTTAGGTTAGGTTAGTAGTGAGAGGTGAGGTGAGGTGAGGTTAGGTTAGGTTAGGTTAGGTTAGTTTAGGTAGGTTAGTTTAGGTTAGGTTAGTAGGTTAGGTAGGTAGTTTAGGTTAGGTTAGGTTTAGGTTAGGTTAGGTTAGGTTAGTTAGGTTAGGTATAGTAGGTTAGGTTAGGTAGGTTAGGTTAGGTTAGGTAGGTTAGGTTAGTTTAGGTTAGGTTAGTTTGGTTAGGTTAGGTTAGGTTAGTTTAGGTTTGAGGTGAGTTAGGTTAGGTTAGGTTAGGTTAGTTAGGTTAGGTTAGGTTAGGTTAGGTTAGGTTAGTTGTTTAGGTTAGTTTAGGTTAGGAGAGAAGGATGAGTGAAGAGTGAGAGGAGAGGAGGGGGGAGGGGAAGGGGAAGGGAAGGGGAAGGGGAGGAGGGGAAGGAGGGGAGGGGGAAGGAAAGTGAGACAGCGGAAGGAAAGGTGAGAAGACGGTGTTGCGTGACCTTGTTTTTACGTCAGGTAAGAGAACTCACGACTTGTTTATACCGCTGGGGGCACGAGGTCACAGGAGGAGGAGTAGGAGGGGAGGAGGAGGAGGAGGAGGAGGAGAGGAGGAGGAGGAGGAGGAGGAGGAGGAAGGAGGAGGAGGAGAGGAGGGGAGGCGGAGGGGAGGAGGAGAGGGGAGGAGGAGGAGGCGGAGCGGGCGGAGGAGGAGGAGGAGGAGGAGGAGGAGAGGAGGAGGAGGAGGAGGAGAAGAGAGGAGGAGGAAGGAGAGGAGGAGGAGGAGGAGGGGAACGTTTGACCTGACATGTGCATGCAATAATACAAAAAAATATCACCTCTTTTGCGCACAGGAGGAATTCAAAGGAAGAACAGATACCAGGGGCCTTTTCATGTTACTTTCTCTCTCTCTCTCTCTCTCTCTCTCTCTCTCTCTCTCTCTCTCTCTCTCTCTCTCTCTCTCTCTCTCTCTCTCTCTCACAAAACTTTCCTCCGCGTCGCCCTAATCAAAATATTAAGTTCCTTCACATATTACCAAGTTTTTCCCACAAATTGCCTTCTAAACCCGAGCCTCATCATCATTACCATCATTACCATCATCATGCTGCCCGTAATGACACCCGCTGCCGGCCGTAATCCAGCCAAATTTTACTATTAACTATTATTATCTGCGAAGAGTACCAAGAGGGAGAAGGGGGAGGTTGGAAATGACCGAAATGAGGTTTAGAAATAGATATAGTTTGATGTGTTTTGTTGTTAGTGCTTTTTAGTTGTTTAAACCCTAAACAAACAAAATTGTATCTTAATAGACCCTCAAAAAACGTGGAAACAATGCTCCTAAAAAAAAAAAAAAAAAAAAAAAAAAAAAAAACGGAACATTTAATCAGCAAAAAAAAGAACTGAAGGAGGCGAAAAACAACAACAACAACAACCAACAACAACAACAACAACAACAATAACAACAACAACAACTAGAGGTCGTAGATTCCTGGTATCACAGTAACAACTTTAATATGATTACGAGCAACACTAAATGACTCGTATGAAAGAGAGAGAGAGAGAGAGAGAGAGAGAGAGAGAAGAGAGAGAGAGAGGGGGGGGGGAAGAGAGAAGAGAGGGATAGACAACGCCCCCTTCCGCCTCACTGGCAAAGCGGTAATAAGGTCGACGTCAAGTATTTTCGCGTTACATGCAAGACCTAACACCAATGCCAGGGTCGCGGATTAGCGAAGAAAACGGGGGATGAGCCGCCAACTGGTCCATAGGGGAGGGGGAGCTTGTTAAAACTGTGATCGATGTAATGACTGGTGTGTGTGTGTGTGTGTGTGTGTGTGTTAATCCAGTTTTTCCTTAATTTGAGGCGTATTTCTTGCCGCTATTACTTTTTTTTCCTTAATGTGTCATTCACCCATGGTCTTTGTCCACGCGAGCTGGCTCGCGATCGCCAGTTTTACCCTCTCAGTGCGAGCTTGGAGCTCATTATTACCGATCTTTGGGCAATGCTGGGACCTCACACACCACACACACCAGTCTGTCCAGTTACTGTCCCCTTGCTCAAGGGGGACAGTAACCGCCCGAATTTGTCAAGTGAAAAATCCCCGGGAGCGCGAGGATTCGAACCGCCTACCCACAGAATGAGAGACCAGAACGTTATCAACCTGACCATCGCGAATGTGTGTGTGAGTGTGTGTGTGTAGATTTAATGATGTGCCTCTTTTATTGCCGGTGGTGGGGAAAAAAAAAGGGAAATCAGGGAAAGGA
>JACEEZ010000128.1:16619-42712 GCA_016584305.1 Chionoecetes opilio | reverse complement strand
AAATAAAGGGGGTTTTGCTCGTAACAATGAGCGGAAAAAAACCCCAATCAATCAACATTGGGGGCTACCCGGGGGCGCTTTTGCCTTGCCCCCCGTACGACGCCACTTCCCCGGGGGTCACCAGGGGCCGAGCCCCCAGTGCAGGCCCTTTCCCATAAAAAGCACTTCGACAAGAAACATAACTTGTCCACCACGAGCCTTGGGGGCCCCCCTTGGCTCCTCCACGCGGTTGCTCAGGTGATGGGATTCTAATATAGGAGCGGGTCCTGGGTCGCCCCTTTTTTTTTGGGCACAAGATACACCCCTGACAAAAATATTCTTCAATTCCAACCGCATCGTGGACAAAAAATACACACGCTTCGCGGCTGCTAGGGTCATTACGTCCCGGATTCCATCCATGGGCACATCTGCAAAATTTAAATACCGTCGGAAAAAAAACTTTAGGAATAACATATTGTTCCAGGGGTTTCCTTTTTCTGTGGCCACGCCCGGCACATTTCCTAATCAGTCGACGGGAAAAATTGGAGAAATTTCTTGGAAAGATGGAAAGGGGAGGTCCATCACTGACTCTTAAGGCTAGAAACCCTTTCCCCCAGAGTTCATGTTGCGTTTTTTCGACCCCCAATTAATAAGTGAAAAATTGGTAGGGATTTGCCCTTGGGGCCCGACCCACCAAACGGAACTTTTCGCGTTTACCCCGTCCGCTACCACATTTGCACGCCCGGGTTTAGAGGTAGGGGGTTCACCAAAAGGCAGCCCACCGCTCGGGGATCGAACCGAGACCTTCCCTTGCCGGGCGGACGTGCTACCGTACCTACGGTCGCCTTTCGGTGACAACCCACACACCAGGTAAAATTTGAGGTTGGTTTTAAACTTTTGGGATCGTCAGATCCCATCGTGAAAACCACCAATAAATTATTATCCTTTAAATAGCTCAGTAACGGCGCAGGGTCGGTATAAAAATTATTGGTACCAAAAATAACTTTTTGAAATGTTTTAGAACTCAAATTACTTCGAGGGGCTCTTGTGGTAACTAAATTTACCTTGGCCGGGATAAGAACTCTGCCCGTGACGCGATTACACAATTTTTTTTTCATCTTTTTTTCATCATACGCCCCCCAAATCCCTTGGCTGTACGTCGTACTTGTTCAAATGGGGCTGGAATATCTGGGAATTCAAACAGGAGCTTTCACGAAGATGTTTTAACTCTTCGAAACTTTGCTCATAAAGAGCTTACATCCCAGTGAAATGAAAAAATCTTTTTTTTTAAAAACCAGTTTAGGGGGATGGGAATTCTGGCGAAAAAATTTTTTAAAGGGGGGGGAAAAGCCCCCTAGGCCCCAAAAGGATCTAAACTTTTTTAACATGGAGTGGAAAAAGTTTTTGACGGACAATTTCCTTTTCGTCCCTGGTGTGGGTCCCCTTTGGTCGCGTTTGGCTCAAGAAGAATTTACTTTCAAAAGTTTTCACTTGGTGAACTTAGCTTTGAGACCAGCTACAACAGTCGCTGCAAAAACTGACAAAAGGGTTTTAAAGTGAGACTCATGATCTTGTGCTAGGGCAATTATGAATGTCATCGTCAGGTGTATTAATAATGTTCGATCCCAGCAATGGTGTACGGCTCTTCAATTGTGGCCGCTCAAGCACACATTCGGGACCCGTAACGGGCGTCACCCCGGACACCTTTCAAACATCACCTCTTGACACGTGGCTGGTCTGACAAAAATATCCGCTAAGACCACCACCCGACGGCCAGGCTACTCAGTAGCTCTCGCATAGCAATCAACTTTACCGTTCAGTGTTTCGCCTGGATGCGAAGGAACGAGGGTATGCTGACATTACTACAACCTGGAATTGAGTGGAGGACCATCCTGCAACTCCGCCGATAACGGGGCAAGTATTCTTCAAAGGTATGCAAGGTATCAAAGTATGTCAAACAGCGGAGTTACGTATCATACGGTGTCAAAATTGGCTTTGATCATCCATTCTTCTGAAAAGTAATTCGGCGGCGGATTTCAAGCAAACGGCATCCGAAGAGGCCATCTCGTAGAGACGCTTATTCTGGCCGTCCGATCGAAATCAAGCTACTGAAATTGTATTTACCCGTTACGCTTAACGACAGTGTAGCTATCTTTTAGGACTGGTACAGATACCGTTATTCTTCTGAGACTTTGATTCACTTGCCGAAAATCAATAATTGGAGGCGAAAAGTTGCCGTGCTTATTTCGGGTAGCGTAGAAATCAAAGGACTGTTAGAGGTGAGTGCTACGAGAATTGAATAACTCTTGGCGCCAGCTAGTCCTCTACATGTGTATCATACCTACTAATCGGATGGCCCGTTGGCGGTGAGGTACCTGTAAGCAGGAAAGTAAGAACAGGTTTGGTCCGCTGGACTGAGTTTAATGTGATGCTCGCACTTTATCCGGTAGCACGCAAGAGGTCTTCACCGGGAGTGGCTAATGACATCGTCGGTATCTGATAGTACCGAACCTAATGAGTTTCTCAAGAGCGAGTGTCATTAAGCTCCGGTATTTCACGACGTGACAAGCAAACTTATAGGATTGGTGTAGCGGGCTTGTAGACCTCTGTTCGAGATGTCAACTCTACGGCGGACTTCTGGGGGCAACGTAACGACACAAAAAAAAAGCAGTAGGTAGCTGCTAATAGGTTTAGGTAAGCCTGCCTTTCGATGCCTTACACGGTCAAGCCCTTTCCCCAAGGAAAACTTCCAACGCGCTATGTTTAACTCGCAGCTGGTCCCACCTGTGGACGGTCGTGCCTTGGTGTTAACACCATGGCTGATGTTGATACATGTCCTGCCTGACAGTGTCGCCTCTACGGCGCAATTGTTTTACTTTACTGGGCCATTGAGAACATACTTCATTATTTATAGTGCATCAGTAACACGCAGCCACTGGAACATCGCATCGAAAAATCCTATAAAAAAGAACCGAGTGGCGGTAATTTCAAGATGCAGTCCGACCATAGTAGCTTTCATAAGTTTCCAGTCCGGCAGTGAATTCACAGCGAGCGTTAGAGTACATGATTGAGGAACTACACCGATACGTCGATGTCCGCTCGCTTATCGCACTGCTCTTCTCTGTGAGTGATTTGACATATATAGGAGTAGTCGTAGAGCATAGGAGGAATCCATCGTCCTTTAACTGGGCTTGCCCTTTAAATGTTATGTACATTTTTGGGTGTGGACCCATCAATATCGATTAGTTGTACTTCTATCGTTAGGGCTAAACCCAGCTGCCGGGCGTCTACGGGAGGGGCTGAAAGTTGGTTGCTACATAGAACTCGCATACGAATCCATCTGGAGGAATCCTGGGTACAGGTTAGATAGTAGTCACTGTTGCGCTTGTCATTTCAAAGATGAACCTGTGACCTCCTTCATCATTCTAAATCACTCTGGCGTAACGCCACCGGCGCCCACGTGGCACGCCCTACTAGAGGCGCTGATACGGGACGACTCATTCAGAGAGAACATTTACATTAGCTTCAGTGTCTCACAGGCCATGGCGGAGAAAGATTTCGAATGGCTTACCTTCAGTGGGTATATGGGACTATTATGTGTAGTTTGTTGGGTCGAGGCAGTCGCGACAATATTGTGCTAAATCGACGCAATCTCGCGTCGCGCCTTCACTAGAAAGTCTCCCTCCCGCGGTTGTGATATAGTTACCTGAGATGGCGTCGAGGCTCGTATGTCTTTCGACGGGACCGCTACCTTATCGGCCCACAGAGCACGCAGGCCGCGGCTTCGCTCATTGTGTTTTCGGAATGTTTCTTATCTGGTAGCTATCGTCGGTAACTGTGAGTAGCCCGTACCGTGATCGCGTGAAGTAGTTAGGCAAGCGCTGCCTATCTGATCGCTGTTAGATTTGGCTGCTGTACCACTCCTCGTCGAGGAAAGAGCAGGTTTACATCTCTAGTTAAGGGACTCCCCTTCGTAATCTGTTGGTGGTGTTTTTTGGATTTAGTTATCACCCACGAATGGCGTATTTGCCTTCGCTTACGGGCAGCATTATGTGCCGCTGGCGGAGGCATACATTGGATGAGTATTCCTAGCGCCTTGTTGCGAGGTAAGGCAGGCTTGTAGGCCTAGCAGTAGGCCTGCAGTAGGGTCCTTGTTTTCAGTACGCTCTGTCGTCTCCGTTGGTGAGGTTGTGCTTTGCTTGAAGCTCTCATGATTAAAATGGTCTTTACGTCTGTGATGGGAGTGGTTGTGGAGGCGGCGAGTGAATGTGGTTGTTAGTGTGTTGGATGCTGGGGTTGAGAGTGTAGTGTGGTAGGAGTGAAGGAAGCTGGAGGTTACGGGAGGGGTTAGACGGTGCGAGGAGAGTGTAGTGAGGAGTGTGGTAGGGCGCTAAGACTATTCCTGGAGCGAATCGAATAGACCTGAAAAGGAGCTTTTGGCAAGTGAAGGTGAATCGAATTGAAGTAAGTGGGCGTTGTGAGAAAGCAGGAAAATAGAGATACGTTCTGCTAAATGTGGAGGTGTAAGGTCCAAAGTGGAACGAGTGGAGGGGGCAGGCCGATGCGAGTGATGTGGCTTGTTAGGGGGTATCCAGGGCGAGTTATTGACTCAGGGCGACTACTAAGGTTCCTATAAAGTCACGCGGGATTGGTGTTTGGAAGGGTAGTTGATCCACGGAGCCCGCCCGCAGGGAGTAAAAAGGTATAAGCAATGCCGCATACTGTGTGGCAGCGTAACTCATTTCAGGTACTCTGCTGGCTGGCAAGTGAGGATGAACGTGAGTGTTACGAAAAAAGGTAGACGATACATGCATTACCCGAAGGTAGAAATCTTGGTTGTTGGTTGACGGATTCAGGGTTAGGCGCATCGCTTGTACAGTCAGGTTTCTGTGCCAGAGAAGGGCTGTGAGGACGGCATGAAGTCGGTGAGTTTACCGTCAGGGAAAGGGTGAGTAGGTTATGTTAGGTTACAAGTATTATTAGTTTGAACTTGCATGGCGGACCAAGGGAAAAATGCCATCGTCGGCCTGAAGCGCTGGTGGAGAATGATGTTGAGTGTGTAAGAAGTGAGGAATTGCTACGGCGGTTCAACGGGAAGCTGGTATGTAAAGTTACGGGACGAAACGGGGTGGGTTTCCCTGTGGTGTGTGGTGTCCTTCAAGACGGCTATGTTACGACAATGTGGTACTGCCTCTTAGGGACTATGGCGTGTAATTGCCGTCTGGCAGCTTCATTGCAAAGCCAATGGTTTGGTCCTTTGGTCGGACAGCTGGGGGACCTTCGTCTTTTTCGGGGCATAACCACCTTCTACTCCGCAGGGACGGGGTGTCTACTTTTTCGAGGAAAGGAGTTCAGATCTTGTCTGACTCCCTAATATACAGGGAGTAGATGCACTGCAGATCTTATTTTAAGAGAGAGAACCCGGGGGTCTTCGACGTTCGAGGGGTCTGAGTAATAGGTAAACTTGGCAGGGGGACACTAGGAGGAGAATTTTTTTTTGGTTTTTTTTTTTTTTTTTAATTTTGTTTTGTGTTGTTTTTTTATTTTGTTGGGGGGGGGTGTGTTTTTTTTCAGAGCAGGGAACTAAAGTGATTCGTAAGAAGAGAGAGGAGGGTTTTGTTAAAATAAGGGAAAATTGACAAAGAAAGGAGTTGCTTGAAGGTTTACTATACAAACTGTAGGAGTATTTAAAAAAAAATAATTTCCTAGAGGAATATATTAGAGATTTTGATATAATACAATTTACAGAAATCATGGTTGGATAGTGTCAGGAAGGTTTCAGATCCGAAGCTCGAGATAGCTAGGTATAATTATCTCCCAAGGACAGAAGTATGGCAGACGAGGAGGAGGAGTTGCGCTTTATGCAAGAGATGCATGTGCAGGTTGTGGTAACTAATGTTATATACAAGACAGATGACGTAGAGTCATATATGGGTAGGAAGGTTAGCAGAGGGAATACTGAAAAATGGTTTTGGTGTAGTGTATAGGCCCTCCATTTGAACTATGTTAAAGAAAATGAGGATTGCAGCTCCTATATGGGAAGAAATAAACAAGGCTGGCAGTTATAATCGATTATGCGTGGTGGGAGATTTTAATCTTAGGAATATAGAGCTGGGATTTAATCATAGGTGAGCAAGCGATGCAGAATGAAAATTGTTATACTATAATGGCTTCAGATAACTTCCTAAGTCAAGCAATGCAAGGAGCGCTACTAGTAGAGAGATAATACTTTCTAGATCTTATTGCTGACAAATAAGACGATTTAGTTTGACAAATGTGGAGGTCGGGGGGAGATTAGATAATAGCGACGCATTATGAGATCAGATTTAGGCTAAAAATGGGAAGTTGTAAATAGTGGCAATAGGCATGATGCGAATACCTAATTTCAGAAGGCCAATTACTGGCGGGATTTGATTAATAGAGACACCTGGGAGGTTATTAATAAGAGGTGTGGGATGGAGTGGAGAAGAAATTTTCTCCAGGACATGGGCGCTGTACGTAGCGTGTAATAGGCCAATTTAACATGAGGTATTAGGAAATGTCACCGTGGAGGTAATTGGCGGCGGTGAGATATGGTAGTGAGGTCGAGGCTGAGGAGATAATTAGAGGCGGTTTAGACAGGCAAGTGAGGTCAGGGCTGGGAGGTAGTTTAGAGAGGTTATAAGGGGGATGTGAGTGTCGTAGCTGAGGAGGATTATACTCATGTTGTAAGGAATATAGATGGACGGAGGGCGATAAAAGAAATATTCCTTATAGGGAATAGAAGGTCGCAGAAAGAGTGATCCAAATGGATGACTTCTCGGCAGTTAAAAACACAACATTGGAGTAAAAATATAGAACATTTATGTTCATAAGGGTGGAAGGCTAGGATTGGTAAAGCAAAGAAGCAGTATAACGTTATGGCGAGGACAGTGAAGTTAAATTATAGCCTCCGAGTTGCTAAGAACTGTAATTATGAGATTTAAAGTAGCAGAATAGTGCGAAAAGGGACCCTGAAGAAAGGAGAGTTTCTATTTCAGGTTTATCAAACAAAAGACAAGGAATTAGTTGGGGACCGTTAAGGTCAGACAGGGTGAGGTCTTATAAATATCCGGATGAGGATATGTGTAGGAGAGTCTAAATGATTATTTCTTAAGTGTTTTTATACGGAGTTGGCTGATGCACAAGACGATACCTGAATATGTAGAACATATGTATGTTCAAGGAAGCGATGGAGGAGATAAACTCACGCAGATATTGTGATTTTAAATATAAGGAAATGGTGGAGGAGGGTATAGAGAATACATAACAAATTTAAATGCGCAGGACCAGATGACAGTGATGCCGCTAGGTATTAAAGGTAATCGCAAGGAGGTTGTTGTGAGATCGTTAGTGCACATTTTTAGGAATCGGTGTAGATAAAGGGCGATGTGCCATTATTGCGGAGGAAAGGAAATGTTGTGTCCATATTTATAGAAGGGAGAGCAGTAGGACTTAAAGTGCAATTATTATCGAACCCGTAAGTCTTAGACATCAGTGGTGGTACATTATTAGGAGGACATTCTATTATTTGGCAAAAAAAACATCTTAGAGAGCACTTAGATACACATAATGTTTGAATCAATGATTTCCGCAACATGGATTCATCAGGGGGGCGGAGAGGTTAGGTCTGTCTCTACCGATTTATTGGGTTTTTGATATAAGAAAGTTTATGAGACGGCGTAGATAATGATAAGGATTGATGATATAGATATGTCTTGACTTTAGTAAGGCATTTGACAAAGTACCACAGCGAGCGACTCTTAAATAAGGTTAGGGCTATGGTAATAGACGGGTGAAGGTTCTATTCATTGGATCAGTAGAGCTTGGCTAGTAATAGGCTACACTAAAGGGTTAGCAATTAATGTATTCGAAATCTGAATGGGGACTGGTGATACGTAAGTTGAGTGGCCACAGGGTCATGTTTTAGGCCTGCATTACTATATTTTTATTTAGCGTTCAAAAGGCGGACTTGGATAGTGGGATTAGCGAGTGATATCCAGCAAGTTTGGGCTGATTATGACTAAATCAGGATAGATTATTGTGTATTGACAGTCTGACGTAAACATATTGCAGTGGAGACTTTAGATAAGTTAATCGAGTGGGCATGTGTCAATGTGCAGGATGGAATTTATATATTGATAAATGTAGCGTTATGATGTTGGTAGGAAAATTGATAGAATGTAGCGTTATGATTTTGGTAGAAAAAAACCTGTTAATAGATACACCATAAGGGCAATGTATCGCTGAAAAGATCGAGGATAAGGGTGAAGAAAAGGTATCTTGGAGTGAGGGTGAGGCCGAGGACGTCTCCGACCTAGGAATACAATGTATTGAAGAGCAGAAATTCGTGAGCTAATATAGTATGAGTTAGATTCGTTACCACACAGTAAGTGTAAGTGAGAGAAGTGCGGAAGTTTATGTCTAAAGCGCTTATCTGGGCTTTAGTGCAGGCCTCCACCTAGACTTATGTCAGTTCATGGTTTTGGTCTCATATTACAGATGGGATATAGTGTTGTTAGATAAGAAGTGTTGGCAGAGAGGGATGGACGCGACAATGATACAAGAGGGATGCGAACTTTAGTTATGAGTGAGAGATTTGAAGTTATTAAAATTATACACTCACTCGAGAGACGCAGAGTAAGGGGTGATCTGATAGAAGTTTTTAAGTGGATAAAGGGATTTAATAAAGGAGAGGTAGGAAAAGTTCTTACGGCTTTTAACCAGGGTAGAACAAGAAGTAACGAATTCAAGCTGGAAAAACGTAGATTTAGAAAGGAAATAGGGAAAAACTGGTTCACAAATAGGGTGGGTGAATGAATGGAATGGTCTCAGTGGACAGGTAGTTAGTGCTGATTCATTGGGGAGCTTTAGAGGAGAGCTGGATAGGTTCATGGATGATTATGAAAGGTGGATGTAGGTAGTGTTAGGTGACAGGAACTACCACGTGTAGGCCTCGCGGCCTCTTGTAGCTTCCTTATTTTCTTATGTTCTTATGTTCATAAGTAGGAAAAAAGTATTGCTTCTTTCGCAGCTGCCACTGCATAAGAAGGATGGTAGGTGTTATTTGCCGGTGTCGAATCAGGAGTAGTTACTCCAGCTACTGCGGTTGTGAAGGCCATAGAGTGTTCCGTCTACATAAGCTTGCCGTCTAAGGCTGTTATGAAATCTACTAACTCGTCCTTAGGATGGAAGGGGAAAGAAAGGGGTGCACGACGCACGTTCTCCTGGACATGTAGCATATAGAACAAAAGTTAAAGAAATTTGGACATATTATCCATACTAATTTCTAATCCATTACACTAATTAGCCTCCGTTAATATTTGAATACATCCCTCTGCTAACATATTGGCCGCGATAGACCCATCCCATACAGTTTGCAACGACAAATGTGTTATTGTAGAGTCAGTCACATGACTTACCTGTTTCACTACGGTGGTTGCAGCCCCACCACTGAAAACTCTCAGGAAATTCTCCCTGAATTTGTCATAATCTTGCCCAATCTTCCGGGCATACAGTGTTGTGCTCTGCATTAATTGTTGATTGTTGAGCTCTAGATCCAGGTTGCAGTCTAGATCGAATGAAAGCTATTTCATCAGCTGGTCTGTATACATCTGAGTTACTCATTACATCCTCACACATAGTGAGAAACTGATCAGCACTATAATCTTCATCATCTCCACTAAATGGGCGCACGGATGCTTCTGTGGGTAACACCTTAAAGTAATCGTCCAGACCCAATTTTTTTTTGCCGAATTATGTTGAATGTACATTCAAAACACCTAATCCACCAAAAACAATTGATTTCCAGGCCTTATTTCCGTAAAAACACGACTTTTGTAAAAAGCACGCGAAAAAACAAATCTTCCCTCCAACAGGGCTACGACTGTTATTGATGACGTCAGAACAGGGACGCCCGCAGACACTCTGGCTGACACCTGTCGGCAAATGTTATGATGAGCGATTGTACTTCGATGTCAGACAGTGAATCTGTCGCTGTGACAGATCTAGAGTACGATGCTCAATCTGACACCGAAAGAAATGACGCTGGTCGCGTATACTATGAGGAAAACGAACCTCAGATTGTCATGGGATCCTATATGTTTGAGCCCGAGTACGAGGTGGATGAACAGGTGTTAGCAGAGCCTGAGGTTCAGCAGGAGGACCTGGCACTTCTCCAAAACATGGATTGGTAAATAAGGTTAAACCATGTGTGTGGGAATCACAATGAAGGTACTTTCGAGAAAATCCTATGGTTAGTTTTGGAGCTACAGTCAAACGTCATTACTCGGAAACCACATACTAGCATTAACTACAGCATAGAGTTGGAAAATATGCGGGCGGGAAGGCAGAAAGTGTGACAGCCACACCACCACAGGGTCTCTCACCACAGGGCACGCCCACTCCACAAACTGGTTTACTTGGTTTATTGGTCTTGTTAAGAGGCAAAGCCTCACAGTCGTGGTGGTCCACCGCTGCTGCCAGTCCTGGCGTCCCTGTCTAACAGGGCCACCTGGTCTGGTATGGTGTTGAACTGAGTCACTGTATTACGGGGGGGGCGCCGCCCTTGTCCAGCACACTCGTCGTCCCAACCACACACTGGGTAGGCGACTAGTCGCGCTGCACACTCTCACCCAGTCTTCACCCGCTGTGTACACTACACACCGTTTTCTCAACACAACTGCTCGCCCCAACACACTATAGGCGTGTATCACCCTACACACGCCACTCCTTTCCGTGTGCAAACTTTTCTCGAAAGGCACAGCTGTCTTGCTGCACCCATAAAGGATGCATGCATGTGGCATATAGCAAAGAAAATCTATCAGAAACACCCAAATATCTTCAAGTACTATATTTATCTCTGTGTTTACGTGCTTCTCTGATCAAGAGCGGAAAGAGGACCCTCCCTGATGCTACGTCACCGAACCTGAGCATGAGCGTCTGCAAACCTTGAGTGTGTTTTGAAAACTCGGGGAATTTGCAGATTTTGATTGCGGATTATTTAAAAACGGCTGACTGGATACAAAAAGTGACGACGTATTGTTGATATACTCGTTAATGGCTATGATTTGATTGCATTAAATCAGGAATGATGAAATGGTCTGGACGATTACTTTAAGTGAAGTAGGAAATACAGCCCCAGTGTTGGATGGCACGGCTAGAGAGTGAGTCACCATTGTATGAGTTGTAATGACTATTAGGAGTAATGTTAAGGTTAGTAGTAGTAGCAGTAGTAGTAGTAGCAGTAGAAGCAGACACAATAGGGACAATTGAATACTGCTCACCGCTTCTCAGTGAAAGTTTATTCAAGTCTGGGGTTAAATCATCTACGCTTTCTTCCGTCTGTTTACTTGACGCTTCAATTTGCTCTTTTCGTAGAGATAAATACGCTTTAGTAAGCTATTCTAACTCTTTCTTACTTTGTGTCATTACATGAGACAATAACGTAGTTATAATTTATTAATTACATACGCGAAACGCCTCCTTAGTTGGTAAAATAAAAATTGTTTCAGAACAAATAAGTTAAATAAAATGATATTCGTATGCCGGAGTCACCGCTAAAAAGTGCCGTTTTCCCTTTCAATAATATGAGAGTCCCCTGCCTATAGAAAGAAAACGTACTAGGAGCAAATTATTATTCACTGATAAGATTACCTATTAACGACAAGAAACAAAAAAATATTCCTCATGTTTGTGTAATTAAATAATTAAGTGTAATTATAGAGTAAGCTAAAATGCTTGTAGCTACTTAGCTCCTAATTGTTGATTGTATAACCAAGTTGTAGCTACCGTCACGTTACGTCCCTCGTTGTCGTCGCGAGTAAATGAAGATTACCCCCTTCACATGACAAAACGTTGGGAATATTCCTCTTGACATGTCCTTCTGGCGTTAAGATGATGAGTAAGGGCTGCTATATGCAAGAATTTTTCTCTACCCGTTGCATCGCGTTTCGACAAGCAAGAATCAACATACGACGCAACGCGTCGAGCAACGAGTGGAGATTTGAGTCAGCTGATTGCGTTCACCAAGCACATCCCACCTGCATACCGCTCTGCCCTTATTCCATCCTATTTCTTCCCAGACCATTACAGGCGAGTTTTCAACATAACCGAGAGTGACATTCATACACTGTGAATGCACACGTGTCATAATTAAGGTAAAATTAGGTGCAGGAGGCCTTATATTGCTGTGATAAGTGGTGACGAGGGAGAGCGGCGGTGGTGGGGGTGGTCCGCCATATTGCTTTGTGGCGACTGGCGCACCCAATTACGTTCAATAAATGTGCGTTCAAGTGCGTTCAAATGTACGCACAAGTATCACTCAGGCCCATTTTTTCTTCATCAACGCCTCAGATAAGTGGCGAACACAAACAAAGCTATTATTTTAATGGCAGAAATGATAAATTAGGCTAGTAAAAGGAATTAGATAGGAGTAAAACAGTCAAAATACTGATGCCGCCTTGGACTCGCTTGTATTGGTACGCCTGCCCAAATCTCCACTGGCCGGGCATTTGAAAACAATTCTTGTATATCGCACCGGTGGAGATACGACGGTCGGGAATCTCCACCTGCCGGGATTTGACGAGCATTCTTGCATTTAGCCCTGAGTGTGGATGGGTGCATGAGTAACTAATTCCCCTATGGCTGCCGGTTGTAAGAATAATTATTATCAATTAAATACTCATTAACGTCCATTCATTACACCATTGCTTCTCTCTTCGGAAACAGGTGTGGATACGGAGATTACTACCAGATAACTATCCCCTCTTCTTCAATGACACTCAACTATCTCCTTCTTCTACAATGAAACGTTCTTGGACTATCCTTTACTAAATATCTGAACTGGAAATCTCACATCTCATCTCTTGCTAAAACAGCTTCTAAGAAGTTAGGTGTCCTGTGGCGTCTGCGTCCTTTTTTTCCCCACCCAGTTGCTTGCTCTCTACAGGGGCCTTATCCGCCCATATATGAAGTATGTATCACATGTTTGGGGGAGATCCACTCATACAGCTCTCGTAAACAAGGTTGAGTCAAAAGCTTTTAGTCCCATCAACTCCCCTCCTCTGACTGACTGTCTTCAATTTTTAAGTCACCACTGAATGCGCTTTTTTCTTGCTATCTTTACCGTTATTTTTCATGTTTCCACTGTTTCTCGGGAACTTGCAAAAGGGCATGCCCCCCCCCCTCCGTGGCCTACTCCCACAAACTTTTTTACTCTTTCTCATCCCTATTCCGGGCAAAAAAAATTTTCCCAAAAACGGGGTTAAGGTGTCCTTCCTAAACTTTCATAAAGAATGGTAGGGTTGGAAAAATGATTTAGTATATTTTTTTAATTTCACCCTTTTTGATATTTTTCCCACCCCCTGAATTCCCCCCACAGAGGATTACTCAAAAAAAAAAAAAAATTTCCATAACTTTCGAAATCTGGAAATCTTGAATAAAATTTTCCGTACATTTGGTTTGGAAAAAAGCTAAGGGGGCCTTTCCCCCTAGGTTGTAACAAAAAATTTTACCGGTAGATGTGGGGAAATGAAAAAAAGAAAAGGGTTTTGCCAAATACTAGGGGACAAGAAAAAAATATAGGACGGGTTTTACTGTTTTTTCCCCGGGAAAAATTAAATTTAGTAAACCAATGGACAAGCACAAAATGAAGGGCGTAAGATACAAAACCACGCAAAAAAAAAGCCAGTTTTTTGGGGAGAAATTTTAAACCAAAACTAATATAAAAAAACAAGTCCTAAAACAAACTCGTTCGAGACAAATTACTAGATGAGAGAGTTTTTAGGGGGAAAAGGTTTAGGGTTTGATTTTATAAATTTTTCTAGATTGTGAACGTCCTGGTTCACTGGTTTTTCAATTTAAAACGGGGGAAAGTCTCAGAATGGTTACGTGGGAAGGAAATCTGCCTTTAACAGCAGTAAAATAAACAAATCAATCACCCCTTTTTAAATTTAAAACTCCCCAAAAAGGGTGGCCCCCTGAACAGGGGAATTTAAAAAGTAAAGCATGAGCAGGTTTCCCCAACAAGATGCACATGGGGGGGTAACACCCCAGTAAAAATTGAAAAGAAGGGTCGGAAATGGGTTTAAACTAATATCCCGGGGTAATTTAACTTTCCCAAATTTGGGATATATCCGTTAGTGAAGTCTAGTGCAGTGTTTTTCCAAACCCGGGGGTTTTCCCGCGGAAAAAGGGGGTTTTCCGCCGACCATCCCCAAGGGGGTTCCGCGAAAAACCGTAAAAATAATTATGCCCCATTACAAAATGACAGGATCTTAATTCAAATTCTTTAATTTTCCTACTCAACAACACGTCACAAAAATTTTCCCGGACCCCAAATACTCGTCGTTTTCAGTCACCCCTACAATGTTAAAATTAAGCGAGCAAAAATTGCAAAAAAATTAAAGGGAAAAAAATTTAGTGTTATTGCCGGTGGGGGGATATCCCCTTTCTTTCCCTACCCGAAGTTTAGGGGACACGGGGGTTGGGTGGGGGGGGGAACGCTTTCCCCAGTAGAGATTTTACGTGTCACAAAATCCCCAGCCCACCCGTTCCCCACATCTTCCTTCAGTCAGTTTTGGGCCCAGCGAAACCCGGAGTTAAAAACGTTGTTTTTAATTAATCTCCCCAGTTAATTTTTTTTGAACGGTTTTGAAAAGACTCAAGCATTTTTCAAATTTTTGAAAAAAAAGGGCATGTTAGTGGAGAGGAGGACAGTGCCCAAGAAAATCAAAAAAACCCAAAAAGCCAAGTACGAGAAAAAGGAAAAGTGTTTTGTTTTTTAAAAAAAAATCGCCCTTTACAAGGGACAGTTATACGGGGGGTTTTAAGGGGCTTTACAGGGGACTGGAAAAGAAAACTTCCACTTCCTTTGGGGCTTGTTTGTGGGTAAAAATCGCAAACCCAACCTATGGCCCCACCAATTTAAAAAGCGACACTTAATTTACAATCCCCAGCCACTTTTTAAAATTTAAAAATGTGGTTTAAATTTTTCGAAGACTTTGGGGATTCACAGAAAAAAAACAAAAAAAACGTTTTTTTGAAAAAAAAGGTAACCATCGGGGGAAAAGGGCCCCCAAGAAGAAAACTATTTAGTGGCTGAGTAGTTCCCAAAGGGAAAATGAAAAGCCCACACTTTTGGCAGAAACCCTAATAATGCCTGCTTGCAAAATAATTGTGAGAAAAAGGCTAGGGAAGAAGCTGAAAGTGAATTAAAACAAGGGTTTTCCTGTTTCTGATAATACAATTAGTGGGCTTTTGGGGGGAAAACCCTGCCCAAACCCAATGTTTTGGTATTTTGTTTGAAAATACTGAAAAAATAAAAAGCTTTCCCCTTTTCCAAGTAGATGACAAAAACAAATAAAACGGGGTAAAGCTAGCTGCTGGCTTTTGTAGGATTTGAAAAGAAGGGAAAAATAAGGAAAATTATTTTTGCTTTTAAAGAAACTGCCAAAAAACTACCAAAGGCCCCCGGACATTTTCAACATCTTTCTTGCTTACCCCTGGAATCTTGGGTTTTTTCAAGGTCCCGAAGCTTTGGGAATTTTCTCCCAACTAAATGGTGCTCCCTCAAAAATTTGGTCATTTAACAAGGTTTTGTTTGTATCAAAAGTGAAAAAAAAAAAAACCCCTGAAGTCAAAACAACTCACGGGCCTTTTCTGGTTTTTAAAAAAAACCTATTGGGGATGTTTTTTAAAACAAGTCCTTTTTTAAAAATGTAAACCCATGGTTAACTTTAAAAAGAAAGGCCTCTGAATTTCCGCATATTTGAAGGGTTTTGGGTGAAAACATCAAAAAAATAAACGTGCCCCGCTTCTCCAGCACACAGAGGCTCGATGGTTTTCGAGGGGTTTAAATTTTTGCCCAAGGGGTTTATTCGAGCCCCGACAGGAATGCGGGCTTTTTTTTTTAAAAGAGAAATAAAAAAATCATTTTCTGTAAAATGATTTAAAATCTACAAACGGGGCCAAATTTGAAACTGCATATTGAGCAGTATTTACCCCCCAGCTTTTTAAAAAATTTGGAACACCACCCATGCGGGGGTGCGAAGGAAAACATTTGACTTCCACAGAGAAACTTTTTGCTTTTAAAGGGAATAAACTAGCGGGGGGGAAAAAAACCCACCTTTCAAGAGGAAAAAACTTTCGAAATTTTTTCCACTCCACTTCAAGTTAAAAACTCAGACTGAATATAAAAAAATGTATTCCTTAATTACAAGTCTTTTGGGGAAACCCACTGTCAAAAAAAAATTTCTAAGTTTTTTCCCCTCCTTGTTATCAGATGGTTTGGGAGGGGTGAAAAACCCCCTTTTCATGGGGTTTCCACCAAGTACAGAAAACTTAATTAGTCTGAAAAGAAGAGGAAGAACAAAGTGAAATACCGGGTCCCGATCGAACCTTGAAAATGAAATTTTAAGAACTACATTTAAACAATTTTTGGATTTCAGAAAAGGGAAAAGAGTTACCCTGTCATCCGGGAAAAGCATGGGAATGTTTTACTCCATTTTTCAATTTCTTACCTGTGAAAACAAGCTTTCTCTTTAGTCTGCCCGTAAATTAAAAAAGAAAAATCAAGAAATCGTTTTATGTCTGTCGGGGGAAAGAACTGCGTGGGGGGCTGTAAAAAATTGGGGCCAAAAAATTTCCACAGATACGAAAAGGGAGAAACAACCCCAAGTGTAACACTGACGAAATCAAAAAATTTTTGGATTTATTATTTGTAAAATCTCATGATTTGATTTTAATTGTAGATTTATAGGGAATTTAAATTTTGGCTCAAGAACTTTTTTTTTAAAAAAAAAATATATAAAATTTTATATTTTAATTATATTATTTAATATATATGGGGGGTTCCCTTGGAATAAAAAAAATTAAATTTACAGGGGTTCCCCCAAAGGGTTTAAAGGCTGGGAATCACGGGTCTAGGGGTTGATGAGAAAAGGAAAACGCTTAAATAAAAAATTTTTGTAAGGTTTTAGGGAAACGAAGAGGAAAACCTATTAAATTTTAAAAAATTTTTCCAAATTTAAATTTTTAAATTGCTTTATTTGGGGGGGCAATGTTCCCCAGAGAAAAAAGATTTAAATTTCCCACAAAAAGAAAAAAACTAGAAGCAATTAGTTTAAAACAACAAAAACCAAAAATAAAAAAAAAAACCCCCCAATTACAAATTAAATTTAAAAAAGAAACCCCAAAATTTAAATTTAGCTAAACTCCCCAACCTTCTCCCAATAAAATTTTATTTAATATTACAAAACATCAACGGGGGTGGGGGAGCGAGGGCCCCGAAAACACTTCCCCCACAAGGAAAAAAAGACTTCAGAGGGATTACAAGTGAGACTGAAGATTTTTGGAAGCCGGGAGCTCCTTTCTTTAAATTTAAATAAAAGCCCGGCTTGCACAAAGCTTTGTTAAAGGTTTCGGGTACTTGCCCCAAAACCCCGGGGTTGGTTTGGAGTCCTGAGGTTTAGTTCGGTAGGTGAAAAACCCGAACGAGGGGGAAAGGGGCGAAAACAATCCCAAAATTTGATAAAACATATATAATATAAAATATATATATAAATATATAAAATCATATTATATATATATATAAAATATAATTTTATATTATATAATAATATAAAATATATATACATAATTATATATAAATATATATATATATTATATATATATAATATATATAAAATTATATAATAATTATATATATATTCAATACATAAAAACCATAAAACCAATGTTAATATTTTAAAAAATTTATAAGGGAAAAGTTTTAAAAATAATATAGAAACAATAAAAATATTGACAATACGACGGGGTAACTATGAAAATTGTAATTAGGGGTTAGTTATGTTTAAACAAATGGCGGATATAAAAATTTATTGATGTTGTAGTGATAACAAAATTAAAATTTGATAGCATGAAAAAAAATTAAATGTTTAAAGTTTTAAATGCTTTTTTTGTTTCATTTTATTGAGATAGGGATAAAAAATACAGAAAAAAGTGTCAGAGAGGGGGGAAAAGGGGGGAAGAGGGGAGAGAAAGAAGGTAGAAAGGGAGAAAAATAGAAAGTAGACAGAGTGAGAGGGGAAAAAGAGAGAAAAAAATGTATGGGGTGGGAAACAGTGCCCCCCCTTTGTTTTATTTCCCCAAGTTCCCAGGCGGTACTCTTTTCCTCTCTCTCTCTCTCTCTCTCTCTCCTCTCTCTCTCTCTCTCCCTCTTTTCCCCTCTCTCTCTCTCCCCCTCCTCTCTTTTTATATTTTTCTCTTTCGCCCCAATATATTTTAATATATATTAATTAAAAATATATATATCTATAAATATATATTTTAAAATAAATAAATATATAAATATATATATATATATATAAAATTTATTTTAATATTATTATAGATATATATTGTTTATTTAAAAATAAAATTTAAATTTAAAAAATAAAAAAAAATAAAAAAAATTAAATGTAGAATATATATTTTTTTTTTATAAAATATATATATATATATTATATAAAAATATATATATATATTTTATATATTATATTATTTTAACATATCTATATAGCTTTTAAATATTTTAATATATTTTATTGTTTAAAATTATATATAAAAATTATATATATATATTATATATAATTATAAATATATTATATATATATTTTAAATATTATATATTATATATAAAATTTAATATATAAAAATTAAGTTTATTTTATATTAATATATTTTATATATTATATATATATATAAAATATATAAAATTTTATATATTTTAAATTTTATATATATATATACAATCTTATAGCTATATATTTTTATTACAAAATCATATAGTATATATAATATATATATTATTTATTGTAAATATATAATAATTTTTATAGGTATTATTATATAAATTATAATATATAATATTTTTATACATATATATATTCTAAATTTATTAATATATAATTAAATTATATATTTTCCCTTTTGTTTTTCCTTTTTTCTCTTTTTTTCCCTTGGGGCCTTTTTTCTTTTATCATTTCTCCTTAAAATTTTCCTTTTACTTTATTTTTCTTTATTTCTTTTTTCTTTTTAAACAATAAAGTTTTTCATCTTTCCCCTTTTCTTTTTTTTTTTTTCCAAAACCCCCTTTCCCCGTTTGGGGGTTTTTCTTGCCCCCTCTTTTATTTCAGAAAAAAAATTCTCTCCCCGCCCCTTCATCCCTATTTTTTAAAATCTTTCTTAAAAGGTTTCCCCAAATAATATTTTTCTCTTGTTTTGTTTTTTTTCTCCTTTCTTTCACTTTTCTTCTTTTTCTCTTTCCTTTTTGGGTTTGGTCTTTTTGGGTTTGAAAACCCCTTTTGGCCTCTTTGACAGTTATTTATCTTCCTTTTTTGAGCTTTTTTCACCCCGCGCAAAAAAAAACCCCCAAAAATACACACCACACACACAGACAAAACACTCACACACAAACCACACACACACACACCCCACCACACCCACACCCACACACACACACCCCACACACAACACAAAAACACACACACACAAACAGTTCCGTAGTTTTTAAGTGGTTAGCACACCCCCGGGTTCAAAACCCGAAAAACCCCGGGGGTTGGGACCCCCCGGGGGGGAGCGGAAACATATGGGGTTTTTCCCTTTAAAACCCCCAAAGCCCCTGCCCCACCCAGCAGAAAGGGGGGTTTTACCGGGTGTCGGGCCGGGGGTTTTGAACCCCCCCCCGGGGGTGGTTTGGGCCCCACACAAACCACTAAGGAGAAGGGATAAAAATTTTAAATTTTGGAAAGAGGGGGGCCATACGAGGTTGTCTGGCCCCTGTAAAATACAACTGAGAATACACACACACACCCCCAAAAACACACAGACCCCACCCCGTTTTAAATTTGGTAAAAGTGGTTTAGAAGGGGTTTGACCTGCCATTTTTGGGGTTAGCTGGTTCGTTTTTTTTTTCCACTGCCCCGGACATTTACACGGAACAATTGGGGACGGTTATTTTTCCCCCTGAGAAAGGGGGATGGGGGGATGAGGTCCGGGCATTACCCAAAGATCGGTATTAATGAGCTCCAAGCTCAATTCGAGAGGGGGGGGAAAAACGGGGCGATCGAAAAGTTCGGATCGCGTCGAAAGGGATCGCAATTTTCGGATCGGTGGTCAAAAATTTTGGGTGAAGACCTCTTTCTTTGTTTGTTAAAAATTATATAATTTTATTTTAAAATCCCTACTTGGGTTTTAGGGGTTTTGTATTGCTTAATTGTCATTTTCTAGTGTTTGAAATTAAAAGAGAGGGGGAGAGAGAGCGGTTGCCCTCACAGTGTTTCCCCAAGGGCCCGGTTTTTCCCAACAATTTTCCCCCCCTTGCAGGACCCTTTGGGGTCCCGTGGAGGAGGGGGTTTTTTGGCGCTACGGGACGGTAGTGTCAGGTGATTCCCCCCTCGAGGCCCCAGGACCCAAAAAACCCTGATGGGACCCGGAGGGCCTTTAATTTGGGGCCCTTTGGGGGACACTGTGGAACGCCCCTTTACGGGGTTTAAAGGGGGATGGTTTTGGCCATTTAAAACCCAGCAGGTTTAAGGTGGCGGCCCCAAGGTGGTGCCGCTTTTCACCCGCTTTTGTGAAACCCTTTAAAGGGGGGATAAAAGTGGGCGCTGTCATTAGTGACACACAGTGACGCCGTGGGCACCCACATTTTTGGGCAACCCTTGACACTTAGTAGGGGCACATGCCTACAGTGTCGGTCAATAGGGGCGCCTGACAAGTGCCTGTGACCCGGGAAAATGACCCTCAGCCTGTAACCCCTGTGAAATACTTACTACTTTGTTATTTTTCTTAAAAAGGGATAGCTTTCGGGTTAGATGTCCCCCGGGGCAGGGGACATCTTTAGGGTTCTGGACTTTTAAATTTCCTTTATAACCCCTTACCAATTGGTAGGCCCCTATTTAAAACCCTGATTGGGAAGTTTTTTAAATAAAAAGGAAAAAAGAGAGAGAGAGGGGAGAGAGAGTGGGGAGAGAGAGAGAAGGGAGAGAGGGGGAGGGGTGGGGGGGAGGGGGGGGATGGGGGAAAAGGGGGGGGAGACCGGGGGGCCCGGGGAGAGGGGGGGCGGAAAAGAGAGGGGAAAAAAAAGGGGGAAGGGGAAAAAAAAAAATTGGTTTAAAAAATAAACCCCCCAGAGAATAAAATAAAAACTTATATTTTTAAATGAAGAAGGATTTCGGCAGAGTTTCCCCCCTTATTTTATACCTTAAGTCCCGCAGCCGACGAAGCTAAAAACCTTTTTTTAATTACATACAAGACTCCCCTAGCCTTTAAATCGTTTTTCGTAAAAATTCCCGGCGGCCGATGTCCTTTCGTAAATTTTCCCTTGGGCAACGGACGGCGGGGAAATTTCTATGCTGTGTGGTGTGGGGGGTTTGGGGGGTAGGGATTTTGTCTTATTTTCCGGTTTGTGTTGTGTGTGGTGGGTTTTTTTGTTGTGTGTTTTGTGTGTGTGTGGTGTGTGTGTTGTTGTGTTTTGTGTGTGTGTGTGTTGGGGTTTGGGTTGGGGGCAGAGGGGGGGCACCGCAAAAGGGAAAAACACCTTCCCAAAAACCAAAAAGCCCTACCCCAGTCCTTCATTCCGCAAACCCCATGTCCCCAAAACAATTAGTGGAATTTTTTCTGCAAATTGCAAAAAATTTGAGGGTAAAGGGACTTTGGGTAGAAAAAGGATATATTATTTACTAAATTACTGAATTAAAATTATTTATATATAATATATATTTTTATTTTAAAATATTATAATTTTAATATATTTATTTTTATTTTAAAAATATATTTTTATCTATATATTAGTAATTTGTTTAAACCTATCTAACCCCCCAGGCCCCCCCACCCTTGTTAAGCTCACATTTTACCTTCCCCTTCTTTTGGGCCACTCACCCCAATATATTTAACCTTTAAATGCCCCACTAAGGGGTTTAAAAATTAGTAAAGTTTCCCCTACATCCAAAAATTTTATTTTTTTGGAATTTTGTATCAGACCCTTTTTCTTAAAACCCTTTGATTCATTTTAGAGTCCTTTTTTTTATAATTCCCCCCTTGATCAGGGCCCATGTTCCCCTTTAAAGAAGACCCCTCTTTAAAAATTTCGGAGGTCAGACTCCCCCTTAGGTTTATGAGTCCCCCGTGCGAGCTATGTTGTACCCTTTAAAAAAAACATCTACCAGGCGGAAAGGGGAAAAGGGGGGGAAATATGGCCTGCTCCAAAAAGGGATGTTTCTCTGTTCTTTTGAACACCCAAATCGAAAAATCTTCCCCCTCTTTGGAAAAGGCGGGGAGAGTTGGGGGCCCTTTTGTGGGCCTGGGGTTTCCCCAAAAACCTGGAAAAAAATTAAAAAAAATTTTTAATTTATATTTAAGTAAAATTTTTTAAAAAAAACGAAAAACCCAAAGAAAAAAAATACTGATAGTTATTAAAAAAGTTAGTTAGAAATAAAAAAAGGGTTAGATTTAAAAAAAAATATATACTATTGCACCTTTAAATTTATATATATTACAAAGTTTATCCCCCATGATGGTTTTAATTTGCTAAAATAATGACTTGGAGTAATGAAAATGTCAAAAACCGAAAATGAAGATACAGTAGATCCCCGATAAAATCAAAAAGTTTTCACCCTTTAAAAAAACAATCTTCGTCTTCATTGGGCTGCGCCTTCTGGGGGGAAAATCCAAGACAGCCTGCTCCGTGAACCCCGAACAGCCGTTGATTTCACGGCAAACTACCTTCTTTAAAGTTTTGAAGGAGGACCAAAAGGCAGTTTTTTTGGAGGGGTGGATTTTTGGGGGCCATCAAAAAAATCCATTTGATCAAAGGGGGAGTCATGGTGGGGGAAGTTTGCGTTCCCTGGGCCGGTTGGGGTATGCTTTCGCAGGAATCGTGTTCCCAAAAATTTGCAATTTGCGGACAATTTGACAAATCCAGGAAAAAAAATTTACACTTCCCCAAAAAAAATTCGGACTTCCACAAATTTTCGGGGGGAGCTGCGGTTTGCGGAAGTGCCCAAAATCTAGGGTGTTTTGTGGGTGTGGGGTGTGTGTGTGTGTGTTTGTGTGGGGTGTTTTGTGTGGGGGGTGTGTGGGGTGTGTGTGTGTGTGTTTTGTGTGGGGTGTGTGTGTGTGTGTTTTTTGTGTGTGTGTGTGTGTGTGTGTGTGTGTGTTTTGTGTGTGTGTGTGTGTGTGTGTGGGTTTTTGTTTGGATATTGGGACGGGTATTTCGAACCGGGATCAGATTTTCGTGTCAGCATTTTTCCCCTTTTTATTATTTTCATTTTTTTTTTTTTTTTTCTTTTATTTTTATTAGTTTTTGGAGGGTTTTCATAATTAAAAATTATATTATCATTTTCATTGGGTTAAAACCCCATTTTCTTTTTTATATTTTCCTTTTTTTCTGTGCAAAATGAGTCCCCTTTTTTTTTTTGGGGGGGTGAAAAACCCAATTTAAATTAATATTACCCCTACGAAAATGTATCACCCCTTTTTTCTTCAAAAAGCCCCTTTACAAAAAGAAGGTTAAAAAAAACTACCACAAGAGAAAAATAGAGAGTTTTCTACTACTAGAAAAAATGAACCAGGGATGGCAATGTTATTTGTAATCAGCAAAATTTTTAAAAAAGAAGTTCAAATTTTATGAAAGAGGGTTGTGAGTTGTGGTTTTTTTGTTATTTGCTTTAAAAAAAAAACACAGTGGATTTCAGATCTTCATTACTTTAATTTTTGTGTGTGTTTTGGTGTGTTGTGTGGTGTGTGTGTGTGGTGTGTGTGGGTGGTGTGTGTGTGTGTGTGGGTGGGTGGGTTGTGCCCCTTTGACAGAGAGAGGAAAAAAAAAAAAAAAGACAGAAAAAAAAAAGCAAGGGGGAGAAAGAAAAGGGGAGGGAACCACCTAGCCCAAGGCCTCTAGTTTTCCCTTTTTATCTTGACAATTACTCCCACGTTCTCTAAATTTTCCCAAACTGTTGCAACATTCGGTGATCTTTGATATAAAACCCCAAATGTGGAGCATCATTTTCTTCTCAATAAAAGGGTTTTCTTCTTTTCCTTACCGAAAACCCCGGTGTCGCGGGAAAACTGGGCAGTTTCCCTTTTTTTGTTTACTTACGTTTTCTATTTTTTATTTTCAAACAAAATGGGTGTGCGTATATCTACCCAGCGACCCGAAAATTTTTCTCGTTCCCCCTGTTTTTTGAAAAAATTTTGAATTTTTTCCCCTCTGGCTTTTGACCCTTTTAAAACACTCTCTTACAAAAAAGTAACCGTTCTGTTATATCTCACCTTAAAAATTTTTCAGATTATTTAAAAATTTTTTTAATATTTGATTTCCAAAAATGGGGCCACATCTTAAACCCCATTATTTTTTTTGTGAAGTTTCCATTTTTTGAGGGAAGCAGTGTTTACCCCCAGCATTTTGGGGTATCATTTCTTTTACTGACCAATTTGGGGAAAAAAGCTTACAACTTTGCTTTTCCTCCCCAAAAGCTGAAACAAATTGGTTTCAGCACCCTATCGTTTTTTCCCTTTTGCCTTGGGAAAAAAGCCTAAACTTTCCTTTTTTTCCTAACATTCCCTTTAAAGGAACAATTTAGAAAAAAAATATTTTTTTCAGATGACCCCACAAAGTTTTCCGTAAGTAGCATTCCCGGGCATCCTTCTTTAAGCTTTCGGTGAAACTTTTACTGGGGGCCCTTGACATTTTAAAACTTTTTTAAGATTTTTCACAATTGATTTCCAAACTACGCCCCTTTAAGGCCCTTTTATCCTTTCTCTACACCTTTATCTAAAAATTTTCCTTTTAACGTTTTATTGCAGCTGTTTTTTGGAAGTTTTTAAAAACCCCCCTTTCTGTTTATATAAAAAATGATCTGCTAGGTCTAATCAATGTCCCCCATCCCCCAATTTATCCACGCTCATGACTCTACTCAGCATTTGCAACGCGTTCACAGGGCGTTTTGGGCTCTACCCGGAATTAAAATGATTAAGGAAAAGGGGTGCCACAGAATGTCAAAATTTTTTCTTCTTTAAAAATCTGATTGGGGGAAAGCAAAACCTTTTTTTGTCCAACCTCAAAAAACCCCCTTTCTTATCTATCACTCTACATAACCATTTTAAAATCCTATCCCCCTTCTTTAATGCCCTTCAGCTGTTTCCCTTTTAAAAAATATATCTTTTTGGTTATCTTATACTAAAAATCTCACCTGAGGAATTCACCCTCTCAATTTTCCCTTTCAAAAACAGCTTTAAGAAGTTTAGGTGTCCCGTGGGGTCTGTGTCCATTTGTTCTCCCTCCCATATATTGGCCCTGTACAGGGGCTTTATCCACCCATGTGTGGAGTATGCTTCGCACATTAGAGGAGGATCCACTCATGCAGTTCTGATACTGGGTAGAGTCAAGAATATTTCGTCACATCACTCCTCTCTTCTGACTTAGTGTCTTCAATTTTTAAACCACCGCTGCAATATGTTGCTTCTCTTGCATTTTTTTTACCGTTATTTTCATGCTCACAACTCTTTTGAACTTGCTAACTACATGCCCTCCTCTTCCCGTGGCGTTGCAGAAGACTTTCTACTTACTCTCTATTCTGTTCTGTTCTTATCCCTATTATGTCCATCTTCCTACTGCTAGTTTTAACCAAATATTAACTATTTCATCCATTTCACTAGTAAACTCTGGAGCTCTCTTTATGTTTATTACTTTCCACCTTCCTACGACTTACATTATTTTTTAAAAAGAGGAGTGTCAAAACACCACCTAAACTAAAAATGGACCTCCCAGTTATTTTATTCTCCTAATTTATACTTATAGGATCCGGCAGCTAGCGAGCTTTTTGGTTTATTCTTTTTTTGTTTTGCCCTTAAACTTTGCTAGTTCCTTATGATGTAAAACAAAATATATATCGATCTTGGTGATATGAGGAGCTTTGTAGGTTCGGTAGGTTAGGCGGGGGTGTGGCGTGTGTTGAAAACATTGTTGTTGTGGCAGGATGCAGTTGTTACTTTGGTATGGTGAGTGTGTGAGATAAGGTGTGGGAATTACTAATGACGTGGTGTCGCATAGTTTAGCA
>JACEEZ010000127.1:22787-46242 GCA_016584305.1 Chionoecetes opilio | reverse complement strand
ACTGGATGTATTTTACGTTGCACTTGCATAGTTTTTATTATGGGTTCGTTCCTACTCACCGCCCGAGGTCCATTGAGGGCTCGACCACCCATGCTACACCACTACTGCTACATCACCACTGCTACACCAACTACTACACCACACACTACTACACCAACTACTACTCCATCCACTTCTACACGTATACTGCTACACTACCTACTTCCACACCACCACTGCTACACCAACTGCCACACCACCACTGCTACACCAACTGCTACACCACCTATTGCTACACCACCACAGCTGCACTTCCTACTGCTACACTACCTACTGCCTCACCACCCACTGCTACACTCCCGCCCCTCCATCCACTCCCTCACCACTGCTTCCCCTCCTTCAACCACTCACAACGCCACCTCACGATGACTATTCGCTCACTCCACTCCGCTATCACACACACACACACACACACACACTAGCATAGAACGGTTACTACGATGTATGTGAATAGATGAATGAAAAAAAAAAGAACACTAACACACACGACAAACAAATGTATAGGTGCGCGTGTGTGCCTTTCATCCCTCCCTCCACCACACAACACATCACCCTCCACCTATTCTATGAGGAGGGACGGACCGCGCACGCCACTAAAAAAAAGCGACGTGTATTATTATTATCATCATTATTATTTCATTATTTTACGCGCGGCAGTTCACCTTATTGATTTGTTATATGCGCTGTCGCCACCTCGACCACCTCGCCCCTATAGACCCTCGCGGCCCTTATACCAACGAGGACCTATTAGTACTCTGATATAATTTTCTATCTTTTTAATGACCCTCTCCCGTTTTCTACCGCGCTCCCGAACCCCGAGCTGGAGTCCCAAAGTTCTGAGTCTCGCCAAAAGCCATCAGCACTCGCGTAGTCCTCAAAATCCCGTAAACATGATCATTATTTGTATTTTGTTAATCTTATGTCTGAAACGAGCGTGAATCTGCTAATGACTGGTTTGAGTATCCTCTGCGAAGCCTTGGAGCGACGCCTGTGAATTCATTAGGACGGTTCATGGGGCTTCGTCGGCTCTGATTGGCCCAAGTGGCGATGACGCGGCGGCAGGGAGGGATGCAGGCGTCATGGGATACTTTGAAGGGCCGCGGGTGACACAGAAAGCAGGCACGAAGGTTTTTGCTTCGGAAAATAATCAAGAAAAGACGCCTTGGTGTGCCTCGACAGCCATCGGGAGGAAGTGACTTCACAACATCCCTTTACACCTTTAATGGAAAATGACGTCATGTAATTATAATAACTGGCAACAAGGTCATGATGTCACTTCCTCGGCGATACACTTTTCAAGGATTAGTGATGTTACTTTTGTACTTATTTGCCCTTACTATCATTATTATTGTCATTCCTGTTATTATTACTAACTAGCCGCAAATCCGCCCTCCGGGCGGACTTTTTGGCTAGCTCCTGCGGAGGGCTATTGGTGGGCCTTCGGCCCACCACCTGTGTTTGGTGGGCCTTCGGCCCACCAAACATGGACTCTCCAGATAGCCCCTTTTAACTTTCCTGAAATCCTGGATGTAGAAATGTATGTATTCCCCCCACCCATTCACTCACCCATTACCCATCACCCCCCACCCATTCACTCACCCATTACCCATCACCCCCCACCCATTCACTCACCCATTACCCATCACCACACACCCATTCACTCACCCATTACCCATCACCCCCCACCCATTCACTCACTCATTACCCATCACCCCCCACCCATTCACTCACCCATTACCCATCACCACACACCCATTCACTCACCCATTACCCATCACCCCCCACCTATTCCCTCACCCATCACCCATCACCCCCAACCCATCACCCCCCACCCATTCACTCACCCATCACCCCACACCCATTACCCATCACCCCACCCATTCACTCACCCATTACCCATCACCCTACATCAAGGCTTCCTCAATTCTCGCAACCCACTTTTGTTTTCACAATTCTCGCTAATAGGCTGCTAAAAAAAAAAAGAAAAAAAAAAGTGATCGGATCATATCATAAGTGGGCTTATGACCTTCCCCTGGTCGACCCGATTCCAAAAATGTGCCATATGAGGTGTTTGCGCCACGGGGGGCGGAACCTATACCACACACACACACACACACACACACAGACAGACAGACAGACAGACAGACAGACAGACACACTTTCGCTTATATTATTATAGAAGAAGATATACTATTGTCATCATTATTATCATTATCATTATTATTATTATTATTATTATTATTATTAGAGGCAGCGGTACTTCGGGAAAGGCGGAAGTGAACATCAAAATCAACAGTAATCTGCTGTAAATACTGTTCTGTGTGTTGGTGTGTTGAGTGCTCTTGTTTTTAATGTGTAACAAATATATGTTCATTAATTTTCAACCCTGCCTTACTCTTTCCTCCCCTTCCTATTCTTACTCGGAGATACGAACCGAAATGGAACTTTGAGTGTGTCGAGCTACATGAGTAAAGCTTCGAGGACCCGAGTGAACCGAACCCAAGATGGCGAGACGGAGGAGGAAGAGGTAAGTGTCTGGCATTATTGTTGCTGTTTTCGTTAGTTTTGTTGGTGTGTGGAGGTTGTGAGGACGCGAGGGGATGCGGAAAGGTGCTGGGGAGGGAGTGACGGGAAGAGGCTGATGTGTGGGAGCGAATAAGAAGGTAAATTAAGACTATACTCTCTCTCTCTCTCTCTCTCTCTCTCTCTCTCTCTCTCTCATCTCTCTTCTCTCTCTCTCTTCATCTCTCTCTCTCACTCTCTCGTCTCTCCTCTCTCTCTCTCTCTCTCTCTCTCTCGCTCGCTCGCTCGCTCGCTCGCTCGCTGCTCGCTCGCTCGCTCCTCGCTCGCGCTCTCTCTCTCTCTCTCTCTCTCTCTCTCCTCTCTCCCCTCTCTCTCTCTCTCTCTCTCTCTCGTCTCTCTCTCTCTCTCTCTCTCCTCTCTCTCTCCCTCTCTCTCTCTCTCTCTCTCTCTCTCTCTCTCTCTCTCTCTCTCTCTCCTCTCTCTCTCTCTCTCTCTCTCTCTTCTCTCTCTCTCTCTCCTCTCTCCTCTCTCTCTCCTCCTCTCTCTCTCTCTCTCCTCTCTCTCTCTCTCTCTCTCCCCCTCTCTCCTCTCTCTCTCTCTCTCTCTCTCTCTCTCTCTCTCTCTCTCTCTCTCTCTCTCTCTCTCTCTCTCTCTCTCTCTCTCTCTCTTTTTTTCTTTTCTTTTTTAAACTTAATACATTGAATACAGAAGGGGAGTTGATGTGCTAAAGTCCTGACTGGGACGCCAAGGACTATCTCTAGCAGTATTATATTTTATTAATATCAATAATTATACAAATAATATGGAAAAAGTACAGCAATTCTCTGCTATAAATTAATACTGATAACAACTATACGCTAATACAAATAATATAAAGAAAGTATACTAATACATTGATACACATATATATAAAGAAGTTATACTAATATAAAACATAATCTTATTATACAAATGTTTAGTAATGATTTTTATTGCATGTTTTATTGCGTTAGTTCCGCTTGCAGCCAGCCATTTACGCCCGATTTGAAGGCGTGCATGGAAGTGGTCAGATGCAGGTCGGTTTGGCGCACCAAGGTGTTCCATAGTCGACCATAGCGGGGTAGGAAGGAGCAGAGGTAATGTTCCGTCCTCGCGAAGGGCACAGTCACTTGATGGTCGATGTTGTGGGCCGCAATGGTAGAATGGGAGGGCCTGGCCCGTGGGTTGAGGCGCAGCTCTGCTAGTTGTAGGAGCTGCATCCTGTGAGCCTTGTACATGACGCACATGCCTGCCACGTCACGCCGCTGCTGGAGAGGTTGAATGATCTGTGCAGCAGCCTCAGGGGCTTTCAGCCGGGCTAGCCGCTGGGCTCTGGCTTGAACCCGGTCAAGAGGCGGAGGTATGACGGGGGGCAGGAGGACCATGCGAGGGGCGAGTATTCCATCAGGGAGCGGACTTGTGACTTGTAGAGTGTGCCGACTCCCTGAGCGTCCAGGAGGTGCGCGACGCGTCGGATGCAGCTCAGTTTCCAGGCAGCATCCTTGGCGACCTTCTTGACGTGGCTGGTGTATGTGAGGCCAGAGTCGAACTCCACCCCTAGAATGTTGACTGACTCCTGGAGGTGTATTTTTCTGCCTTCCAGGAGAATGGCGTGTTGGTCCCAGTTGACTGCATCTTGCCTGCGGGAGATGAGGACGGCTTGAGTCTTGTCTGGTGCAAAAGGTAAACTTGCCATCTCTTGCCCCAGGAGGCGATGCTCTGCAGTGTCTGGTTGATACGAATGACTGTGTTGTGGCGGTCACTCCTCTCACAGGTGAATGTGAGAGTACAGTCGTCTGCGTACGCTCTTGCCTCAGGAATCAGCTGCAGGATGTCGTTGAAGTAAACGTTCCAAAGTAATGGCCCGAGTACACTTCCTTGAGGGACACTGGCTTTGATAGCATTTTCAGAGGAGGTGTGACCATTCACCACCACGCGCAGAGTTCTTTCATGGAGGTAATCTTGCAGGAGGTGTAACAGGTCCCCGCAGATCCCCAAGCTTCTCAGCTTGGTAGTGATGCCCTGATGCCACACCCTATCAAAGGCACCAGCGATGTCAAGGGCCGACGACGAAGGTGTCTTCGCCCCGATCTAGGGAGTGGTTCCAGGCTGCTGATGCAGGAGAAGAAGGTCTGCTGCAGATCTCCCCTTTCGGAAGCCGAATTGCCGTGAATTTAGCAAGCGTTGAGCGTCAAAAAATGTAGTGATTTTGGAGGCAATGATGGACTCAAGAACTTTCCCAACAACGGAAAGGGAAATGGGGCGGTAGTTCTGAGGATCGCCTCTGCTCTTCTTTTTGTGGATAGCACAAATCTCCCGCCACTTTCCACTCAGATGGCCACTGCTGAGATGAAAGGCACTCCCGGAAGATGGTAGCAAGAGGCACAGCAAGTTGGAGGCACATCTTTTAAGCAGGTGAGGGCTGATACTATCTGGTCCCAGCGCTTTCTTGGGATCAACTTGTTGAAGTTGTTGCAACACCTCCTCCGTGGTAATGGTGATGTTCCCTAGGGCGGCCTTGGTTAGAACCGGAACTGTAGGAGGTTCACGTTCTGGGTCAGGAACTGTCATCTTGGAGGAGAAGTGGGCAGCCAACACCTGAGCTTTACCCCGGTGACTTGTGACAACAGAGCCATCAGGTGCTGTCAACGGTGGGATGCTGTCGTCACGAGAGAAGCCCTGTTGTTGTTTGATGCTGCTCCACCATCCTTAGTGCCCCACTGACTGGCCTGTTAGCTTTTCGCTTGAGGTGATCCCTCCAGTTGTTGATCGCCTCTTTCTGGACTCTTTTCATATTTTCACAGGCCATTTTGTGCTGGTGTTTATGTCTTCTTGTGGGGTGGGACTTATATCGTAACCAGGCCTTGCTCTTATTGTCTGCTGCTTTCCTGCATTGAAAGCCAAACCAGGACTGGTTTCCCGGTTTAGACTTGTATGTCTGGCAGGGCACAAATCTTCTATGGTGGGACATCAGGATTTCTGTGAAGTTCTTCACTTGTGTGTCAACGTCACCTGTAAGCACGTCAGACCACACAATGTTGTTAAGTGTTGCCTTCATTGCATCCCAGTCCCCCTTGTCCCATAGCCAGTTGGTGCGAGTCACTGCCTCATCTCTGTCGATGGCCAGCTTGATCTTGGTGAGAACAGCCAGGTGGTCGGAGGAACCCACTGTTGCTAGCGGACGGCAAGTCACTATACTGCAGGGCAAATCGGTGATTACAGGGTCAAGTGAAGACCCTGAGATGTGGGTGGGGAAGTCGACGTGATTGGTGAGTCCAAACACCGTCAACAGCTCGTCAAACTGCTCGGGCAAGGTACTGGTTGAGATCACCCACATGATGAGATGCTTACGAGTGCTGGAGGAGCAGGGCATCTAAGTTGGTGGTCAGTAGTGAAGGGGCTCACCACCTTGCACTGTGGACGGTAACACACGCACAGCAGAATGGAGTCTTGAGTGTGTGTCCACAATTTGAAGAACATCATCTCCATGTGAGCAGGAAGGTCGACGGGGAGAGCTTGTACAGGGGGGCTGTTGCGGAAGCACACAGCGACTCCCCCAAAGTACCTTGGGCTCTGTCACGTCGGAACCAACTTGAGTAGCCACCTATCTTCCCAAAGTTGCCTGGCACTGAGGAGTTGAGGAAGGTCTCAGTAGTGCAATGATGTCAGGATGTGTGGCAAACATGGCTGTACGTTAGGTCACCGACGTTAGTCTGGAAACCTCTAACGTTAGCTGAGATGATGGTAAGATTACCAAGAGCTTGCCTGCGGGCGGGGCGGCGGTCTCTCTCTCTCTCTCTCTCCTCTCGTCTCTCTCTCGTCTCCCCACCTTCTCTCTCTCCCCCTCACTCTCTCCCCTCTCTCTCTCTCTCTTCTCTCTCTTCTTCCTCTTCTCTCTCGTCTCTCTCCCTCCTCTTCCTCCCCTCTCTCTCCTTCTCTCTCTCTCTTTCTCATCTGCGTTTTCTCTTCCTTTTTTTTTGTTTTTTTTTTCTTTCGGTCCTCTCTTTTCTCTTTTTTTCGGGTTTTAGCGGTGCTTAAGGGGATGGGGAAAAGGGGGGGGGAAAGTTCAGGGGTCGTCTCGGTTTTAAAGGCGATGGGGGGGCACGGGGGTGGAAAAAAAAGTACTTTTTTTTTAATTTATTCGTTATTTTTTCGACTTGAGCCGTATGGTAGAATATATATTATGTTTGTTATAAGGAAATTATGGAGAGGATACCGTAATTGATGAGGTAAATTATAAGTAAAGCCCGCGGCATTGAGTCTGTTCTGCTTGTTTTAGGTATCGATGCTTGTGTGGCGTAAAAAGTGGGAAAAATTTAATTTTTTAAGATCGAATGCGAAACTTTTTTTTCTTGTACGAAAATATGTCTAATATTCATGATGTGTGTGTGTGTTTGTGTGTGTGTGTGTGTGTTGTGTGTTGGGGGGGGGGCTGAGCAAGCAGGCAGGCGCAAAATTATTTAACGCAAAAATTAAAATTCCCAAAATCCCCAGTCTTTGAGCGGGGTTCTGCAAAAAAATAAAGAGTGTTTGGGGCGGAGCGGGGCGGTGACGCGGGGAACTGCGGTAAAGGGGGGAGGAGGAGAAAGAGGAAGAGGGGGTGAAAGGAGGAATAAAGGGTTTGGGGGGGGTTGCAAAGAAGAAGAGTGGCTCCCATGCCTCTCAGTGACCCCTTTAACTACTTTCATCACCACACGTTGCCACTTTGATATTTAGAGCCCCAGCAGGTGGGGGGAGGATGGGGGGGGGTTCGATACCTGAGTGAAGTTGGGTGTGTGTTGGAAATAAAGGTTAAACTGATTTCCCAATATACGGTGAAATTTCCCATAAAAACTTTTACACAAAATCGTTTTAACAATGCTAAGGATTTTTTTTTTTCCAACCTCTGTCTGTCCCACAAAGCAGAAAGCTAAGTCTAGCTTTATCAAGAAATATTATGAATCCCATCAGTTTTTTGGGGATTCGACTCTCAGTTCTTTGCGGGGGTGTGGTTTATGTTAAAAAAAAAATAATTCATTAATCATACAGGTCATTCTATCGGGGTTTATAATGTTTTTTTTCCATGTAAACCCCCTAAATGTCCATTGTACGTTAGACCCCTCACTCTAAATTGATAAAAGTTTCTGTGATATTTTGAGTAAAAAAATGAACAAAAATTTAACCATATAACGTAGTCGGGAACACTTCATGGCGGGGGGAGTGTTGGTGGCGCGGGTGTTTCCGCATCGGCCTTAGTATCTTTTTTCTTTTTTATATTTGTATCTTGTTACATACTTTTAGATTATTACCCCTAAACCCTTGTTATTCCTATTAGGGAGCCCGCAGGGTATTGCTAAAATTGACTCAGGGAGTCAATGGAAGGTAGCTACATAGATTGAAATCCCTTTGTTAGCTACCCTAACTTTGTTTCCACGAAACTTAAAAAGTGTGACGCGTGTTACTAGGTATTATTTACTGAGTGATATACTGTTTTAGGAGTCTAAGTCTAGAAAACTTTATTATTATTATTTTTTTTTTTTTTTTTTTTTTTTTTTTTTTTTATTTATTTATTTATTTTTTTATTTTTTTTTTTTTTTTTTTTTCATCACGGGGTTTGGCCAAGGGCACAAAAAAAAGGGGTAACACAAGCCCGCTTAGTTCCCAGTCCCTAAAAAGAAGACAGTAAGAGAAAAAAATAAAAAAAAGGGGTGGGCCAATTTATTTGGGGAGGTGTTTTGTTACTCTTCTTTTGAAAAATTTAAAGTCATGGAAAGTGGAAAAAATAGAACGGGAAAGGGGTTTCCAAATTTTTACCGTAAAAGGGATAAAAGAAAAAGATACTGTTTAAACCTTGCTTTAGGAAGATGGACAGAATAGGGAGGGGAAATGATAGAAAGTCTTGTGCACGAGGCGCGGGAGGGGGGGAGGCTGCGTTAGCAAGTTCAAAAGAGCAGTGAGCATGAAATAAGGGTAAAGAGAGCAAAGAAGCACATTGGGGCGGTGTTTTAAAGATTAAAGACGCCCAGTCAGAGGAGAGGATTGATGAGACGAAAAGCTTTTGACTAACCCTGTTTAGGAGAGCTGTAGAGTGGACCTCCCCAAAACTGTGAGACATACTCCTACATGGCGGAAAAGGCCCCGTAAGAGCAACAATTGGGGGGGAAAAAAAAAAGGACGCAACGCCACAGCACACCTAACTTCTTAGAAGCTGTTTTAGAAAGGATGAATGTGAGTTTTCCAGTTCAGATTTTTAAAAAGGATAGTCCTAGAATGTTCATTGTAGAAGGGGGGAACATTTGATGTCATTGAAGAAGAGGGGATATTTTATCTGGTAGTTTTGCGAGTAATGGGTGAAGAAATTGGGTTTTTGAGGCTGAACAAACAAGGGTTTGTTCCCCCAATCAGAAATTATAAAAAGACAAAAATTAGGCGCTGGGTGGCATCTCTCCGTAAATCCTTAGTTCCTTTGAGTTTGGGCTCTAATAAACGACGTTGAAAAAAGCAGGGTAGAATCTCGCGTGGAGTGGATAGGGCTTTGATTTGACTTAGAAGATCATTAATGAATAAAAAAGAGAGTGGGGGTAGGGGGAAACCCGGGGGAACACCACTATTGATAATTTGGGGAAGAAAAAATTTTCCCTCTTACAGAGCTGCAATAGAACGGTTTGAAAGGAAACTTAAAAATGAAGGTACAGAGAGAAGGATAAAAAGAATAGGGGAGTTTAAACATTAAGGGTTTGTGCCCGACTCTATCAAAAACTTTGATATGTCAAGGGCAACAGCAAAATTTCACCGAAACCCCCCAAAGGAGGGTGACCAAAATTCAGTTAGAAAAAGCTAGAAGATCGCCATAAAATCGCCCTTTACGGAAACCGTACTGACGATCGATAGGATTGTGAGCAGATAGATGCTTAAGAATCTTCTTATTAAGTAAGATTCAAAAATTTAAAAGGGAGGAAGTCAAAAATATAGGGGCGGTAGTTTTTAAAGGGTTAAAAGTCACCCTTTTTAGTAGGAAAGGTTGGGGTGTGAGCAAAATTTCCCGCAAAAGGAAAAGGGGGAAATAGATAACATGACGGGAAAAATTTGACCAGGCAAAGGGGCAAGCCAGAAGCACAGTTTTTGAAACAATGGAGGGACCGTCAGGACCGTAAGCCTTCCGAGGGGCTAGGCCAAAAGGGCAAAGAAACATCATTACGAAGGATCTTAATGACAGGGAAATAAAGTCGAGGATAGGGGAAAAGGGGAACAAGCCCTTCACAGCCAGATGGGAATTTTTAGCAATGTTTGAGCGAAAAGTTTTTAGCTTTTGAAGTAAAAGGAAAACTTGGGGCCATCGGTGAAGCATAGGAGGGAAAGATGCGAAGAAAAATTGTTAGGTGTTATTAGCTAGATGCCAGAAGTCCCGAGAGGGAAATTTGATTCAGAAAGATTTTGACATTTTCTATGAAAGAAAAAGTTTTTGGGGAACTAAATAAAGATATGGGATGATTAGGCAAAATTAAAGGGCATGAGTTTCGGGATGGATGCTTACGTACCGTTTTTGAGCCCCCTCTCTATCTCGACAGCATAGAACAAGCGAGTTAAACCAAGGGTTTACGGGGTTTAGGATTTGAGAAATATTGGAATGTCGCCCCCATGCCAGGCTATGACCTCTTTTGCGCTCTCACAAAAAGATGGGTCTTTGACATGGAACATAATCATTCATGGAAATCGAGTATACTGCTTAGGTTTCCCACTTACTAGTTGAAGGGGGCGAAGCACCTCGCTTAGGTGGGTCCCGAACGGTACCGGAGCGATAGGGCAGGTTACAGAAATAGATTGTGTCGGGGGAACCCCAAAGAGAGAATAGTTTCACAGATAAGCGAAGGGTTAGTGTTAGGAAAAAATCAAGAATGTTGGGCGGTTTCCAGGCGGTCGGAACGGGTAGGGTGCTGCACCCGCTGCTCTGGTCTTTGGAGGGGTGAAAAGTTGGGGCTTGTTCCCAGGTTTTTCCTGAAAGAAGATGATAGCCAAACTGGTGGGGAAAATTGAAGTCCCCCAAAAAATGGAAATTTTAGCTAAAGGAAAAAGAATGAGATGTGCTTCACTTTGATGCTAAATATCGAAGAATTTTTCATATCAAGAGTTTTGGTGAGAGAATCAGCACAAATAAATTTATAAAAATGACATTGGGGGGCGAAGCCAGATGGTAGAAAAATTTAGAAGTTCAAGGGGGTGGGCCCAAAAACAAGTGATGCATTTCCCATAACCAACAGCCCCTTTGGATTTTAAATTTGAAAGAGACAGTAAGAGGGGACAGAAAAAGGTCTGCTGTCAGTGCTCACAGACAACTATTTCGGGATGAAAAAGATGAGGTTTAGAGAGAGAGATGGGGTTTCGACAGAGAGAAAGTTAGATCTAAGGCCGCAAAAGTTGCAGAAGTTTAAGGGGAGAAGGGTAGAAGAAGTATCAAGACACCTCGGGTCGACATCTTGAAGACTGTCCGACCTGGGGATATTTATTATGGACGGGGATGAAAGGTGGATGTAGGTAGTGTTAAGTAACAGGAACTACCACGTGTAGGTCTTACGGCCTTTTGTAGCTTCACTATTTTCTGATATTCTTACTGTTGACTAAACCTACCGGGGTTTTGTATGTGTGGTGGTGGTGGCTAGAGGGGCTTAACTTCGCCCCGCATCGCCTCACACCGCGGCAACATTGCGTTAAATCATCAGCAGTATCCGTAATATGTATTGAACAATAGACATGCTTTGTGATGTTTCAAGTCGTGTGAACAAGTTTACTGAAGTATCATGAATCAGTGAATTATATTAGGATGTGAAAATCTATAATAATGGAGTTTCAAAAATAGGCTTTCTTCCTGGCGTCACCGAGGGCGGGATGGAGGGAAGGCAGGTAACAAAGACGCAGTTGTAGCTAACGGTGAGCTGACGGGTCGTGGCTGGGAAAGTTTAGTAAGCTCAGGGAATATTTATGCCTTTTAACATTATGTCGTTATTTAACAATAACGATGATAATATACAATAATAATGATAATCTTAAAGAATCTTAATCTTACTATAGTTCACCGTCGGTCCGTCCGTCCGTGCAGTTAAGGCTCTGTCATTTCTGTCCAAATTTCAATCAAACTTTCAGGAACGGTAGACAGTCAGAATTTTTTCCCCCTTTTCCAGCCTTAATATTGCTTTCTTCAAATTATCTCCATAACCTTTACGTATCTAATGGTGTTGCATTTGTGCACATCGCTGGTTACTCTTTAATAATGCCCGCGGACGTATTATCTAGATTCTAGACCAGTGTCTCTTAAACTTTTTACCACCACGCCCCCTTTAGTATAGTTGGTCCTTGCCTACATGTCCCCCCCCACCCCCATTTCACTTCTTATTAATAAAAATAACATAACATAATAATAACAACATAATGACATTATATATAATAAAATATCTAGATAATAATAACAATAATAATAATAATAATAGTAATGTAAAACAAATAATGCATAAAAATCTACATAGTTAGTGAAGTCTGGCAACGCGTCACCGCAGAGTTTTCCACCCATACCTGCTTCTCTGTACCGACTTTCTTCACTCACCCTCGTGAGCGGCTTCATGCCTGTTACAGCGAAAGGCCGACCTTGAAGTTAAATACTTGGCAGTTCTTTCTTGTCCTCTCTTGGCTCACGCCCCCTAGGTAATTACCCACGTCCCCCTATGGGAGCGCGCCCCCCGGTTAAGAACCGCTGATCTAGACTTTCCTTTCAGTTTTCGTGCATGTATGTATTGTTTCAGTAAGATGTTTTGGGTCGTTCTGTGGTAGAATTTTTGTGTTGTTGTTAAGGAGGAACGTGTAGTGTAGAGAGAGAGAGAGAGGGGAGAGGGGGACTTTATGGAACTGCTGACGCAGCACTTGCAGCTAAGACCCCCATCGATAGAAGAGGTGTTCGTGTGTGTGTTGTGTGGGTGTGTGGGTAGGTGGGTGGTGGGTGGGGTGGGTGGGTGGGTTGGAGGAGTTCCTTGGGTCACAAGTTGGGTGTGTTGGGATTTGTGAAGGAAATATGTTGCTATGAGTGTATAAAAAAAAAAAATAGGGTTATTACTATAGCCCACACCACACACACACACACAACACCACAAACACACACACAACACACACACCCCACACACACACACACACACCGCGCGATGGTCAGGTTGATAACGTGACGGCCTCCCATTCTGTGGGTAGGCGGTTGGAGTCCTCGCGCTCCCGAGGATTTTCACTGACAAATTCGGGGGGTTACTGTCCCCCTTGAGCAAAGGGATGGGGGTGTGTGGCGTGTGAGGTCCCAGCATTGCCCAAAGATCGGTAATAATGAGCTCCAAGCTCGCACTGAGAGGGTGAAAACTGGCGATCGCGAGCCAGCTCGCGTGGACAAGACCATGGGGTGAATAACACACACACAGGGAATCCGTAGTGTAGCGGTTAGCACACTCGGCTCACAACCGAGAAGTCCCGGGTTCGATCCTCGGGTGGAGCGAAGACAGACGGGCGGTCTTCTTAAAACCCGAGCCCCTGTCCACCAGCAGTGAAAGGGTACCGGGTGTTAGCCGGGGTTTGTGACCCGCCTCCCGGGTGATGGCTTCGGCCAACACTAAGCACTAAGATGAATGATAAAAAAATGTTGATATGGAGACGGGGCCATACGAGCGTTGCTCAGGCCCTGTAAAATACAACTAGGTAAATACAACTAGGTAAATACACACACACACACCACCACACACACCACACACACACACACACACACACACACACACCACACACACACACAAAACACACAACACACACACACACACACGAGCACAGACAGACAGACGTGAGAGGCACAACTAACTAACAATACAATATATGAATCGCGTCGAAAAGAATTATCCTCTGTCCCACGGGTAAAAGAGTGGTGTTAATGAAGTACGCATGTGGTCGTCTTGCATCCATTCCCCGGGGTGGAGGAGGCAACCCCTCAGGTAATAAGAAGAGGGTGGAGGTGGGGGCGTAACTTATACTGCTGTGGAGAGAGAGAGATGAGAGAGAGAGAGAGAGGAGAGAGAGAGAGAGAGAGAGAGTGAGAGAGAGAGAGGAAGAGAGAGACGAGAGAGAGAGAGAGAGAGAGAGACTTGGTTGCGTTATGTGGTTGCAAAAAAAAACTGTCAAGGGATTCTTTGATCCTAAGTATTATCTTTGTTGTTCTTTGGCTGAAATTTAGCTCATCAAGGAAAGATGAAAAGAACGAGAGAGATGAATGATTTTCTTTCTGATTCATTTTTTTTTTTTTCTGTTTATTAAGAAGGAAAGTGTCAAAGTGAGGTTTAAATGAGGCGCGTCTCTCATTACGCTTCTCACACTCCCTTTGATACTTTGTAGTGGCACAAGTGGGAATGTTAGTGCGAATGAATGAACAAGAGGCGCTATATAGAGTTTGCTTGTGTGTGTGTGTGTGTGTGGTGTGTGTGTGTGTGTGTGTGTGTGTGTGTGTGTCTAAAGAGAGAAGATAACATGAGGAGAAAGAGGACGAAGGAGAGGGATATATAGGGAAGGTGGTGTGCGGTAGTAAGATCTCTCTCTCTCTCTCTCTCTCTCTCTCTCTCTCTCTCTCTCTCTCAATCTGGTGGTAGATACGTCGCGAAGGCCCTAAATTAATTTCTTCAAAGATTCTAATTACTGCACAACTTAGAACAGTGATTCCCAACCGGGGTTCCGCGGAACCCTGGGGTTCCGCCGACCATCACCAGGGGTTCCGCGAAAAACCGTAAAATAATGATGTGCTATTACAAAATGACAGTGATCTTAATTCATAATTCATAATACCTACTCAACAACACGTCACAAACACTTTCCAGACACCAACATACTCGTACGTGTCAGTCAGTACAATGTATATTGTAATGAGAGCAAATAATATGCATAGAATTAGGAAAAAATTAGTGTTATTGCCGGTGCGGGATACGCCATTCATTTCTACTCCGCAAGTTTGGCGACACAGGGGTTGGGTAGGAGGGTGACGCAACCCCGTACGAGTATCATACGTGTCACGATCCCCAACCCAGCCGTTCACACATCTTCCTTCAGTCAGTTTTGAGCAGCGCAACCGAGTGAAACGTTGTGTTAATTAATCTCACCAGTTAATATTAGTTTGATACGGATTTTAAAGACTGAAGCATGTTTAAATATTTGAAAAGAAAGCATGTCAGTGGAGAGGAGGACAGTGACGAAGAATCACAAATACCACAGCCAAAGATACGAGTAAGAAAAGTGATGATTTTAAAAAAAATCGCCTTTACAATGACAGTTATCTGGCCTGGCTTTACATGGACGGAGAAGAAAACTGTCCACTTCCTTTGTGCAGTCTGTGGGAAAAAGCTCGCTAACACAGCTATGGTCCCAGCCAAGTTAACGCGACACTTAACTACTAATCACAGCCACTTATCAAATAAAACCGGGATTATTTTCGAAGACTTGGATTCACAGCGAAACAAAAAAAAAGTGTTTGAAAAAGAAGGTAACCATCAGTGATAAGGCCCAAAAAGGGAAAGCTATTTAGTGGCTGAGCTAGTTCCCTAAGAAAATGAATTTCACCCCTATTGCAGAAAGCCTAATAATGCCTGCTTGCAAAATAATTGTCGAACAATGGTAGGTGAAGAAGCTGCAAGTGAATTAAGCAAGGTTCCTGCTTCTAATAATACAATTAGTAGGCGTGGAAGACCTGTCCAACAATATTTCTGGTATTTTGTCTGAAATACTGAAAAATTAACAACTTTTTTCTCCAAGTAGATGAGACAACTGATATAACTGGTAAAGCTCAGCTGCAGGCATTTGTACGATTTGAAAATGAAGGTGAAATAATGGAAAATTATTTTTGCGTAAAGAACTGCCAAAAAAAATACCAAAGGCCACGATATTTTCAATATCTTGTCTTCTTACCTGGAACTTGTGGTTTGTCAGGGGAACCGATGCGTTGGAATCTGCACTGATGGTGCTCCCTCAATGATTGGCTCAGTACAAGGCTTTGTATCACGCGTGAAAGAAAAAAACCCTGAAGTCAAAAACAACTCACTGCTTTCTCCACCGAGAAGTCTGGTTTCAAAAACTATTGGGGATGAATTAAAACAAGTCCTTGATATAAACTGTGAACATGGTCAACTTTATAAAGCAGCGCCCTCGAAGTCTCGCAATTTGCAAGGTTGTGTGAAAACATGCAAAAGATCACGTGACGCTTCTCCAGCACACAGAGGCTCGATGGCTTTCGAGAGGTAAAGTTTTGACAAGGGTAAATTTGAGCTGCGACAGGAACTGCTGCATTTCTTCAAAGAGAATAATAAATCCAGTTTATGTGAATGTCTTGAATCTACAAACTGGCAAATGAAACTAAAAATATTTAGCAGATATTTATCAGCATTTAAATAACTTGAAAAACCAGCATGCAGGGGTGCGAAGGAAAGCATTCTGACTTCCACAGGGACAAACTTCTTGCATTTAGAATAAACTCGCTGTTGGAAAAAGCACCTTTCAAGAGGAAAAATCGAAATGTTTCCACTCCTACTTCAAGCTCAAAACTCAGACTGAATATGAAAATGTCCCTTCCATTAATTACAAGTCATTTGGGATCATGTCGAAAAACTTCCATAAGTACCTTTCCCCTCCTGTCATCAGATACGAAGACTGGGTGTGAGAAAACCCTTCACTTGAGTTCTCACCAGTACAGAAAAACCTACTTAGTCTGCAAGAAGAGGAAGAACTGAGTGAACTACAGTGCGATCGAACCTTGAAAATTAAATTAATGGAAGTATCACTTGACAAGTTTTTTGGATTTCAGCAAAGCAAGAGTACCCTGTCATCTCAGTAAAAGCATTGGATGTTTTACTCCAGTTTTCAACTTCTTACCTCTGTGGAACAAGCTTTCTCATGCCTGACCGTCATTAAAAGCAAATCAAGAAATCGTCCCCTTTTGTCGGTCGAGGAAGAAACTGCGTGTGTGTCTCAAAAATTCGGCCAAGAATTTCACAGATACGCAAAGAGAAAACAAGCCCAAGTGTTACACTGAAGGTAAGTCATAACATTATTGACTTATTTAGTGTGAAACTCTCATGACATGAAAAAAAAATTTATATATATATTTTATATAATATATAATATATTATATATATTATATATATATATATATATATAATATATTTGTGTATACTATTTTATAGGGGTTCCTTGGAATATGAAAAATTATTACAGGGGTTCCTCCAAGGTGTAAAGGTTGGGAGTCACTGACTTAGAAGCTTCATTACTTGCACGTATTCATCCTTTATACATAGGGGAAAAAAATAGCTAGCTCGAGTTGCGGTGGAGATTAAACATTGAGAGGAGAGAGAGAGAGAGAGGAGAGAGAGAGAGAGAAGAGAGAGAGAGAGTTATAAGGATCCCCCATAGTACGTAGCTATATTAAAAAATAAGTCATTTTCTTCGTGTTCTCAAGGTCATCAGAGGCCCACAACCGCGTCAGGAAGGTGCTCGAAGAGGGTCTCAAGAACACTCTCTTCACGCTTACATGCGAGATATCCTCCAATGGAACTCAGGTGAAGAGGATTACCTATATATATCCTTTTGTTTATGCAGTGATTGTATGGTGAGGGAGGACGGGCGGGGCGGGGCGGGGTGGGTGGGAAGCAGAGGTGGGAAGGGGGGACACAAGCAGCTGTAACAATGGACAGCTTCCTCTTTAAGCTGTAAAAATCTATAGTTTAAGTGTCAAGAAGCCCACTTAGTTGCCTCTCTTGGGACGTCAGCCGCGCCTGCCTCGCATTCTCTGTATATCTCCTTCCCGTCTCCTCCCTCTCCTTCCCCTCCCCTCGTCCTCCACCTCTCACTTCGACTCCCCTTCTCCCTCCCACCTCCTCCATCCACTCCTTTTCCACCCCTCCTCGTTCTTCGTCTACTTAAGTATCCCTCCCTCCCTCCCTTCCACTCCTTCACACCCTCGCCTCGTCTCTCGTCTAACACTTCTTCGTTCGTTTTGCAATTATTCATTTGTAACGTACGCTTTTCTCTCACGATTACCTGTACGGTAGTAGGAAGAAGAGGAAGAAGAGAGGAGGAGGAGGAAGAAGAGGGGGGCAATAACAAACTTCTCCCTTACACAAACATAAGAAAAATGGAGAGAGAGAGAGAGAGAGAGAGAGAGAGAGAGAGAGAGAGAGAGAGAGAGAGAGAGAGAGAGAGAGAGAGAGAGAGAGAGAGAGAGAGAGAGAGAGAGAAAAAAAAAATCTAATACTGTACAAATATTCTTACAGGCAAAAATGTAGAAAAAAGTGGATAAATATAATCAATCTTGCCTATTAAATTTTACTCTGCGCCCCCCCCCCCTGCCCCTCCCCCAAATAGAGGTAAATGTGCCCACAGCATATCAAACGTAGGTAAATAATTTAGAGTATTGCAAGTAACATTGTGTAATAACTTTGGAAGAGAGCGAGAGAGAGAGAGAGGTCAATTTGTTCTTCGGTGTAAACGCACTTTAGCAATCTATAATTAGCTCTTTGTACCCAACTACATGAACTCTTGTTGCTCGTATCTGGATTGTAGGTAGGATTCGAAGGGGATGGAAAAAGAGAGAGAGGGAGTTAAGGATCGAGACAAGAGCAGATATGGGAAGAAGTGGGAGAAAGGAAGAATAGAAGAGAGTCATTTGTTTGCGTTCATTCTCTTTTTTTCCCCTGTTGATTTATATATATTTTTACGAATAAGTTCTCCTATTTGTCAATCAAGCTTATCTGATGTGAAGAGAAACCGTGAAGTGAGACGCGAGGAAAGAGGTGATAAAGACATTGAACACGTGAGGCAGAGGAATGGAGATCGTTTAAGAAAATAATGAAGAATATATCTATTTTCAACACAGTTCTAGTGTATATATTGAAAAGTTACTCGTTGTCTTCTCCTCTCACCTGGGTCTTCTCTGCCAGCCTTCTTTTCTCCCTCCCTCCTTCCTTCCCTTCCTCCATATATTTTCTTGGGACAATACAATGCATTCCTACTTTTCTTTCAGCTCTCCATCCCCCCACAATACCCACCCATCCTTTAGAAATAGTAACACCGGACACCCCTTACCCCCCCCTACCACCACTCCCCCATTCCAGGTAATCAATTCTGAGGTTGAAATGGTAAGGACTTAGAGGTGACGACATACATACACACACTCACACATTCACCTTCACTTTTCCCTCTTTCAATTTGTTCAGCCTCGCGTCCTTGACATTCCAATGGATCAATAACCTGCTTCATTATAACACAGGAGGTGGCCACCCAGAGCCGTGGCTGCAATACACACACATTTCTTGTCAATTAATACAATATTTTTTTTAAAGTGGTGCACTACATTCCCTGGCGACAGTGTATGACAATGCACACCACTCTTCATTGCATGTTTCATTAATTCGCACGAGTTTCACAGCACACACACACACACACACACACACACCACACACACACACACACACACAAACAAAAGGGAAATCTAGTAAGAGATACGGTAGACAAAAAGAAATTTGTCATCATTTTTGGTTTGAAGGAAAATGTGCTGCCCAAGAAAAACTTAAGAGAAGAGGAAGAAAAGAAAGTGTCAAAAGAAATATTTAAAGTAGTAGACGAAAATACAGTGATAGAAGAAGAAATAGAAGAGATACATAGGTTAGGCAAATATGAAGAGGAAGGGGCCCGCCCCTTAAAAGTTAAGTTTAGGTCACAAAATACAGCACTAGATATATTGTCTAAGGCATGGAAACTGGCAAAGACAGAAGAATATAAGAAAATATGGATAAGAAAAGATATGAATGAGGAAGAAAGAGCTAGATTGAATGTACTGTTTAAAGAAGCCAAAGAAAAAAACGAATTGAGAACGGTTGAGGAAAAACTGAAATTCTATTGGAGAGTTTTAGACCAAAAACTGAAGAAGTGGTATCTAAAAGAGAAAGAATAAGAGAAGACAGTTCAAAGGAAAATTAAAAAGGATGGCAGGTATCGTACACAAATATAAATGGGCTAGTGTCAACATTAACAGAAGTAAACGATTACCTGAGAGCCAAGAAACCAGACATATTGGGTTTAATAGAAACGAAGCTGAGTGATTCTGAGGATGTGCCAGTTGGGGAGGGTCAATATAATGTATGGAGGCGAAACAGAAATCAGAAAAAGGGAGGTGGTGTAATGGTGTTAACAAGAAAGGATATGGTAGTAGGAAATGTGGAGAAAGGAGAAGGAATGGCCGAGGTGTTGAAGGTAGAGTTGGTGATGAAAAAAGGAAGAATAAGAGATTTAGTACTCGTATACGTTCCACCTAAGACAACTTCCTGGGGAAGAGAAGAGTATGGAGACATGATAAGAGACACAAGCAAATGTTTAAAAAATACGATGGAAAATTGTGAGAACATAATTTTGATGCGAGATTTTAACTGCAAAGAAGTTTGCTGGGAAGAATGGTATACTGAAGGAGATAACTCATGGGGTGGTACATTGTTGGATTTGGTAATGAATAACATCATGACTCAGTAGATTAAAGAGAACTCAAGATTCAGAGGTAGCGAAGAACCATCAAGACTAGACCTACTATTGACAAAAGAACTGGAAGTAATTAGTAAAGTAAATTATCAGTGCCCACTTGGAAAGAGCGACCATGTACTTATTGAATTTGAAATAAATGATAGCAAAAAAGAGGGGAGAAGAGAAGAACACAAGAAAGGAAGATACAATTATGGAAAATCAGACTTTGACGGATTAAGAACATTTTTCGGAGAGACAGACTGGAGTAATTTCCATGCAGCAAGGACCAGAAAAAATGGGATGAGTTCATCCGAATTTACACCGAAGGAATAAATAATTATGTTCCAAAGATAGTTATCAGAGAAAAGAAAAAAAATGAATGGTTTAACAGAAAATGTGAATTAGCAAGACTAGAAATAGAAAAAACATGGAATAGTTGGAGGAAAAAAGGAGGTATCAACCTTTGGGAGAAGTACAAAACAACTAGGAATGAATATGTAAGAATCCGAAGAGAAGAAGAAAGTAACTATGAGAGGAATATAATAGAAAAATGTAAGAACGAACCGAAACTTTTCTATAGATATATTAATGGAAAAATTAAAAACAAAGAAGGAATAGATAAGCTGAAGGTAGAAGGCATAGTGTATGAAGATGCATTACAACAGGCCGAGGTGATGAATAAGTGCTTACAGACTGTATTTACAAGAGAAAGGGAATTTAAAACGAAAAATATAATACAGGGATGTCAACAAGAAAAGAAAAAAAACTCTTGAAATAAAATAATAGGGCGACCAACTCATCCGAGCGCAGCGAGGCTGACCGAGCGTAACGAGGGAATCTCCCAGCTAGGGGTTCGGCCCCCGAAGATTTTTTGTAAATTTCATGCTCTGAGAGAGCTTCTGAGAGGTCCTTGGTTATATCTATAATAATTTATGGTCTCAATTTTGTCTGTTTTTGTGTCCACAATTTGTGTATATGTATACTATATATGGTATATCATGCAACTTAAATTGTGAAATGTATATGAACTATTAACCATTTTGACATGATAAATGAAATATTAACACTATTTCCGTTGGAAAAGTAATAACAACAACAAAATATTTGTCCTTTATATTAGTCAACTTTATCAATTATTAATCTATTATATCGCTATCAAATACAGCTCAAATATGATTTGATGACCAACTTCGAATTATTGACTAATCCAATATCAAATAAGGCTCACTATAACTATAATCATGATAATAACATGCACACACAATGAATAGTAAACTTTTATTCATATTGCCAAATAACATGTACATACAATATATATCTCACAACATATCATATGTAATGACCCCCTATGTACACCCCTACCCCCCCCCCCCCCTAAATTTTTAACCCGAATCTACACGATTCACAGAAATGACCCAGCTGGCAATAAAATACTCGGAAATCCGCGAATCCGCGGAAAATTGACATCCCTGATATGCAAAAGAATATATAATGGAAGACATAAAAGTAGACGTAATAGAAGTAAAAAGGCTAATGGAAAGTCAAGATGTGGCAGTGATTTGGTCACCACATAAAAAGAAGGATATAAGGAAGATTGAGAGAATACAAAGAGCAGCCACAAAAATGGCTCCAAGCCTGAGAGATTTACCATATGAGGAAAGACTTCCAAGACTAAAACTCCCAACTCTTGAGAAAAGAAGAGAAAGGGGAGATTTTATAGCAGTGTATAGAGCATCAATGGGTCTGGAAAAAATTTATAGAGAAGATCTGTTTGTGTGGGACGATAAAAGTGCAAGAGGTCATGAGAAGAAATTGAAAAGGACAACATGCAAGAGGGACATAAAAAAATACAGCTTCCCGTATAGAAGCATAGAAGCCTGGAACAACCTTGATGCAAAAGTGATTAATGCAAGAAGTATTCAGGACTTCAAAGGCAAACTGGATAATAGTAGATTTGGAGACGGGACAGTACGAGCATAGCTCTTTTCCTGTATGTTACAACTAGGTAAATATACACACTGCTATCACCACTACGTCCTATGCTAACCATTTCATCATTATCATCAACCTACCCAACTCTTATACCTTCCCATCTATTGTGTTGCTCCCCCCCCCAACTTCCTAGTTTTGTCCCATACCACTCCTGCACTCACATCCCCAACGGCTCAGACGCAGCCACAAAGGTTTTCTTTCAGACTCAAGCTTCGGGGATGAAAGTGTATCCTCGAAATAAAGAAATTTGTGGAAGACAACAAGTAATTTATCTAATCATTATAATAAAGTTCCTCAGAGATTGTCAACTATATTTCTCTTGTTCCTTTTGTTTAGGTCAATGCAGTCTAGTTTCTGATGGCAGAATACTAAACTGCCTTTGATTTAATACTGAGGATTACTTCCTAACTAAACATAAGGTCACACCACACTTTTTTCTGGGGGGGGGGGAGGGGAATAAAGGAGTCTTTCTGAATTGTACCGACGCAAACAAAAATTTTCCCTTTGCGTCTATTGGCTGTTATGGCTTTTCCTAATGGACGTGGATCCCCATAACCTCGCTCGTGCTGTGTTCTCTTCCATTATTGAAGCAAGTGTTGTGGCCGCCCTGCAGGCTGATAACTCATTCTGTCGCCCATTACTAACACAAGAGGTTATAGCAACACTAAATAATCAGTATGAGTCATAGTTTTTATTAAGATCAACCTATAACTTCTTTTTTTTAATCCAGAGGAATACTTCGTTAAGAACAATAATGTTAACAAAAAGTCAGTTGCACTGTATTACAAAAATAAAGACTAAAAGTATAATTATATTAGTAAAAACAGGTATATACTTACACTTAGCATAAAAGTTATGGATTAAAACTTTTGATAAAAACTGCTTTAAGCTAATCATTAGCAGGTAACAGGTAGTTCCCAAAGCTTAGGGTGACGGCCAGAGGGCAGCCTCGCATCACCAGGACACAGCTAACACTACATCCTGCTAGGACCACACAGCAGGACTTAAATAAGGTTGTTTCGGTCCCTAACACAGCACAGACACACAGGGATAAAGCCATCTTGGTCCCTAACACAGCACAGACACACAGGGATAAAGCCATCTTGGTCCCTAACACAGCACAGACACACAGGGATAAAGCCATTGGCCTACACAGCCAGACACACAGGATAAAGCATTTGGTCCCTAACACGCACAGAACCAGGATAAAGCCACTTGGTCCTAACACAGCACAGACACAGGGATAAACCTATGTCCCTAAACCACAACCAGGAAACTCTTGGTCCCTAACACAGCCACAGGACACACAGGATAAACCATCGTTGGTCCTAACACGCACAACACACAGGGC